>JAKSZT010053817.1:1718765-1803482 GCA_026826555.1 Tolypeutes matacus | reverse complement strand
GGTGAGGATAGTGATGCTGGTGGGGGGAGAGTGATGTGGGTGAGGATAGTGATGCTGGTGGGGGGAGAGTGATGTGGGTGAGGATAGTGATGCAGGTGGTGGGAGAGTGATGTGGGTGAGGAGAGGGATGCTGGGGGGAGAGTGAAGCTGGTGGGGAAGTGATGTGGGTGAGGATAGTGATGCTGGTGGGGGGTAGTGATACTGGGGGGCAATGAAGCTGGGAGGACAGTGATGCTGTGGAGGGAGAGTGATGTGGGTGAGGATAGTGATGCTGGTGGGAGGAGAGTGATGTGGGTGAGGACAGTGATGCTGCGAGGAAGCGTCCTGCTGGTGGGGGCTGTATAGCTGCTGGGTGGGAGCAGAGCTGAGCATGACAGCTGTGGGCTGAGTGAGCCATAAGGTGTCAGCAGAGGGCGGTGAGGTGAGGATGAGCGTGACCAGAGTGAGGACAGGGGTGGCTGGCTGGCAGTGCTTGTGGCATGGGGGTGGGGGTACTGAGTGGTGGGGATGGGGCCTCGTTGGGTGCCTGCCTACTTCCCTCCGCGGGGCCCATGTGCCTTCCGGGGTGGTGAATGGCGAGCTGAAGGCAGACCCACTTCCCTTCCGCAGGTGGTCGTTGGCCCCGGGGTCACCCCGCTGCTGATCAAGCCTCCTGGTGTCAGGAGGGGATCCCCACAAACACCCCAGCCTGCTGCCTCCACCAGTGGCCTGGGGGGTCTGCAGCTCACTGCAACCGGCGGGGCCTGGGTCCCCTCTGGAGCTGAGGTGCAGAGTCCCCTCCAAAGCTGCGGTTGAGAAGAGCATGGGTCCCTGAGGGCCTGGCCAAGGGCAGCTGCAGAGGGAAAGAGCACTGGACTTGGAGTCTGCAGCCCCAGGCTGGGACACTGCCCAAACCTTGTTCCAGTCACTTTACCTCTCAAGTGACTTCCTGAGTTGTTTACAAAAGAAAGGATTGTGGTTGTAGTGGTCACACAGTTATCTGCTGGGGGCAGCAAGTCATAGAAAACTCATACTGGCTTAAAGAGAAAGGAATATTTATTGTCTCAGAAAGTAGGAAGTCCCAAGGTAGGGAGGGCACCAAGACTAGCTAATTCAGGGCCTCTGGGACTCATCACAGACTCTGGTTCTGCCACTCATTTATCCCTTCAGCAATTACATATCGAATGCCAACCGCACGCCCCGCACCCTGCTAACAATACCTGCCTCTTAAGCTTTTTCCTCACATTGAGTCCCCTCAAGGACCCAAGATGGTGCTGCTGTTCCAGGCATCACGTCCACATCCACAGGAAGAAGAGACCCGCCCTTCCTGCGTCTCTTCCCTGTAGCCCCCCAGCCGACCACCCATCTTGTATTATTGGCCAGAATTGTGTCACATGCCCCATGCTTCAGCCAATCTGCAGGAAGGGGGATGAATTCACAGCAACTGGCTTAGAGAAGTAGATGACAGCATGGAAGTAGGTACTCGGCCCAGCCAGGCCTGGGTTCTGTGAGAAAGGAGAATGGGACATGGATATTGCCTAGGCAGCCAGCAGCATCTGCTCCAGCCCTTTCCCCACATGTCCACCCCCACCCCATCTTTCCAGGGGAGAGTGAGTGAACGATGTTTTGTCACCAAGAATGGCTGCGGCTCACGCTGGGGCCATGAAAAGATCACTCCTAGGGGGTTCTGAGATGAGCCTGCCCACAGAATCCAAACATCTTCCCAACTCAAGAACTTATTGAGGGGGGCGGATGTGGCTCAAATGGCTGGGCGTCCGTCTGCCATATGGAGGGACCTGGGTTCGATCCCCAGGACCTCCCGGTAAAATAAAAAATATATATATAGAAGGCGCATGGGCTACCAGGCTCTGTGTGCCGGTGAGCCGCCAGGTCCCGGGAGCCATACAGCAAGATGATGATGTAACAGGGGAGAGACAAGATGAGATGCTCCGAAAGCTCCAAAAACCAGGAACCGAGGTGGTGCAGGTGGCAGAACACCTCTCTCCTACATCGGAGGTCTCCAGGATCGAATCCTGGTGAGGACTGGAGGAGGAGGATGATGAGAGGAGATGGCAGGAAACAGACACAGAGAATTGCCCAGAGAATGGACATAAAACCACAAATGGGGGAGGGGGTTTAAAATGGGTAAAATAGGGAGGCGGCTGTGGCTCAATCAGTGGGGCTCCCGTTTGCCATGTGGGAGGCCCTGGGTTCGGTTCCCGGGGCCTCCTGGTGGGGGCGGGCCCACCCGCGCGGCGTGGTTGGCTGACCCAGCGGGCACGGGCAGCAAGGGGGGGATGGATGAATAAATAAATAAAATCTTTAAAAAAATAAATAAATAAATAAAATAAAATAAAATGGGTAAAATAAATAAATAAATCTTTAAAAATATATATGTTAAAAAAAAAAAGAACTTGAGGTGAATGCCAAATTAATTTTTTTTAATGATATAAATTTAGGTTACAAATTTTCCTCTGTGTACACTTTTAGCCAACTATGTAGTAACTTTTTCAATTATGATTTTCTAAGTATGTGCTGATTTGGGCATTGATTATCTATGACTTGCTGTTGGGGGAATTTTAAAAATATTTGAATCATTGAGATTTTTCACTTTGTTCCAGTAAGATCTTAAAGATGATCTCTCCCAACTGGTTTTCAAAGTATGCAATATATACTTGTGGTATGCCAAGAGATTTTCAGATGATACATTGGACATAGGATCACTTTGAGAAAACATTCCCTTTTTAATTTTCTGTCCCTGCCTATTCCATCAAGGTCTCAATTTGGTGCTTCCTTTCTTAACACCTTTTTAATGCCTTCCCAGCACTCACTAGTAAATGTACTACAGACTCACTCAAGAATAAGAACGTACATGATTTAAGGACCCATATTGAATGAATAAAAGTTCACAGAGAACATACCTATGGGAAAAGTGATACCTAGTTCAGGAAACAACTGATATTTGGGAAAGTATTGATCGATCCCAACCCTACATCCATGTTTGATCTTCCATCACCACGAAGCCTACACTCTTCCATTTGCACACCTTCTCTGACACGGGGCTCATCACCTCTGAAGGCTGTAAAAAGCAGCATTCTTCTTTTGAGCTGAAGCCTGCCTTTGTGTCCCAGTCCTCCAGGCCCATGCAGGATGAATCTGTCCTCTCCTCTGTCATGTTCTTTGGAAATGTGAAATTGCCTCTCTCCACCCTCTTTGTCCCATCTCCAAGCTACACCACCTCCGTTCCTTTACTCCCCAGGTAATTCTTGCAGCCGCCCTTTGTGGAGTGCCTGCTGTGTCCCTGGTACTGCCACCTAGTGGCTGCCAAGTGGAAGTATCCCACTAAGATTGAGGTGCAGACACCAGGCGAGGTCACCTGCTTGAAAGTGGAAGAGGTAGGATTTGAACCTGGGCTGGTGCATCCAAACCCCTAGGCCCTTTGCCCACGATTTCCTTTAACCTTCTGTGTGATTCTGGGAGGAAGGGAATAAGAGGTTTCATTTCCTTTTTTGAACAAGGCACAGAAAGGCTGAGTGGCCTGCTTGAGGTCACACAGCTACCTGGTGAGCGCAGATTTGAATCCAGGTGACAAGCTGCCCCCACCCCGACCCCCATGACTTCTTACCATTTTCCCCACCCTGATTGTTCAGCTCTGCAGGAAGTCCCAAATACTTCTAATAAATGATTTTTAAAAATCTTCCTGCATTAATTGAACCCCTCAGGTGTCCCAGGCTTGATCTTACTGCTTCTATGTCACCTCATTTGGCCTCATGGTGATCCTAAAAAGTTGATCCTCTCCAGGCATTTGTTTAGGTTCTTTGGGCATGCAACAGGAAATCCAAATACATATTGTTTCAAATGGCTGAGAAAGCAAGAGTATCTGACTTCGAGCATGGCTGGCTTCAGGGGCTCAGACTGTGTGTCATTAGGACTTGGTGTCTCTCTTTTGCACCCACCTCTCGGCTCTGCCTTCCTTTATGGCGATTTTGCTCTCGGGCTGGTGACCCCTGTACGCTCCAGGCTGACATTCTGCCAGCTCAGCAATCTTAGAGGAAAGAGCATCTTTTCCCAGCGGTGCCAGCAAAAGTCGCAGGACTTACTCTCACTGGGCAAACTTGGGTCCTGCGCCCACTGGCGGGCGCTCTGATGGCGAGACCTGAGTTTCACGCCCACCTCTAGCGCTTGGGCTGGAGTTAGCTTCCCCCAGAACCCAGGGGCTGAGCACGGGGAGGGGCGGCTCCCCTGAGGAGAGTCGATACCAGGACTAGATTGTATCGATGCCCCAATTTCCCCCCACCCCGCCCCATGCGCTTTGCCGCATAACTTTGAGATGTCCCCCCACTATGGGCAAAGCATCAGGCCCACACCTGGGCTCTACTGTGAGGTTTTTTTGACCAATAGGATGCCAGCAGTTGGCCCCCAGGAGGAGGATAGAAGCAGAGCCAAGTTGCCCCAGGCAAGCCGAAATCAGAGGAACCTGCAATGCGTGAGAAAGAAATGCTTTTGTATGCTACTGAGTCCTTTGATTTTTTTTTTTTTTTTTTTTTTTTAAGTGCAGGCAGCAATTTTATGGCAATAGATAACAGATACAGACAGTAGAAGAAAGGGTAAAGAAACCCTGGGCAGGCCCAAAAAAACCTGGATATCCGCTGCATTCCATATTTTAAATGAGGAAACTGAGGCTCAGAGAGTGCCTCAGAGAATCAGGCCTAAGGCCCCTGGCCAGTAAACAGTGGCGGTGGGATTTGAACCCATGCCGGAGAGCAAACACTCTGACCCCTGAGGATTTAGAGGTGATGAAGCCAGGCTGCTTCTGTAGTAAGACCCTGGCTGTCCCCTGCCACTTTTGCTGAGTCCCAAGACTGTGTCTCTCACTTTGATCACACCCTTGACTTTATCCCATGAAGGATTTCTTTTTATGTGTATTCAATAACGATAATACACTTGTATGTCACATTTGACAGGAAGCCCCCCCCCCCTTCCAGGTTTAAAGCACCAGTGGGAAATAATTAGTGCCACTGGAGTAAAAAACAAAGGGACCCCCATCAGAAAAGACAGTCTCAGAAATTCTCAGATCTTAATTGAACAATTACCTCGTATGCCTATGAGTCGTTCATTATTACATGCCTTGTCATTATTAGCTGTTATTATTGTTTTAGATGAATGCTGGGGATATTTTAAAATCAAAAGCCATTTTCAACCCTTCTGTTCATCTCCCCCGAACACGCGCCTCCGACATTCCCGAATGCAGGAATGTCATAATTGGCAGGCAGCCTCCACGCCTCACCCAGCTGAAGGGGTTTTCTGATCATTTCTGTTGCTTGGATGGGGCGGTTAAATGCTCCCGGCCTCCGTTCATACTGTTAGTTAATTTTTCACTCCCTGGTGAAAGCATTTACATGAGAATCGAGCACCTCCCACCTTTTATTTTGTCAGAATCCAAAGTCGTCGTTGGGGGGCAACGGGGAGATCTTTGTTCATCCTGAGCTTTGGAGACAGGAACAAAGCAGGGAGGTGACAGAGCAGAGAAGAGGGGCTTTGGGGCAGGGAGGCATTTGGGCAGTGGAAACCCAAGCCCCAGAAGGGAGTGGGGGATTGGGCGTGGGGGTGGGGGGGCTGGGACGGGAGCAGCCAGGTTGGGAGGCTTGTGTTCTTGGAAGGGAGCACAAAAGGGAGGAAGCAAATGAACAAGGATAAGGCACCCACCATATGTTAGGCGCCATGCTGGGGCTCGGCATTCATCTCTCAGGAACTATGAGTGGGAGGTTAGAGACTCCCCAGCAGCCACGTCCCCTTTTCCTTAGTCACAGCACCTGATTTTATTCAGGGTTCTCCACTCTCCTCTGCACAGCTGTGGGCTTCCCTGAGCCAACCACCATTACTCCATCTCCCTCCATCTCCCTCACTAGGTGTCAATTTAGGAATATATATATATATCCATGTGACCCAGTTCAGACTCATAAGAGCAGAAGTCTGCTGGGGGAGGGAGGTTCTGGGAAAGTTTCTTGGATCATTGAAAAAGACACACACATAGGAAGAAATTGCCTTCTCCTTTACTGGCTATTTTCAGGTCTGGCTGTGATGTCTGGAACTGTGGCAGCCATTTTGTGACCATGAGGAGGCTCAGCAGCACAAAAAGCTGGTAAAGACATGGGTCCTTGATTATACCACTGAGGTGCTGAATTAACCAGCCCTGGGACTGCCCTACCTTAAGCCTTCTTATGATTATTCAAGATAATAAAATTTATTTCTCAGTTGAGTTTTTTTTGTGTGTATGCTATTTAGCCAAAGTCATGCAGACACAAGTATGGATTTTCACCCCCATTTTACAGATGAAGTCAGTGAGGTCCAATGAAGTACAGGCACTTGCCCAAGGACACAGCCTCGACATGGTGCAGCCAGAATGTGAACCCTCTGTCTTAGGAAAACTTGTTTTTTTTTTTTGTTTGTTTTTAAGATTTTATTTATTTATTCATTTATCCCCCCCTTGCTGCTTGTGCTCGCTGGGTCAGCCAACCACGCCACACGGGCGGGCCCGCCCTCACCAGTCACCAGGAGGCCCCGGGAACCGAACCTGGGGCCCCCCACATGGCAAATGGGAGCCCCACTGATTGAGCCACAGCCGCTTCCCACTTGTTTTGTTTTTGTTTTTTTTGCTTTGCATCTTTGGCTCTTCTGAAGCATGTCCACATTCTATTTCTCCACTGCAGCAGGCTGTAATGGCTTCTAACATGTGAGGACAGGAGAGGTTGGAGTGGAGCTGAGACTTGAACCCAGGGCCCTTTCAGCACCTTAAGGTCCTCAGTGACATGACAGTCTTCCTCTCTCTCCAGTCCCTATGAGTTTGGGATGAACCTGCTAGAAACTATAGATCTGCCTTTGGCCCATGCAAGGTCCCAGAGTTTGGCCACCAGGGGCCACTGTGGTCACACAGGGACCTCCTCAGGAGAGACCCAAAGGAAAATTGGAACCTGGGGACATGTCAGAGTCCCCAGTGTTAGGTGTGCCTTGAGGCTGTAGGAGTCAGGAAATGTCCCCTAGAATGAAAGAAGTTTGCACAGACATTCCTAAGAAAGTCCAAGTTCTAGGACCAAGTTGCTGTGTGCCCTCAGGCAAGCTGTTTCCCCTCTCTGAACCTCAGTTTTCTCATTTACAATCAGGGGCACTCATCCCCACTTCTCAAATTAAGGCTTCATCTCCCTAATTTGGGCCTCGTTCAGTAAAGTGGACAAAGCCCAATTACGATGCGGTAGCCCAAGAAATGAGGTCACCAACTGCAGGTCAGGTGTGGGCTCCAGTTCTTGCTTTGCCCCAAACGCAGTGAGTCCTTGGACAAGTAAGCCCCTACTCCTTGGGCCTCAGTTTCCCCAGGTGAAACACAAGAGGCAGGACTCTGTTTCCTGGGGTCGTTTGTTTCTTGGGAGGTTAATAGATAGAAACAAAAAATCTGGTGGTAAAAAAAAGTTGGCAATAAATAGATTGATGGATAGCTAGAATGGTACAGCAGATGTGGCAAAATGTTAAAACTGGCAGATCTGGGTATCTGGGGGGGGGCGGTATGTTGGAGGTCTCTGCATGGGTTTTGTGTTATTTTTGCAACTGTCCTTCAAGTTTGAAATTATTTCAAAAAAGCATTTAAGGGAAAAAAAAAGTTAGGGAAATGCCAGGTTAAGCAAAGCTCAAAGCATATGTTGCCTGTAGGACTTTTCAGAGGCTTTTATATGAAAATAGAATTTGTGCATCTGGGAGGGTGGAGGAATGGAGCATGTGTGTTTCTCAAACTCTTTTTCACCCAGAAACCCACTTTCCAGAGTGCAACTCTTTGGCAAATGCCAGTCTAGGTGACGATAGGATAGCAACGACACACCTATCTTTATGGAGCATCTTCTACCTGCTGGGTTCTGTGCTTCACAGGGGTTTTGACTACCAATCACTGATGTTCCACCCCACCTGGTACATTCTATGTGCTCTTAGCTCCATTTCCTGGGTGGTAAATTGGAGATTCGGGGTTAGGTGGCGTGTCATTTGCCCAAGGCCACACTCCTGAGTGGGCGGTGGCGGGATTCAAACCTGATCTGCCCGGCTTTGAAATCTCCAGGCCACACCGCCCTCAGGAGTCATTCTCACAGGACTAATTTGCCCTGCCAGCCTGCCCTTCACATGTGGCCACCCCTTCCGCCAGGCTCAGAGGGTCACCTGGGGAATCAGCAGATAGTGAGGCCAGTTGTCCTTCCTCCTCCCCTCCCCCGCATGTCTGGGGAGCTGGTGACGGTGCTGATTTAAACAGAAGACCTTGTGCCCGCCGGGTTTGCCCACCTCGCTGGCCGGGCCCCACCTTCGGGCTGCCAGAGAGAGCGCCCCGCGCCCTCCTCCCCCGCCCCCGGCGGGCCCTTTAGGAGCTCTCAGGGTGCGCAGGTGAGGCACCTGCAGCCTGCGCCGCCTGTGAAGGAGCTGAGCAGCGCGACTTGGAGGTTGCAGGTTCGAAGTTAAGCTCCGGGGGGGGGGGGGGGTTCGAGCTTGACTCTGCTTCACAAGTTCCCAGAAATGGGGGCGAGTGCTCCAAAGGCCGGGGTGTGAGTCGAGGAAACGGGGAGCTGCCCAGGAAAGGTGAGTGACCCCCTGGCACGCGTCCCAACGCCAAACTCCGCGCCGGAGCCGGCAGCGGCCACTCCGTAAGACGGGGTCACCATCTGCTAGCTGTTAGGACGGAGGCTACATGCCAGCCACCGATGGCTACCGTATCGGACAGGCCAGCGCTAAGGGGTGAGTGGGCCCGAGACAGTTAAATGGGAGGAGGGCTGTCCTAGCGCCAGGGCTGGAGACTGATTTAAAGGTCACCTCCCTGAGAGGCGAGCAAAGGAGGCGTTCGGCCCTCGGAGGGCCCAGGCGAGATGTCCCTCTGCCTCTGTCCCTCAGCAGGAAGCCCTGGTGGCCCAGAGTGGGGGCCCAAGCCTGGGCCTCGGTTCTGATGCCAAAGACGCCACATTTGGGGTTGCATAGCTGCTCTTCTCTGCGTGAAGGAGGTTGAGATGCAGACAGGCCTGTGTTCCGTCCCAGCTGCTTCTCCATCCTTGGCTGGGTCAACTGGATTAAGTGATTGCAGCTCCCTGGCCTCACCTGTGACATGGGGCCTGCCACCTATGGGGTGCTGAGGACTAAATAACAGCGCTTGCAGGGACCGTGGGCTGGCGGGAACAGCAGTAGCCGTCTCGGTCACCTGCCCAGCCCTCCGACGTGGGAAGCATGGGTGACTGTACAAAGGGCAGGGCTGTGGCATGCTAGCATGGCTACACCGGGAAGCCCTTTGAGATCACCTGCCCAGACCCCAGATGGGGAAACTGAGGCCCAGGGCAAGAACTCTAGCTGGGCTCTTGGGGCCGGGCCTGACTGTCCCCACTTGCCATGCACATAGAGCCCCCCGTGGAGAGTGCGAGGTTTTCCCAGGAGTGTATACAGGTCCTCCTTGGCCCAGAGAGCGTGGTGGGGGTGCGGGTGGCCCCTGGGAAGAGCCGAGCCACAGGCTGCTGCCCAGCCTTAACCCTGCTCCTCTCCCAAGTGCTCCGTCTCCTGGAACTCTATCCCTGGTTCTGAACAAAGGGGACGGACTGGTCCAGGGTCATTTGAGGCAGCAGTGCTAGGATTTGCACCCTGGCCTGGCTCACTCCTGAGGCTGCACACTTGTCTGCCGGGTTCCTCGGCCTCCAGGGGCCGCGCTGGGTGCTGTGATTGCCGAGCAGGGCGGGCTGCGTGTGTGCTGGGGGCGGGGTGAGGGGGAAAGGACCTAGGGTTTCCGGGCAGCCAACCTGGGGCAGGGGACTTGACGTCAGAGACTTGGCTCCCTCTTACCACCCCTGAGGCTATTTCCCAGATTCTCCATATCCTCACCTGTAAAATGGGGGTGAATTTATCATTGCTGAAAGAATCAAGTGAGGTCTGAAAAGCCCTTGGCCAACTGCCGGGGGCATCTGTATTATTTCTGATTACTCTCGGCAGCTTAGACTTTCCCAGCTCGTTCCCTGGGACTGGGGGTGAGGAGCCTGTCTCACTGCCACAGCTCAGAAGGGTTGGGGTCTGAGGCCTATTCTGGACACAGCCTTTCTGCTCGGAGCCTCCGTTTCCTCCCCTGTGGAATGAGAGTGCCCTGAGAGGCAGCAGGGGAGCAGGGTGCCTGGAACCCAGCACACTCCTGCGGACGTAGCTGCCAGGCTCAGGGCGCCTGGTTGTAGGGAGGTGGGAGGCCAAAGGCCACACCACAGGGTTGCACAAGATGCTCCCTCTGCTTCCATCCCCAGCTCCCTATCGCTGCCTCTGACCTCGCCATGCCAGCCAGCCAGCCAGGGCTCTGCATGGGAGTAGCAGCTCCCAGTACCTGCCCCCTGCCCGCCACCCCCCCCCAGCCCAGGTATGGTCGACAGTCCATGGGGAAAGGACGGGGAGGCAAAGCTGGGGACAAGGTGTGAGAGTCTGCGCTTTGGGATGTGAATCCCAACTCTGCCATGGAATTGCTGTGACCTCGGGCAGGTCACGTCACATCTCTGGGCCACATTTTCTTTCTTTCTTTTTTTTTTTTTTTAAAGATTTTATTTATTTATTCATTTATCCCCCCCTTGCTGCTTGTGCTCGCTGGGTCAGCTAACCACGCCGTGCGGGCGGGCTTGCCTTCACCAGGAGGCCCCGGGAACCGAACCCGGAGCCTCCCATATGGTAAACGGGAGCCCTACTGATTGAGCCACAGCCGCTTCCCCCACATTTTCTTTTGAACACCCTCACCTTACAAGGGTGTTGAGAGGCTCAATGAGATTCAGTGCATGTGAAAATGCTGTGTGCTGGGGCTCTCCAGGGAGATGGCGCCTGCCCAGCCGCTCTGGCCTGACCCCAGGCCACACAGCCTCCGTGGAAGCTTGGCGCATGCCAGGCGCAGAGGAAGAGCTGGGAAGAAACTTAATGTCGGGGGGCGGGGGGCATCGCCCCCAGGCCACCTCAGCACTATATGAGCCAGAGGGTTTAAACCAGCTCCGCCTCCGCCCCCGCCCCTGTAGAGACTGGTCGCTGGCCATGACTCAGTGGCCCTCAGCTTAAGTGCACCCTCGACAGAGCTGGGATATTCCATGGAACACCGAATGCCAAATGCTCCCCGCCTAGCCCCATCAGCTAGGGAGGAGCGAGCCCATTTCACTCCTTAGGGGAGGAAGCAAAAAAACAAAAACAGTCCAACAGCTGAGACACCATCTGTGTTTGCCTTTTTTTTTTTTCTTTCTCTTTGCTTTTAAAACAATATAGTGCAGACTGCACTTCTCACAGTAGAATATAATGGTCAATTTTAGTATAAAAAAAAACATTCTCAGAGATTTGTAAATGCACTTAGTGCTTGAACAGGCCTTGGAGAGAGATACAGTACTGCTTCCGGGGTGCCACCGAGGGGCTGGGGGGTGGGGATGGGACTTGGGGGATTCGGGCTCGAGGACTTTAATGAGGGGACCTCTGCCTGCCTGCCCCACCTGGTGTGGGGTGGGCCTTGGAGGTTGGTTTGCAGGGAAGGAGTCAGAGTGGGTCTCCCAATTAGAACCAGTCAGTTGCCCCCTTGCTGGCTCCCCAGAGACCCCCAAAGAAAGCAGGATAGGATCCCTCTGAATGGGTTCTAAGTCAGCGGACCCATCGCTAGTCCCTATAGCGCCTTTGTGCGAATGTGAAAATGGCGCCCCTTCCTCAAGATGCAGAAAATTGTCTTAATAAATATACAAGTCTAGGATGTGAGTGGCATCCCCTTGGATGAGGTGCCCTTGTGCAGTGTACAGCTTGCACAACTGTGCCCGGCAGCCCTGTAAGATGTATTGGAGGGAAGGGGAAAGGTAGTAGTCCTGGGTTTGGAGAAAGGGAATGGGCGTGTGAGTCTGTGTTAAGAAAGAATTAGGGGTGGGGAGGGACAGGTAGTCCCTGGGGCTTCTATCAGAGTGGTCTTGACCTGGATTGGCCATTAGGGGCCAGTGTGGACCCAATGACTTCCTATAGGACCACTTTGCTCCTTTTTGGCTGGGAGCGCCTGGGGGAAGGGACCTACCTCCTTGTACCCCCGGGGACTGTTCCGATGCCACCCCAACTCCAGAGCTCACATTTCTTCCCGCATCCCACCCCACCCCAAGCCTCTCTCTCAGGAGAGCCAGAAAGAACCATTCCCCATTTCAAGTGGATTCTCTCTCCCTGCCTCTGCCAGCTTGGGCGGGTGAAGATGCGGATGTCAGCGGCTGCCCTGGGCCCTCCTGCGTCCTGGGGCAGCCGGCTGGGGTGGGGGTGTTGGTGCACAAGGTGGCCCTCCTACCCCCCACGTGGGGCAGCACTGCGCCAGCGGCCGGCTTGGCTTCCCTGTGGGTTTCCATGGGCACTCGGGCACAGGGGGAGCCGGGTGCCCCTGCGAACCGCTCACCCTGCTGTGCGACTTGCCTCCCCTCCCGGCGCCCTGTCTGTCTGCCCGCGCGCCCGCCAGTGGGGCCTTATCTGTAGACGGGCAGGCGGATGTGGGCGTGCTGGTGGTCAAGCAGCCGGGGCACGGCCACCGTCTCGTAGCCCTTGCCCAGCATCTGCTCCTTGATGCAGGGCGGCCGGATGTCGTTGATGAGATACTCCAGCGACTGCAGGCTGCTGCTCAGCACCGACGTGTTGCACGTGCTCTTGCTGGGCAGGCCCGCGAGGGCATCCGCGGGGGGCCCCGCCAGCTCCCGGGCCGCCCCGGGCCCCAGCTCGGTCACCGCCACTGCCGCCGCCGCTGGGTTGTAGCAGTCGCTGGTGGGGGTCACCAGCACGCTGTTCCAGGGGGCGGCGAAGTACTGGCCCACGGTGAAGCTGGCGGGCAGCCCCACGCTGCAGTTGAGGGGCGACCCGCTGGCCCTCTCGTACACCCGTCCCCCGCACGCCTCGGGGGACTTGCTGGCCACCGTGCTGCTGCTGTAGGCACGCAACGGCTGGGGCGGCGGCGGCGGGGGCGGTTTCTGCGGCCACAGCAGGTAATCCAGGCCGCCGTCTGCGTACCCTGTGGGCTTGGCGGCCCCGGCCAACGTCAAGGCCGGCGTGGCCCCAGCGCCCAGCTCGGAGCCTTTCCGGCAGTCGGGCAGCCCGGTGGCGGCAGAGTAGGCCATGCTGGGGAAGCTGGGCATGGGGCCGTGCTTGGCCGGGCTGGGGTGGGGGACTGCCACGCCCTGGCAGGCTGCGGGCGCAGTGCCCGGGACCTGGCACTGCTGGTTGAGCTGGTAGAGAATGCTGTGGATGGAGGGCAGGTTGGAAGGCGCCAGGGGCAGGCCGCGGCCAGGCAGGGGAATGACAGAGGCGGCAGTGGCAGCCACGGGCAGGCCGGGCGGTGGGGCGGGGGCCTCCGGCGGCTTGGGGTAGACCAGGGGCCCCAGAGTGCTGGGCGCCGGGTAGGGTGCGATGCCCACCTGCACGGCAGCCGGCGACAGCTTGGTCCGCTTGCCCTCTGCGCTCTTGAGCACGCTTTTGGCGGGCCCGGCGGGCGCGGCCACGTTGGAGGAGGAGACGGCGGCCTTGACGACGGCCAGCAGGCCTTGGTAGCCGGCGGCGTGCTGCGGGTAGGGGCTGTAGCGCTGGCCGCTGGTGTCATAGCCGTTGACCGTGCGGCCAAGGTGCTTGTGCTGGGGCACGCGGATGTTGGTGGGGAAGATCTTGATGGACAGCGGGCTATTGGCCACTTTCTCCGCATAGGCGTCCAGCTCGGCCGGGCTCGGGTAGCGGGAGGAATGCATGGAGCTGGCCGCCGTCTCGCCTGCGGGGACCCAGGAGGGGGTGAAAGCACAGGTGAGCCAGGGCTGCCCGCTGCTCCCCACCAGGGCTCCCCCAACCCCTCCGCGCTCTGTTCACTCACTAGCTCCTTCGTCGTTCCTTCTCCATTTTTAAACTTATCAAAATGTAAAGTACATAAAGGAAGCTGCACGTACCATAAGCTCGAAGAAATTTCACCAGCAGAACACACCCACGTGGTGACACCCAGATCAAGCAGCAGCACCCTACCCGTTTCCCCGGCAGGCCCCCCACGTCCCCTTCTGGCCACTGACCCCCAGCGTGAGCTGCCAGTGCAGCTTCTAACCACAGGGCCCAGCCGTGCCTGGGTCTGGCTAGCTTTGGGAGAGTCACCCAGGTTGTGGTGTGTACCCGCTGTCTGCTCCCCCCCTGCTGCCGTGGGCACTCTTGTGCAGATGCACCACTATTTAGTCATCCTTTCTCCTGCTGACGGGCATCGGGTGTTGCCAGTTTGGGGCTGGTGTAAATAGTGCCGTGAGCTCTGCTGGGAGAGTGCCCGGGAGTGGAGCTGCTGGGCCAGTGGGGAGGCACCCGCCCTGCTCCAGGAGAAAGCGCCCGACAGGCCCCCACCCTCACACCCACACTTGCTCCGATGCCCCTTCCTTCTGTTCTTTGGCTCGGCCTCTTGGCGCCCCCCTTTCCTTGTCTGTAAAATGGGAGGATGGTGACCTGCCACCCTCATGCAGTCAGGGGTCTGAGGACACGGGCAGGGAGGCCAGGCCAGCAGGAGTTTTCCCTCCTGTGCTCACCTGTACTTGCTCAGTCAAGAGGCAGGTGAGAAGGTGACTCTGCTGCCACCCGCAAGGCCGGTGCCGTTTTTTTGTGAGCTGAAGAGTATAATTTGGGTGACACTCACTGTCAGGGGACACAACTGGCCCCTGCCACAGAGAAGGGCAGGGCGCTGGCAGGGAGCCCCTTCTCCCATACAAAGTCCCCCGGTTCCACCCAGGATCCTGCTCAGCGGGGCGGGAAGGAGTCTGCTGCAGGAGTCACATGGGAAGACCCAGGGCTTTGGAGCCGGCCAGGCCTGGGTCGAGTCCTGGTTGTGCAGCCCTGGGCAACTTGTTAGTCCAACCAAGCCTCAGTTTCCCCAACTGAGGAATGAGGGTAATGACTGTGCCAGATGTACGGGGTGCCCTTGATGAATGACCATGTCTAGGGGCCAGTAAAGGATGGAGGAAGGTGATGCCCATCTGAGCCTCAGCTTCCTCATTTGCAAAGTAGGGTGATGCTGCTTCCCGGGTGGCCCTGAGAGGGTGGGGAGTGGTGAGCAGAAGAGGATGCTCTCTAACTGTGAGTGCTGGGTCCTCCACGTTAGACGGGGGCAAGGCCTTTTCGGGAGGGAGGGCAGAGGGTGCATGCCACCTTTGCAACTGGCACTGTGGCAGCCACACAGCCACGGCCTCGTCAGCTTGGAGCCTCACTCCAGGACCCCTTGCGGGCCTGCAGCTCATCTGAGTGAAATACACGCTGTGGTGGGGGAGGCAGAGGCAGTGTGGGGACCCAGGGGTGGGGGGTTCAGACACGGCTTTCTGGAAGAAACGGCACCCCAGTCCTGAGGCTCTGGTGGAAGAGATGGGGAGCAGGAAGAGATCATATTTCAGACAGAGGACCAGAGTTGTAGAAGCATGTCCAGGGTGGGGATTGTTACTAATTCAGAATAAGAGCCGAGCCCAGGGCAGGTGTAGGGAGGGGAGGGTGGCCGGGGGCTGGGGCAGGGTCAGGCCTGCGGGAGATCATCCTGGCTGCCCCAGGCAGAGGGGCTGTGGTCTGGCCTGGGCAGCGCCCTCCACCCCTCTGGCCTAACCTGGGCAGGCCGTGGACCCCCCCCATGCTGACCCTGCCTGGGGCGGCCCCCCTAAGTGGCCTAAAATACACTGGTGTGGAGAATGGAAATGTCACTTTGGCCAGTGGGGGGATCTTTCTCCAAGATTGGATTTAAACTACATTATACAAGCAATTTCATGGACACTTAGCACTGCTCGGAGAGTCCCGTAAAAAAAAAAAAAAAAAAAAAAAGGGACCAGCTCTTCATTTACCAGCCATAAATCAGCAGTTGCTATAATGAGCACAAAAATGTCACTTTTATGCAATTTTACAGATGAACAAAACTGGTGAAGTTAACTGTGGTAACCTACTATAGTCAGCAAAAGCGGCTGCCGGGGGAGGAAAAATTATATCTGTATGTATTTTTGTTCTTCTTAAACTCTCTGCCCAAGCAAGTTTCTGCCATTGTGGTGTGAAAACTCATTTGTCCTCACATTATACTTTCATCTGGAGTTTATCTTGAGTATCCAATGAGCCACCAACTGTGAAAATGATTAAATCTACAAAATCTATCTAATGGATGGAATAAATTAGGTGTTTAAAACCGTTAAGGAGGAAAAAAATAAAATACAAAGGTGATGCCCTGGTTCCCGCCCTCATTCGCTGGAAGAAGGGGCCTGTTCTGCCCCGTCCCGTGGATCTGTCCGTCCAGCTTTTATTGGAGCTGACGGTGGTGCCACTGGCGAGGCTCGAGTGCGTGCCAGGCTCCGTGCTCATCTCCCTCCTTGACTCCTCTCCTAGGGAGCACCCAGCCACTCTTGAGGGATGGGTGGTGGTCCCCATCCTACAGCTAAGGAAGTGAGCAAGATGCCCCCCATCCCAATGAGTCTCACTCCCTGGGATCACACCCCCATGGGATCCCCTGGCATGCCGAACAGGACTGATCTGTGTACCCGGGGAGATACTGTGGACATGAAGGCGTGTGGCCTCTGGGGCGAGGTCATGGAAGACACGTGGCTTTCTCCTTGCTCGTGCTCTTGGGTCACCTGCAGCTGCCATGTGGGGAGGACAATGAAGCAGCCCACGGAGAGGGCCACGGGAGAGGAATTCAGCCTCCTGCACAGCCAGCGAGAAACCGAGGCCTCCAGCCAACTCCATGGGTGGTGGAAGGAGGTCCTGCAGCTCCAGTCAAGCCACGGCCACCATCTCAACTGCGGTGGCCGGGAGAGACCCCAGGCAGAGCCCAGATCCCATCGTGGGAGGTGACAAATGAATGACTAATGTTTCAAGCCACTACGTGTTGGGGTATTTGCTCCACAAGCCATAGACAACTTATACAGGTCCCCGTTTTACAGACGAGGAAACCGAAGCTCAGAGCTTCCCAAGGCCACGTGGCCAGCAAGGGCAGAGCTGGGATTTGAACCCAGCTGGCATCTCAACCCACCTGCAGCCGGGAGACTCAGGAGGCTCTCCCTCTCTAAGGAGGGGCCTGAAGTCAGGCGGGAGGCTCCAAGGACGTAGAGTGGGGGGACTCATCTGAAGCCACGGGGCAGACAACTGTCACTTTTGCCCGAGTCTGACCTGGAGGTGTGTGTGCTTTGGCCTGCTCCCTGCTCCACTGCATGGAGAAGGTGGGTGCCTGCAGGTGGGGCGTGGCCCTCCGGGTCCCTGGGCTCCAGCTGACCTGACTCTTGGGGCCCCTCTGGCCCCTGTAAGCCTTGGAGTTTGCAGTCCCTACCCTACCTTGCTCCCTGAAGGACTTTTTCCTGAGCAGACCGCCAGGGTGCCTCAAACCCAGGCTTTTTCGGCAGAATGAGGTAGAAGTGGCTGGGGGCTCCCAGCCAACACCCCCGCCAGGCTAGGCTGGGCCCCTGACCCAGCTCGGCGAGGGCTCCAGGCCCTCACCTGGGGGTGAGTGCAGCTACCAGTGCTCAGTGCCAGCTGGGCAAACCTCCCTGAGCGTTTCCTACCTGAGGGAACCAGGGCGAGCCGCAGGCTTCTTGGCAGGCCAGACTCTCTGCCCCAGCAAGTGGCGAGCATGGGGGCCCCAGGGCCCCATGCAGATGCCATCCCCTCCCACTGCTGCGTCCCCACTGCCTACAGGACACGTAGTAGGTGCTCGAGTGTCCTGCTGAATGAATGACCAAGGCCACACAGACCAGTCCAGCTCTTGTCCGCAGCCAGCCATGACGCTTGGGATGTTAGTCCTGGGTGGAACTAGCCAGAGACAGACCCTCGGAGCGCCGCCTTCCGCCAGCCCTGTGTTCACCAAATGACTACGGAAGGCTCCTTCATGCGGCCACTGTCCTGGGCACCGGAGAAATAGCAGCAAGCAAGCAAAGGCCTCTGCCGCTGCCACTCTAGTAGGGGGAGACAATAAACAGACAACATGTGACAAGCAGCCACAAGACCCATAAACGAGAAAAAAGCAGGTGTGGTTATTCAAAAACAAATGCACACATGCTTCGGCATTCCTTGCACAGTTTGTGGAGTCTTTGGATTTCCTCCCCACAAGTACGAACTGGCCTCGGTGACTGGATTCTGATAGAACGCAGTGGAATTGATGCAGCGTGACTTCGCGACGAGGTTGTAAAAGGCAATATGGCTTCCACTTGGAGATCACGCCCTCTCTTGGGATGTCCATCTTGGGACTCAGCCACATGTTCTGAGGAAGCCCAGGCCACATGGAGAGGCCATGTGTGGGTGTTTCAGCCATGTGCCCTAGCTAGCTAAGGTCTTGGCCGACAGCCAGCATCACCCACCAGATGTATAAACGAGCAAGACTTCAGAAGATTCCAGACCCTGCTTTCGAGTATTCCAGCCGAGTGCCACCCCCTGGACATCCTGGAGCAGAGACACATGGTCCCGCTGTGCCCTCTCTGCATTCCTGAGCATAATAAATGGTGGCTTGATGCCACCAACTTTTGGGGACATTTGTTACGCAGCTATAACAACTGGGAGAGCAGGGTACGGGGGTGCGTGGATGACAGGACAGAGGGGAGCCTGGTTTGGACGTGGTGGTCAGGAAGGAAGGCATCTCTGATAAGGTGGCTCTTGTATGCAGGTGGGAAGGAGGTGAGGGAGCAAGCCACACCGACACCTGATGAAGAGTGAGCAGCAAGACCAAGTGCTGTTGTGCTGGGAGTGCCTGCGGCGTGTTCAGGGAAGCAGGGCTGCCGAGGGGGAGGGGGAGGCGAGGGGGCAGGAGTAGGGTTTGCAGGAGGCACATGAGCCGACATAGGTTTTAACGCTTCCCCTCGGGGCATCGGGAAGAATGAAGTCCTGGGAACAGCCTGACCTATGGTGGTGTACCCAGAGGTTCATGGCTGTGCCCTCAGCGTGGCAAAAACAGGACCCAGTGGGCATTAAAAAGGTTTTCGGAGGCTGACCATGTGGGGAAATGTTTAGGGTACAGGTAAGTGAGAAGCGGAGGTTACGGGCCGTCTAACATGAGCCTGCTGTGGTCGACTCAGTTTCCCTCCTTTTCTCCCCAATGGAGAATGTTCAGTCGCTTGCCCTGGCCCAGGAAGGGGGCAGTGGGTGATGGGATCACAGGGGGGTTTTTATTTCTCCTCTGTGCTTTTCTGTAATCGTGTCTTCCGCCCATGACCGTGGCTGCTTTAGGATGGGGGAGGGGGGTGCAGCTCCCAGCTCTCCCAGGGGGGGCCCGAGTCCTTGGCAGTGCCCATGACGTGTGCGTCCTCCCCCTTTCGCTGGCCTTGAGCAGCCCACCGGCACTCCCTGGCGCCCACTCCGCCAGGCAGAGCACAGAGGGTGGCAAGGCCCTGCAATCTCAGATCCGAGTTCGAGTCCTGACTCTGCCACATGCTGACTGTGGCCTCCGGCAGCCACTGCCCCCAAGCGTCTGTTTCCTCAGGTGTAAAGTGGGGACGATGCTGCTGCTGACCTTGGGGGGCTCTGGGGGGACTATAAGGGCCAGCCTAGCCTGGGGCCTGCCCTCTGTGGGTGCCTTGACGGTGGCTGGTGTGAGATCCTTCAAGGCCCTTCCACCACCTCCAGGCTCCAAGCTCCCGGCGGCCTCTCTCTAAAGCCCTCCTCTGTGCGCCAGTTCCTATAAAGTCTGAGCTACTCAGGGTGGCGCTGGAGGCCCTGGTGACGTGGCTCCGAGTCCCAATGCAGCTCATCCCTCCCCGCGGGCCTAGGACGCATGCACGGTGTCCCCAGGCCCCTCTCCTGACGGCAGACTGCCCAGCGATCGTTCACTCTGGGCCAGGCATTGTGCCAACCCCTCAGTGGCCTTGCCCTTGTGCAGTCCTCACGGTGGCCTTGGGAGATGGCTGGGATCTCAGATAAGGAAGTCAGACATTTAAGGGAACAGGGCGCCCAGCGGGGTGGGGGGAGTGGGAATGAGATAGCAGGAGGCTGGGACTGGGAAGGGCATGCCCAAAACCACGTTAAAATGCTGAGCAGGCAGATCCCGCACATGGTAGCTGCGATGTGGCCCGCGGGCCACCAGCTTGTGGTGGTGGGGAAGGGATTTGTGAGCCTGGGTTTGAACCTTGGTCATCCATTCCTTGGGTCCCTGCTCTCAGGGTGGGTGCTGTGGATTGGGCCAGTTCTCCCAGGCTGACAAGCCTTCCCTCGCCAACCAAAATGCTGCCTTCCTGTGCTGACTATGACACACTGCTCGTCTGCTCTGTCTTCCCACCCTACTCCCCAAGGCAAGTTCCTCTTTTTCTTCAAAGATTTATTTCTCCCCACCCCTAGTGGTTTGGACTTGCCATGTGCTATATCTTTTTAGGAGGCACCAGGAACTGAACCCAGGACCTCTGATGTGGGATGGAGGCGCCCAATCGCTTGTGCCACCTCTGTTTTCGGCTTTGTTGTGTCTCTCATTATGTTTTTTCTTGTGTCTCTTGTTGCATCAGCTTGCTGTCTTGCTCATCTTCTTTAGGAGGCACTGGGAAACACTGCTTCCTGCTTTGTTGGTTTTTCATTATGTTTTTCTTCTTGTGTCTCGTCACGTCAGCTTGCCACACCTGCCCCATCACACCAGCTCGCTGTCTTCTTTAGGCACTGGGAACTGAACCAGGGACCTCCCATGTGGTAGGCGGGAGCCCAATAGCTTGAGCCATATCCACTTCCCGAGCAGAGCCTGCGGTCCACTCATCTCCAGTCTCCCCAGTACCTGGTCCAGACTAGTGAATGTGGGGTTGGGTGGACTTGCCCGTGCAGACAGGGACCCCTCCAGGGCCCAGTGCAGTTCCTCGTCCCTCATGGTGATGGATGAGACTTTGCTTACACACTCCCTGGCTCTTCTGACCCTTCCAGTCTCCGCTGAGATGTTGCTGCCTCCAGGTAGCCTTCCCTGACCTGCCCCACTCCCCCAGACCCCCTGTGCTGTGGCTGTCTGTTGACTTGCCTCCTGGGCTAGACATGGAGGCCATTGAGGGCAGGTTCTGATCTTTCTCACCACCTGATGCCTAAACCCATGCCTGGCACAGAGTAGGCGCTCGGGAAACGTCTGATGAGTGACGGCACGGAGTCCAGGACAGCCCTTGATCATGGGCTTTCGAGAAGCTGCAGGAGCAGCCAAAAGATAGGAAGTGGACTCCATTGTATGGGCCCCATGACCGGGGCTGCCCCTTCCCCTGCTCCCTCTGCCCACCCTGGCCCCATTAAAGCCTTGTCGGGAAATTTATAACGGCCAGCTGGAAGCACACGGTACAGCCATGGCGGCCATTAAGTTAATGTGATGGGTCTTTTACAGGTGTGTTAAATAGACGCTGTTATTAACGAGTATATTAGGCCAATTAAAAGCAGTCCTTTGAGTGGGATTTAATGTTGCTACGGGGAGAGACCGGGGAGAGCGACTTGGCACTGCCGCTGCCTGTGGGAGCTGTGAGGCGCCGGGTGGAGGCTCTACCGTAGAGAGTGCAGGGCAGCTGGAGTGGGGCCACGGGGGGGTTGGTGTCTGGCTCTGCCACTCGCCGCGGGTGACCTCGGACAGGCCACCTAACGTGAGCCAGCTTCTCACCTGTAAGAGGGTGCTGGGGGGTGTTGAAGGCAGGTGTTCCTGGCTCATCAGGTGGTGGGTGGAGGTGATGGAGGAGGCAGGGGCAGACCCCAGGCAGCTACCCTGGATCTAAGCCAGCCCCTCCAGGCACTGCCGGGCCACATGGGGCAGGCTGGGGCCAGGCTGCTTCCAGGGAGAGGCCTGCCCTCCACCAGCCCTCTCCATTGCCTGGGAGGCACATTCCCAGCTAGCCCCATTTGGCAGATGAGCAGACTGAGGCTAGGAAAGGGCAAGCCACCTGCTGAGGCCCCCCAGGGCTGGGAGCTGTAAATGCGGGTTTGGAATGGCCTTGTGGGGCTCCAGAGCTATGCTCTGTGTCCCCGTGGTTCCAGGTGCTTACTGAGTCACAGGGTGTCCCACCACTGGAGCCGCTCTTCCCTCGGTGGGCCTAAGTTTTCTGTAGCTTTCCCCTAGGGGAGGTGGGAGCACAGGAGGTGTTTTTGTCACAATGTCCCAGACTCTACGGCCCCCTTCCTTATGGCTTAGGAAGTCACAAGGCCATTTTCTGCATTGAAAGGGGAGAGGGAGGCATGTCTGGGCTTCCCTGGGACAGAAGGGGTCACGGGCAGAGGGCCTGGCCCAGCCCCCGGGGAGGGGCAACCGGCATCTGCATTCCCCTTCCAGGCAGCACTCTGCCCTTGGAGGTGGCAGCCTCCTGAATGTTCAATTAACGTGACACTAATTAGCTGCTGACACCGGCAGAATCCCTAATAAGGCTGCCCAGGAGGGGGTTGGGGAAGGGGAAGGTGGCCAGGCTGGGCAGGGACGGCTGTTTTCTGGCCTCCGCTGGGAGGGGCCTGGGAGGAGGGGGCAGGCCTAGGACCCTGCGCCCACCAGGGTCATCCCTGGGTGTGAATCCAGAGGTCCCAGTTACTAGCCGGAGGTCCTCAGCTCCCTGGCCTCTGCTTCTGCCAAGGTTGGGCGAGCGCGAGATGCACGCGGAACCCAGTAGGTGCTCAGAAAATGCTGGCTGCCTGCCTTCGAGCTCTTTCTGGGCCAGAAGGTATAGTGAAGGGGCGTGGCTGCCATCTGGCACTGCGCAAAGTCTCCGGTGTCTCTTGTTCTCTAACCACGTGTGCACATGCACACTCATTTCACATGCGTGCATGCAGACATATGTGCTCAGACACTTAGGGGTACATGTGTGGAGCCACAGATGACCACTTTCCTCCTGTGCCCTCTCCCCACCTGCACTGGAGCCCTGGCGAGTCCCTGCAGGTGGGGGCTGCTGTGCACTGCTGCCTGTCCAGCTGCCCTCCGTATGGTGCTGTCATCTCCCCCTCCTTTCTGCCATGTACCCCCTCCCTCCAGCCATCACTCTCTGGCTCACCCCATCCAGCCCTGTCGCTGGCTCCCTGCCCACCCCAGTGGCTCTTTTTCCTGCAGCCACATCCGTATCTCTCTGTTCTGGATACTGGTCCATTGTAAGTGCTACAGACACCCTCTCTCGATTTGTGGCTTGTCTTGGTGATTTTTTATGGTATATTTTGCTGAGTCGTCATTCCTAATTTCAGTGTGGTCCAACTTAGGTCTTTTATTTTTGCTTTCGCGCTCACTTTAGAAATCGTTTCTACCCTGCATCAATATTCTCTATAGTCTTCTTCAATGAAAGGTACATTTTGGCATTCTGTGTGTTAAACATTTAGTCTACCTGGGATTCCTTTTTGTGTACGGTGTGAGTTAGGGCTCTATTGTCATTTAGTCCAGATAACCAGGTGTCTCAGCACTGCCTATCAGTCCCAGCAATTCTGCTTTGTCCTGGATTGCGCTGCCAGGTGCGCGGATTCATTGCTGGGCGTTCTGCTCTGTCCCCTGGTTTCCTATATGCTGTGTGGAGACCACCAGCTCGGCCTCAAGCCCCTTCTGCCACGATTAATAACGTATTTGTCAAAAGGGCCTTGGCCTTTTGTTCTTTCCTTACCGACTTCAAAATCATCTTTTTAAGTTACACACACACAGTCAGGATTTGGGGAATGAGTTGAAATTTTTCCGCACTGAATCCTCTGCCAATGCACACAGCATGCGTCTAAGTTTATATTTTTCTCCATAAAGGTCACTGACCTCTTTTATCAAACTTATTTTAGATTCCTTAATAGATTGTAATAGTATCACACCTTAGATGAAATGGACAAATTCCTAAGAAAGACACAAACTGCCAAAACTGATGTAAGAAGAACAAGTAAAGAGACGGAAAATACTAAAGCTAACATCACACAAAGAAAAGCCCATATGGCTTCACTGGTGAATTCTACCAAACACTTAAAACTCTCCCAAACTATAGAAGAGATAAGAGGATGGAACATTTCTCAAATCATTCTGTGAGGCCACACAAAGACATCACAAGAAAAGAAAACTATAGATCAAATATCCCTTATGAATATACATGCAAAAATCAACAAAATATTAGTAAACCATGGGAGTGGATGTAGCTCAGTGGTTGAGTGCCTGCTTCCCATGTATGAGGTCCTGGATTCAATCCCCAACACCTCCTAAAAATAAAAATTATATATATATGTATGTAAACCTATCCAGCAACATATGAAAAGGATTATTTAGGATTATGGAACTTATCCCAGGAATACAAGTTTGGTTTAACACCAGAAAGCCAATTAATATAAAATACTGTATCAGTGGAATAATGGATCAAAGCCACACAATCTCAACAGACGCAGAGAAAGCATTTGACAAAATCCAACAACCCCTTCATGATAAAAAAAAAAACTGTTTTTTCAACAAAACTAGGACTAGAAGGAAAATCTCCTCAATCTGATAAAGGGCATCTACGAAAAATCCAAAGCTAATATCACACTTGGTGGTGAAAGACTGAAAGCTTTCCAAGATCAGCAAGAAGACAAAGATGACTACTATTGCCACTTCAATTCAACATTGTCCTGAAGGTCCTGGCCAGGGCAATTAGACAAGAAAAATTAAAGGTATTCATATTCAAAAAGAAGAACTGTCTCTAATCACAGGTGGCATCATTTTTTTTTTTTTTTTTTTAAAGATTTTATTTATTTATTCATTTATGCCCCCCTTGCTGCTTGTGCTTGCTGGGTCAGCCAACCACGCCGTGCGGGCAGGCTTGCCTTCACCAGGAGGCCCCCGGAACCGAACCCGGGGCCTCCCATATGGTAAACGGGAGACCTACTGATTGAGCCACAGCCGCTTCCCGGTGGCATCATTTTGTACATAGAAAATCCTAAGAAATTCACTAAAAGTTATTAGAATAAATGAGTTCAGCAGAGTTGCAGGATACAAGATCAATATACAAAAATCAATTGTATTTCTATACACTTGCAATGAACGATCCAAACCTGAAATTAAGAAAACAGTTTCATTTACAAGAACAGCAAAAAGCATACATACTTAGGAATAAATCTAACAAGAGGAAAACTACAAAATACTGTTGAAATACATTCAAGATCTAAGAAAATGTAGAGGGAAGCTGATGTGGTTCAAGCGATTGGGCTCCCGTCTACCATACAGGAGGTCCAGGGTTCGATTCACGGGGCCTCCTGGTGAAGGCAAGCTGGCCAGCGCAAAGAGCTGGCGCAGCAAGATGACGCAACAAAGAGAGACACAGAGGAGAGATAATAAGAGATGCAGCAGACCAGGGAGCTGAGGTGGAGCAAGAGATTGAGCACCGGGAGGCGGCTGTGGCTCAATCAGTAGGGCTCCCGTTTACCATATGGGAGGCCCCGGGTTCGGTTCCTGGGGCCTCCTGGTGAGGGCAGGCCCGCCCGCACGGCGTGGTTGGCTGACCCAGCGAGCACAAGCAGCAAGGGGGGATAAATGAATAAATAAATAAAATCTTTAAAAAAAAAAAAAAAAAAAAAAAAGAGATTGAGCACCTCTCTCCCACTCCAGAAGGTCCCAGGATCGGTTCCCAGTACTGCCTAAAGAGAAGACAAGCAGACACAGAAGAACACACAGAGAGCAGACAGCAAGAGCAAAAACAATGGGGGGCGGGGGATAAATAAATCTTAAAAAAAAAAAAAAAAAAAAAAAAGGAATTAAAAAGAAAAAGAAAATGTAGACCTCTCGTGTTCATGGATTAGAAGACTGGATATTAATGGCAGTATTCCCCAAACTGATTTGCAGATCCAATGCAATCCCTATCAAAATCCACGATGGCTTCCTTGCAGAAATTGACAAGCTGATCCTAAAATTCATGGGACCCAGAACAGCCAAAAGAACCTTGAAAAAGGACAAGGTTGGAGGGTTCACACTTGCCGATTGTAGAACTTACTTCAAAGCTACAGTAATCAAGATTGTGGTACTGGCATGAAGGTAGACATATGGATCAATGGAATGGAAATGGGAATCGAGAGATAAATCTCACATTTATGGTCAGTTCACTGTCTCCGTGGGTGCCAAAACAAATGTCCCTTCCACAAATGGTGGACATCTGGATAGCCGCATGCAAAAGAATCAAGTTAGATTCCTTCTGTATACTATACACAAAAATTCAAAATGGATCACAGATCTAAATGTAAGAGCTAAAACTAGAAAAGTCTTAGAAGAAAAAGGAGGAAATCTTCATAATCTTGGGTTAAAAGTTTTTGACTTCATCAAAATTAAAACCTTTTGTGCTGCAAAGGACCCCATAAAGGAAGTGAAGACAACCCATAGAATGGGAGAAATTTTTAGCAAATCATATCTGATAAGGGACTTCTATCTAGAACATATAAAGAACTTTTACAACTTAATAATAAAGACAATCCAACTTTAAAAATGGTCAAAGGAACTGAATAGACATTTCTCAAAAGAAGATACACAAATGGCCAATAAGCACATAACAAAAAGTCCATTAGTAGTTGCCAGGGCGTGGAGAGGAAAGGGGAGGAAATGTACCAGAATTGTGTTGATTTGTAAGTATACTAAAAACTGTCGAGGTATTACACTTGTATGTGGATCATATCTCAATTAAGCTATCACTAAAAACCTGTAATAGTATCATTTTGTAATATGTTGATCTTCCATCTGCAATCTTGCTGAACTCTCAATCCAATAATTTGGCCATAGACTCTCTTGGATTTTCTCTGCAGACCGTTTAATTTTATTCCCTTCCAATCCGTGCACTCTGTTTTCCTACCTAACTGCGCTGGCTGGGACCTCGGTACAGTGTGGAAAAGCAGCGGTGATTTGGCTCTATGCCTTCGTCTGATGTTAGTGACCCTCGGGTTGGTTGGCTGTACACTGTGGTTAGTTACTCTGCAATCGATGAAGGAAGTTGCAGTTTGCTAAGAGCTTATTTTTGTATATTAAATCGTTAAAGGGTTAGGTTAAACCTGCCCGGCCTGCCTCCCCTCCCTCAGCAGGGGCCTCCGTCCTCTCCCCAGGAGCTTGGTGCCTGCACAGCTCGGGTGCAGCCAGCCTGCTCCATCCCCCGGGCTGCTCTCAGCAACAGCTCCGTAATCGAATTTGCTCCACAGCCTGGGATTTGTTTTTAATTTTATTGGAATTTTAAATTGCTTTGTTTCTTCCGTATTTTATTAGTGTCAGTGAAAGCAGTGGCACCTGCAGGAATGCTGGCAGTGCAGTGGCTCTAAGTCTTTTGGGTTTGGGAGGTGCCTGTTGGGTGGGGAGGAGGAAAGAGTAGCCCCTTGGTAGTCTTGGGTTAGTAAACAGTCCGAACCTGCAAAGCTTCTCATCAGGGATGTCTCCTTGTGGGTATGGGGGTGGTAGGGACAGGTAAAGTGAGCCAGCTGCCAGGCCCTGAGGGGGTTCCTCCTTCAGGGACAGCTGGGGAAACTGAGGCCCAGAGAGAGGGGTGGTCACTCACCTGCTCAAGACCATGCACACAACCCATCCTGGGCACCACCAGGACTTGCTCCCCAGGCCTCTCTCGGTCCCAGAGCCTACACCGTTGGAGGCTCAAGGGGAGCGTGGCAGGGCGAGCACCCCTGCCTTCACTTACAGACGAGCAGCCTGAGTCGCTTACCCAAGGTGCTGGAGAGCTCAGCTGAGGGCCGGGCCTCACATCCTACGGTGGCTGCCTCTGCTCCACCATTCTCGGCCCCGTGGGTGACGGACAAGCAGGCCTACTGTGTCCCCAGGCCAGGCCTCCACAGCTCCTTCCTCCCTGGCCTCGGCGTAGCCTGTGTTTTTTTCAGCAGCACGTGACTCAGTGTGTGTCAACACCATGATGAAAAAGTCAAATATTTATTAGCAGCGAAGGTCCTGTGCAGCTGAGATAAACAGGCTTCTGTCCCAGAGGGTGGGCAGATCCTACTCGGGGGCACAGCAACTGTGGCCAGGTGAGAGTCACCTAAGAACTTAGGCTGGGGATGGAATTTCCCTCCCCCAGTCTTTCCTTTCCTTTTTCTCCAGGTCACAAGAGCCAAGCTTCTGGACATGCGACTGGCCGCCCCCGCCCCCAGCCTGACCTTGGATCCTGGAGAGGGTGAGGCTGTTTCTGGAAGCCAGCCCCGTGAAGTCAGCCTATCTTGACCTCCATTTACAGGGGAGGGGTCTCACCCGGGGACACCTCTTCCCCCCACCTGGCTTTTGACATTATCATCGCAGGCAGTCAGAGTGGCCCCTTTGGTCCATCTGATCTGACCCCTCACCTACAGAAGGGGCAACACAGGCCCCGAGAGGCCACGTGACTTGCCGAAGGTCGTGCTGCACATGGCCGGGTGGAGACCTCTCTCTCTTGGTGGGAAACACGTAGCACAGCCCCAGGTCACGTCAGGAGGCTCAGAGTCAGCCCTTCCCTGTTCTGCCAGGGGCAAGAGGGACAAGATGAGGCCAGGAGCCTCCTCCTCAAGCACTCGGGTGTTTACTGGCACAGGGTGCCCAATTCAATTTGCTTATCTCCCTTCCTGCCTCCTTCCTGTGCTCTTCAATTACAAGCAGAGTCAGTGTCTTTTCCAATAAGTGCAGAGATGACAAAGGATCGGAGTGGGCAGGACGTCCTTGGTGGCTGTCCGCGCTCTCAGGGCAGACTTGTTCTGAAGGCCTCGGAGCAGGAAGGCGGGCCCAGGTCACTGACAGCTGGACAACAGCCATCCAAGGTTAAAACGCACGGACTTTGTCCAGCCCTGGGAGAACTGTTCTAACAGATCCACGTAGGTACAAAGATGTCCATTACAGCATTGTTTAGAAGGGTGAGATAGAGAAACAAACCTCAAGGCCCTCAGTGAGGGGATGGCTAAACATGTTTTTCTTTATCCATGCACTGGAATATGTTGTGGCTTCTGGAAAGAACGAGGGCACTCTGCCTCTCGGATGAGGAATCATCTCCAAGATATCGTAATTTAAAAGAAGAAGGTAAGGTGCCGAGGTGAGCGCAAGGACTGAATGTTCATGTAAAAGGTAAATTTTTCCAGGGGGGTATTTAAGTGCTACCAGTGATTTTTCCCTTGGAAAGGATTTTAATTTCTCACCGCAAACTCGTCAAGCCTTCTGAATTGTGATGGAACAAATGGGAAGGCATAGCATGTTCTTACAGAGCAAGAAGACATGATAAAAATATTAAATCTAAATTAATCTCTGTATTTAAGGTAACCCCGGTGAAAACATGAACAGAGTTCCCTTTTTACCTAGTTTAGTGGGTTTTATAGGTCACAGAGAAAAATAACAGCCAGGGAAATTCTGGGGGGAAGAAAAGAGTAACAAGGCTGAATGAACACCACCAAGTATTAAAACGTATTCTAATACTACACCAATCAAAGTTGTATGGGACTATCCTCGTATACGCTACCTCACACTTTACACCAGCTAAATTACAAAACCATCATAGCTCATATATATAAAAAGCTATTAAAGCATGAAAGAACTAGAAGAGGGAAGTGGACGTGGCTCAAGCGATTGGGCTGCTGTACGGGAGGTCCCAGGTTTGATTCCTGGGGCCTCCTGGTGAAGGTAAAAGCAGGCCTGCGTGGAGACCTGACACAACAAGAAAGAGACAATGAGAGACGCAATGCAGCTGGGGTGGCTTGGGCCATTCTCCCACATCAGAAGGTCCCGGGATCAGTTCCCGGTGCCGCCTAGAGAGAAGATGAGAAGGGAAGAAAAAGCATCACGGAAGAACACGCAGCAAGGGCAGGGGGATAAATAAAAAAATAAAAACTAGAAGAAACCTTAGGGGAATTAAAAATTGTATCGCAGCCTGAGGAACAACTTTCTCAGTGTGACACAAAAACCCAAAAGCCAGAAAAGGAAACATTGACAAATTTCACTTCACACACACGCAAAAAATTCCTGCATGGCAGAATCAAAGACAAGTGACAAATTGAGGAAAACACCTGCAGTTCATATATTCCACTATATACAAATAGCTCCTATAAATCAATAAGGACAAAAACAGCCACCCAAATATAAAAAACAAAGGAGATGAATAGACAAGTTCAAAGGAAGAACAAATGGCTCAAACATGTGAAGTTCATCCTTATTCATATTAAACTTCAATTAAAACTACACTGCAGTACCATTTTCACTGATCAGGTCAGCAGAGCCTAAATGTTTGAGACCCTGTTGGGATGGGGAGGGGTGTATCCGCGGGTAAATCTAAAGATGCCAGCAAGACCACATCTGTGAAAACTACAAATGCACATAGCTTTGGCCCAGCATTTCCACTTCTAGAAATCTGCCCTTCAGTTTCACTCACACCCCTGTGACACAGACGCGGTTGTTCACTGCCGCACTGCTTACGGCAGCAAAAGGTTAGGCACATTCTAAATAGGGGGCTGGTCAAATCATTTACGCTTCATCCTTGCTATGGGAAATTACGCAGCCGTAAAAAAGAACGAGGAAGCTCTCTGGATGCTGACGTACAGGATATATCGCTGCGTGAGAAGGCGAGGTGCAGAGCAGTATGTAGACACATCTGGGATGTGCGTGGAATACATCTCTTGGATGGAGACACAGGAAGCTGATAACATTGGCTGCCTCTGGGAAGGGGAATGGATGACTGGGTAACAGGGGTGACAAGGAGACTCTGGCCTGTACACCCCTGCATTCCTTATGAATATGGGACCAGATGAAGGTACCAACTTGTCTAAGCAACAGTGAGCACAGTGATAATGGGCAGCTGATCCTGGGCTAGAGGTCAGTAGCAATAGGGAGGGGTGGGGACTGCGGCAAACTTTAAAGAGGCTATAGCTTGGTTCTGCCTAACAGCTGCAGTATAGGGACACAGGCCTCTGTTACTAGATCCTAATTTTCCAAGACACTATCAATCCTGATGGTTATGCACATCTCCCTATTTTTAAATGTTTCCAAGTACTTCAATTATTTTTTGTTTTTAACCCTATGGGAGTGACATAATGAGGTCCAAAGGCTTAGGTTCCCTGTCCTAGCTGGTCAAGGAGGATGGACCCTTGACGTTCCCAAGTCCAGCTCCCTAAGTGGACATGGGGAAGAAGGCCCAGCGAGGAGATAGACCTGGCCACGCTCACACAGTGGGCCAGGCCCCAAGCTGGGACGAGGGTCCCACGCAGGACTATTTTTGCTTCCACGGAATCCCCCTTTCTGCAAATGGCAATGAGTGAACCAGACGCAAGGGGTTGGGGTGCCGATGTGGGGGAAGGAGGCCTCAAAGGACACGGGGTGGCATTCCACCTTGCAAAGGGCCCTGAAGTCAGAGTAAGTGTGGAATGCCCCGGGAGCAGAAGGAAAGCGCCTGTGGACTCAGAGCAGACAGGGGAAGGGGTAGAGGGCAGCAGGGCTGGGGCTGGGGTCCACTCACACTTGCGCAGCTCCAGGCTCTTGCTCGGGCAGGCCAGGCGCTGGCCCGGTGGGTTCTGGGTCCTCTGCAGACAGGCCAGCATGGCTGAGCTGGGGGCCCACGGTGGGGCGTGCTCTGCGGCAGGGTCCCTGTGGAGAGGGAGAGGAGGTGCTGGTCACGCAGGGGGCTGTTCCACGCCAGCTGCCCCCCTACCCCAACCTGCCATGCAGAACACTGCCAGATACCCTTTCTCTCCCCTTCCAAAGATAAGGAAACTGAGGCCTGGGGGCACCAAGAGGCTCGCCAGAGGCCTCACAGGTAAGAGAAGAATCTGTCTGCAGCGTGGTGGACTTCCACCAGTCGGACGTGCCCCCGACAACCCTCGGTGTGAGAGTCGCCTCCTCCAGGGAGGCACCCTGATGTCCCCAGGCCTGGTCAGGTGCCCCCTCCCTGCATTCCCAGGACAGCCTGTCCTCCTCCCGGCTGGTGGAGGACACCTGCTCTCTTCTAACTCCCTGTGCGCAGACCTGTCTCCCACTTCCACACTGAGCCAAGTGTGGAAGGGCCAAGGCCACCCCTGGTCATCTTTGGAGGGGTGCTCAGGAAAGGCTGGTGGGCCCATGGGGGGTTCCAGTTTAAGTGCTGGTGCGCTCCCGGCCTCACAGCCTCTCTGGAGGGGAGGAGTCCAGGATGGGGTCCCTGGGAGAATGAGGGGTGCTCCAACCCTGGTCTGTGCTGAGCCCCACCTTCATGTGCTGCTCGGACGGCCCTGGGGCGCCCGGCTCCGTTGCTGCCAGGCTGAGCCCCCGCCCCAGATGGGAAGGGCAGGGTCACCACGGCAGCTTTGCCCTGCGAGCCGAGTCAGAGGTCCCCCCAGGCAGGCTCCTGGCAGGTCCGCACTGCTGTCCTCAGTCGGAGACAGGAGCCTGGCAGTCACACGGAAACGTGCATTTTATCTTCACAAAACCCTCTCTCCTGCCGAAACCCGAGGAAGGTTCTGGAGAGCCCAAGAGGACAGAGCTGGCAGAGCTTGAAGGCTAGGGCTGCAAGGTCCCGAGTTTCTCTACGGGTCAGGGCGTGAGCTCACTCCGCCTCCCACCGCACCCCGATGTCCGACCAACCCCAGGCACCCCTGCTGCCACCTGACCCACCAGAGTTCCGAACAGCAAAGCTGAGTCAACTCAATCCTCACGTTGGTTTCAAAAAAGGAGGAGACGAAGAAAGAAGAGGGGGGTGTGTATTTAAGGGGAAGAAAGGGAAGTTATTTAATACTAAACAGGTGTGTGGAGCCCTAAATTCTGCTGCTTTCTTCTAATAATGAAGTATTCACGAGGAAAAGCCTTTTTCCACGACTTTCTTAAGATACTAATTTCACAACAAGCTCCTTGTTACCGTGCAATTATTCCAATCTTGTATTTCCCCGAGACGGGTGCAGCCTCCCGTCTGTCCTGGCCTCCCGGTAAATGAAAGACAATCACACAACCACCTTTCATTATGCTCTATTTTACTTTCAGCAAAGGTACCCTGAAAGAAATGCTTTCCTCTGAAAGGGACTTTTATTCAGTTTCAAAACAAATTTTCCCCTATTACTGTCAAAAAAAAAAAAAAAAAAAAAAAAAAAGCAGAGTGCGCCAGAAAGTGGGGAATGGATGGATGGATGGGGGTGGGGTGGGTGGCTCTCACCCTCCCCCCCGCCCCCCCCCAGTCGCCAGCCTTAATGCAGCGACGCAATGAAAGCTGCAGTATCCACTTCCCGGCTTTGATTTCTGGTAATTTAAAATATGCCATTACAATCAGGCAGGAATTATACAGTTTTAAAAGGGGATGAAGTGGGGCTCATGGCAGGGCTGAAAGCCCTCGACGGTGGGAGCGTGGCGCTGCCAGACTTGGGACGCACAAGGGCGACGGGAGAGGCCTGCGCAGGCCCTGCCACGGCCGTGGACGCTGGCCTCCCAGGACACAGCCGTGCACTCAGACACCCGGGGGCGGGTGGACACGCCACCTGCATACTGGGCGTCCATGCACTCTTACGCACCCATGTTCCCAGACACTGGGAGGCAGTCCCATGGGGACACACAATCACATGCCCTCTCTGCCTGGCCTTGCTGGCCTGCCCATGGCCACACCTCCCCTCGCCTGGCCCTCCTAGCCCCCTGGTGATCACGTGGGCTGCCGCCCCACCCCACCCCCAAACCTTGCCCATGCTCTGCCTGCAGCACCACCTCCAGCCCCATCTGGTGAGCTCGGTCCTTTCAGACTCTGGCTCCGCTGTCCCCTCCTCTGGCACCCTCATCCCAGCCCTGATCACACCGAGCTGTAACTGTCAGTTTTCGTGCCTGCCTCTCCCTCCACTGGACCACGAGTTTCTCAGGGGTAAGGGGGTGCCTTATTTGCCTTTCTCTCCCCAGAGCCTGGCAGAGAGTAATTATTTAATAGACAGGTGTTGAATGAATGGCTGAACCAATGAATTGGGTCTGGTCAGACAAAGCTAAAGAGGCCCAGAGAAGCCAAGCGTCTTACACCAGGTCACACAGCAAGCTGGGGACAGCAAAGGGCAGATGCCTAAAACACCCAGGATTTCCCTGTGATCCCACCCTGCCTTCTCCCTGACTGGCATAACGGTCTGCAGAAAGCGCCTCAGAGCTCCCCACCTGGGCTGTTACTCCCCCCAGTCAGGAACCATCCTGCTCATTTTGAAACCTTATCTGCAAATCGGACTGTTTATAAACCCAAGGTCTTTTGTGACTTTAATAATAAAAAAAGGGGGGGAGGGGAGAAATGTGGCAAGCCTCAATGATAGAATGCTTTGGCACGGTCCCTGACGTGGGGGGCTGATAAGACAGCCTTATCTCAGAGACACCCAGAGGAAAAGGTCCCCTCCACCAGATAACTCCACCCAGCTGTCGATATGCCCTTTCATAGCTGAGGCTTTAGATAAAGGAAATGTGACAGGGGAGGGGAGAGAAAGGAAGGAACTTTCCAAGTCCAAGGAGGAATTGAGTCTGTGCTGCTTGCCTGGGCAGGCAGAACAATGAATAAGAGAAGGACGTCTAAAGGCTGTCTTTATTTTTATTAAAAGAACAGAGAATTGGGGCCTTTGGCCCTGCCTGCCATTTGTCATCTCTCCCTCACCTGTCTGGCTGCAGGGGGTGTCGGGAAGCCCCCAGGGCAGTGGGAATAACGATATGCATATTAGCACTTGCACCAAATAATATGCATATTAGCACTTCTACTAAATAACAACATGCATATTAACACTCCCACTAATTACAGCAGCCAGCACTTACAGAATGTTGCCCCTGTGTCTTTCATCATCCCCCTAGCTGCCTCGGTGGTGGGTTCTGTTTCTATCCCCATTTCACAGATTGGGAAATGATCACAGAGAGGGGAAGTAATCTGCACAGGTCACACAGCCTTTAGGTGGCATAGCCCGAGCATCTCAACCCTGGCCCGAGCCTGCATCGGCAGCCCCCACAGCCCCCACACTGAATGCTGCTGGCTCCATCATGGTGGGGGCCTGTCAGCCCCCCCGGGCTGGGCATGGAGTAGCAGAAGCAAGGGCTGCTTCTCCCCAGTGCCCACATCCTCTTTGATTCTCCTCCAGGAGGGAATGTGATCAGAGAGGGGGTTAAGCGAAAGCTGGGCAGGGGACCCCAGGAGGGTACTTATTCACCCCATAAACACTCATGGAGGACATTGTGGGTCAGAACAATACTGAGATGAATAAAGTCAGTTTGAGGTGGTTGTCACCCAGTCATTCATTCATTCACTCATTCATTCAGGCAGCAAACACTTCCCGCGCATCTTCTGAGGGTCATGGAAATCGCTAAGAATGCCCTGACAAAAGGGAACATCCAACCTGAACTGACCTCCCACTCCCAAATCCAACCCAAGTTAAAAATGGAATTTTCCTGGCATCGCTCTCCAACATTTCCCCGAAGCCACCAAAGGGACAGCCGGTGGATGAAACTTTCCCTAGTGTATATCATAAATCAACAGTCTACCCCTCGCCAGGCCGGGCGGGATCTCGAGGAGGGTGAGGCTGTGGCCCTGTGAAGGCCAAGGGCTGCACCACTTCCAGTCCCTGCCCTGCCCTCCCCTCCCCTGGGAGCTGCCCACACAGGCCTCTGTGGCTCCATTCAAGGTCAAAGACTGGCTGTGGCTTGGAGGGGAAGGTCATGCAGGCCCTTCCTGGTGCCCAGTGGGAGCAAGGGTTCAGAAAGGAGAGCCAGCTCTGGGGGCCTCAGGGTGGCACCTGGGCTCTGATGGGCTGTATGACCTAGAAGCACTCACAGCACCTCTTTGCATCTTAGTTTCCCTACCGGAATCTTGACGGGAGTGGGCGAGCTGATTGTGCAGGAGGGGACGTTACAATTTGGTTTTCCAACACAAACTAGGATGCCAGCTGCGTGCAAGGTGGCAGACAAGGGTGGCTCTAGATACAGTCTCTGTCTTTGGGGGATTTAAATCTTGAGTGGGAGATAAGACAGAAAATTGGAAAGACCCAGCAGTTCTTGTAAAGCACGGAGTGGACTTGAATTCTCCTAAAGGAGATGAAAGAGATGCCTTCGGTTCCTCAGGGCCCCACCACCTTCCGGGGAGGGGGTGAGAACTCTCCTACAGCTCTCCTCTCCTCCTCCTCCACCCTGTCCTGGACACAGAGCCTCCCCTCAAATTCTGGGAAGAGTCTGTAATGGTGGTGGTATGCCCAGGTCTGGGGAGAGGAATGAGCACTGGGTTTGGAGTCTGGGAAAGGGGGGTTCAGATCCTGGCCGTGTGGTCCTGTGGGGGTCACATCTGTGTTAGTCCCCCCAAGTCATTGGTTGCACCAGGCCCAGACAAGCACTTTTTACACAGTGTAACGTTTAATCCTCAAGGAACCCCAGGAGTAGGTTCTAGTCCAGATCCCAAGTTACAGATGCACAAACTGAGGCCCAGAGGGGCTGACTGATTTGCCCAAGGGACAGAATATGAATCCAGTAGTAGTGCAGGGAGGTGGCTACATGGGCAGCCTCTGGAGGTTTTCTTGGCCTGAATTCAAATTCTAGCTCAGTCACGCACCAGCTCTGTGACCTTGGGCTAGTTATCTAACCTTTCTGAGCCTCAGTTTCCTCATCTGCAAGATTGGAAGAATAATAGTACTTCCTTCACAAGGTTGTTTTGAGACATTGATAAGAGAATGCCCGGCACACAGTAGGTCTTCAATAAGGGTTCAATGCTATTCTTACTAATGATTTAGCCACTCCTTCCCAGCACTATGGAGAAGCTCTGGGAAGCATGCACCTTAACAAGCCAGGCACATGTGGGGGCTCCGTCAGTGTTTCAGGGGACCACCAGCCCCAGATGGAGAAGCCCAAACTTGAAGGTAAAGAGGGTGGGCTAGAAGAGGGGCCCTGCTCCCCAGAGCCCAGCACCATGAACTAATCCAGCCCCAGTATGCTCAGTCTCCTTAAAATAAAGAGGGCAGGAAACCAGCCCACCCGTGGCCGGGTCAGAAGAGTAGAGGGACCGTTGCCAGGACTGTCACCTGGGTGCACAATCCCCTCAGGCACCCCCTTTGGGGCTCCCACAATAGAAGGTGCCACTGTCTTTCTTCTTCCCCTATGCCTCCACCCCTGCCCCTACCTCCATCTGCCTCCCGGGCTCTCTCTTCTCATTTCCGGCTCTCTATCTCTTTCTGTCTCTCTCTTTTCCTGACCCCATCTCTCTCCCTGTCTCCCTCACTCTTTCTCCCACTCTCTCTCTGCATGGCAGCCAGAGTAGAAGCCCACTCCCATCCCCCTCCTGCCGCTTCCTGCCCCCCCCCAACCCTGTTCCAAGCCTGAGGCCTTCCAGGGGACCCTGTTAATAATTAAATGTTAATCTAAAAAGCAATTTGAGCTCTGGCTAGGCAGATCTGGTTAGAGATTACATTAACATGGAGGAAGTGAGGGTAATTTTCTTTAACCCCTCTCCTGATCTCTCCAGCCCAGGAATCTTCAAGTCACACCAGCATTGCTGATTAACCTGGCACAGGGCTTGGCAGTGGATCAGAGGCCTGTGAAAAGTGATTATTTCCCACTGCCATTTGGGCCACGGCAGCAGAAGGAGATTTTCGCTCTCTCTCTTTTTAAGGGGGGTGGCAGGGGAGGGCACTGCCCCCTTCAACAGGAGGCCTCATCTCCTGCCAGGCTTACAGCAACATCTTCTCCACCCCCAGGAAAGGACCTCTTTGAAATGCAAATCTAGTCACAAAGCATACCTGCCTCCCTCTTCCCAGGGCACAGACACTGGCCCCTGGTCCCAACACCCCTCTGATTCAGTCCTCAAACACTGTTCTAGCACCTTACCTGGGCCCCAGCCCTGGGCACTGGAGCCAGAGATGCCCATAGTTCTGGGCTGCAAGAGACACCAAAAATTCAAGCAACACTCAGGAATTCCGATGGCAGCCAGGGTCCTGAGGTGGCACCCTCTCAACACAAGCCTTCACCTTCACACTTCCAGGCCTTTGCCCATGCCATCCCCTCTGCTTGCAAGCCCTTCCCGGCTCTCCATCCCCTGAAATTCGGCTCTCCATCCCCTGAAATTCGACTCGACCTTCAGTTGAAGCCCCGGTTCCTCAAGAGCTTCTCCTGAGACACACAAGGTACTCATAAATGCTTGGTGAATAATCCAGTGGACGGCGTTCCCCAGGGGCTTTCCCGATCTGTTCCCCCATGGCTTCGTGGCGCCATCACCAGGGTCTTTGCACAGTAAGCCCTCAGGAGAACGTCTCCTGAAGGAACGATGGGCAAGAGGCTGGATTGGGGTGCCGGGGCACCGCGAGGTTCAAGGGTGCCGGCCGGGCCCAGGACCTTCAGCACCACGGCCAGCTCCCAACGCACGTGCCCTCTGAAGGGGCGGGGCCAAGCCTGGGAGCGTAATGACGTCAGCTGCCGTGGGAACTGAAGGTGACGTTACTTGCCCCGGGGAACCTCTCCGACCCCTGGGCACGGCATGGCAAACATGTATTAAGCACTTACTGTGTGCCAGGTCGTGTACTGATGGCTGGGGCGATAACGTGGGATGCCAGCCTTTCTTGGCAAGAGGAGAGGCATCAGAGGGGCCCGGGGACAAGTGGTACCCAAGATGGGGCCACCCTACCTGCCCAGGGGTGTTTAGACGAAGGGACACCCCCACTGCCTTGTGAGAAATGCGGTGGCATCATGTCTCAGCCTTCGGAACCAGCTTCATCCCTAACTCTGCGGCCCGGGGGCAGATCCCTTCATCTCTCTGAGCTTTAGTTTCCTCGTCTGAAAATACAGAAACATTCCTTACCATGAATCTGTACAAATGAAGTGCCAGTGTCGGAGCAATAGCCCCCTGTATGGTAGGTTACTCCTGTTTAAGATTATTATCGATAGGTGAGTAGGAGATAGGCAGGTGAAGAAGGCAGGGGAAGAGGGCTCCCAGCAATGGACTGCAGAGGGCACGGAGACCTGGAAGAAACTGGTTTGTGTGGAGAGCTAGAAGCAGCTCCGTTTTGTTGGAGAACAGACCCGGCTGGTGAGTAATAGAGAGCACCCCATGTGTGCAAGGCCAGGTGGGGGTCCCCAGGACAGAGGGGGCAGGAACAAAGGCAGGCCCTCAACCTCAAGGTAGGGACAAGTGCTGGCTCAGGGCTGGGATCAGCTCTGGGAAGGGGCTGGAGGCTTACGAGGGCTCGTAAACCCCCAGTCTTGGACCCCCTTTTCTCACTCTACCCAGCCCTCCCCTCCCCTCAGGCACTCTTCTGGAGAGCCAGATCTGTGGTGGGAAATTTGTATGGGGGTCCGAGTGTACATGTCATTTATTTTGACACCTCCCCTCTCCTAGTTCCAACCTTGGCCCTTTAATTAAAAGTGGCAGTCAAGTCTCCAAAGGGGGGTGGAGGGGGGCTGCTGAGTGTCATGGGTGCTGGGATGCTATAATGGGGGCTGGGGAGCTCAGTGGATAAGGCCTCCAATCCAGGTTTTTGGGGGGAGGTCATGGAACCTTCCTGGAGGAACATGATGTAAGTGGAGACTGAAAGGGCAGCAAACATTACCAGATGACACCAGGGATAATGGGGTCCCCGGGAGAAGGAACAGCTGGTACAAAGGGCCAATGATGAGCTCCTTCGTGGAGCTGCGAGAGGCTCTGTGCTCTCAGCCCTGCACCCAGGGTAGGATTAAATCCCAGCAGCAGGGAAAGAGAAAATGTAATAAGAGTAATAATAAGAGCCAGTGTTTTGTTTTGCTTTTGCTCTCCTCATTCTGGTTTTTAATGGTCAAGGTGAGAATAGCTTACAGAGTTTTTCCAGGCCAGCGTTTGGTTTCCATAGTTACCTTCACCTGCCAGAGGAAAGCTGTGGGCGATGAGGCCCTGGCAGGCCCTGCCTTTGGGATTGGGAGCACCAAGCCAAGTCCCTTTCTCAGGATGGGTCTTGAAAAGAGCTAGTCCTTCTATTTGGTGTTCCCCACTGGCTCAGCACTTAACATCAACCACCTCACTTAACCCACCTCGCGAGGAGAAAGAGAGACCACGGTGGCCCTTGGGGGTTGGCTGTCCAGGGCCACTGGGCCATTAGGTGGAGGGAGCAGGAAGGGCCTGTGGAAGGGGTGGGCCTGGGCCACAGGCAGGGCTTGTCAATCCAGACACTGAGGGGAGGGAGTTGGGGGGTGGGCAGAGGAGACTGGGTCCCGGCCCAGGATATTTGGGAGATGGAGAGGCCACAGCTGTGGGAGGTGGACAGAAGTGGCTGGTGAGGGGCGCTCTTGACTTTAGCATGAAATCAAGGGTCAAAAACTGCTATGTCTTTGGGGGTCAGGCTGAGGTGGAAACGAGTCTGGGCAGGGGCTCAGGAGGAAAGGCTCAGAGATGATACCAACACCTGGCCCAGCAATTCTACATTCCTGATTTGTCCAGAGACGCGGGAACTCTGGAGTTTTACACCAACTCTCCCAATTTTCAAAATAATTTAAATTTTTTTCTTTTTAACTCCTGAGAGACAAACAGCACTCACACATGGGCGAGGTCTCCAGCTTTTGACCTCTGCTGTGAGCTGGGATGGACGGTATGCTGGTCTCTAACCCCTTCCCGGGCTAAGTAGGTACCTCTGTGTCACCTGGCCTCGGAGTGCCATGACTTAGAGGGTTGGAGGCCCAGCTCTGTCACTTCCAAGCTGTGTGACTCTGTTTATCTCTGGGGGATTTTTATTTCTCTTCTTTATGCTTTGCTTTGTTTCTAAATTTTCTACAGCAAACAATCACTCTAAAACAAAAAGTAATGACTTTTCAAAGAAGATTTCAACCACTGCCCACCTGGAGAAGAGAAGGGTGGTGCCCATTGTCAAGGCGCTGACAGCCCGGGGAGCAGCTGCTGGGGGAGCCCCGAAGGGTGGTGGAGATGGGTGGGGAGAGAGGCAGGAGGATGGGAAGCCCAGAGGCTTTGAAATCCCAGTGGTGGGAAGCAGGGAGCTTTCTGGAGAGACAGACTAGGTCTAGCTAAGCCACAGCAGGTGCTGTCAGCACCTTTCCTGAAGCAGGTCACGGCGCGGTCCATCTGCCCACTGCCTCCCGGCTCCCCCTCATGCACCACCCCCCACCCTGAGGTGGGGTCAGGCTGAGCTGCTCTGAGTATAACTCACTTCCCTCCACACTCAAAACTCCCCCACTGGCTGCCACTGCATCTCTGAGGCCATGACTGCACTCCCTGCCCCCAACCTCACCCTGCTCGGCCATGCTGCTTTCTCTCTGGTCCTCTGACAGGCTAACCTCAGTCCCACCTCAGGGCCTTTGCACATACAGCTCTGACCCTGCCCAAATACTTTACACCAGTGCTGTCCAAGAGACACAGAACACCAGCCCCATATGTACTTTAGAAAATTTTCTAGTGGCCACAGTGGAAATTAAGTTTAGTAACATACTTTAATCCAATATATCCAAATTATTATTTCTACATGTAATCAATTTTCAAAAATTGCTAATGCGATGTTTTATGTTCTCCTTTCCTCAGAAGCCTTTGAAGTCTGGTATCTGTGCTCTGTGCTTACAGGACATCTCGCTGCAGAAGCTCAACAGTCAGCTGTGGACAGCAAAGGGCACTGCTGTCCCCAAGATGCACCCCTAGCCCCCCCAATGGGTGGGCATGTACATGCCAGCTTCATCTCCTCATTCACACTTCTGAAGTCAAGAAGTGTGAATGAATCACCTCCTCCAAGAGGCCCTCCTTGACCCTTCTATCCAAGTCAGCAAGCCTCTGCCCCAACCACTGTCCCATCGCCATTTCATTTCCTTCACTGTCCTTACAACTTCCTGAAATTATCTTACCAATGACTGGTTGTCACCTTCACCAGAGTGCAGACTGCTGGAACTGCACGAGGCCCACGGTCGCTGCTCAGGGTGGGCAGGTGGGTGGGGGTACGGGATGCTTGTCCACCCACCTCATTCCAAATGGCACTCTCAGCAATGAGGTGGAGAGACGGAATGTGTGTGTTCGTGGGGACGTGTGTGCATCCACAAACATACGCGCTGAGCACCCCACCCCCACCCCTCTGCGCTTCTGAAAAGCGGGGCTCGGAAGATGCGCCTCCTTTCAAAATCAGCCCCGTGCAGAAAAACGGCTGTGACAGCACAAAGCCGAGATTGAATCAGCGGCGAGCCCGACTGCCTGGTGACGGTTACAAATGATCTGATGTGGAAAAGACGGGATCAGATGTGTGCAGAACAACGCCGCTCCGTGTCCCACGCGCCAGACAATGGGCTGCTGGGCGGGCCGGCGAGCAGGTGGCTCCCAGGAGCCCAGGCCGGAACCCGGCCAAGCAGCCTGGGCCCTGGAGTAGGTTCCCTGGGCCGGGTCCTGCTCCTGGCCATGCCCACGCACCCACCCCCGGGAGCCCTGCTCGACGAGGGTGGTCATTTACACAGCCGCTCCCCGAAGCCTGACCCCTGGGAGGAGGGTTTCCCACCCTGGTTTCAAAGGTTTAGCTCTGATCAGTTGGATGAGTGGAGAATTTTATTTTCTTTATCACACTCGTCATGCTCCCAAACTAAAAGATGAAAATTATCGCTTTCATAATGGGGGAGGAAAAAGAACCTCCTTCCTAGTTCTTGTCCTTCCATCCAGCCCCCAGCCTCTGCACTCAGCCTCAGAAGGGTGGGTAGGAGGGGGCCGTCCCTTCTGACACACACTGCTGGTCCCTAACCACCTCCCGAGTGGTGGGGCAGACTTTGAACCACTGTGCTCTTGACCACCTGATATGTCATGGTGTCACTATGACCCACCCCCCACCACAGCTCTGGCCAGGAGGCTGGGCAGCAGAGGCAGGTAGGCCTTGGGCCTCACAGAACCCTATTCAGTCTCCTCCTACGCCAAGACCGGGCACATAGTAGATGCTCAACAAATCCCCAATGAACAGAGGGGTGGGTGGGGGCCTTTATTTCCTGCCCCACTCCTTGTATGACCCAGGGCTCACTGCTCTCTGCTCCTCTCCAGCCACCTGCCCTGACCCCTGCAGGCCCCGTCGTTTCTTCACATACTTTGTCACCTGCACATGACAAGCCCCTCCACACACAAGGAACACCTGGGCCCCCCAAGGACCGGAGTGCATGCTTGTCAACCCTGAGTGGGTGGGCAGAGGGGGCAGGGCTGGCAGCGAATGGTCAAGAGCATCCTCTTGGGTCCAGTTATACCTGTCAGTAGTTTCTGGGGTGGGAAACAACGCAATCCATACCCCAAGACAGTGTCTTTGGGGTTCATGGGCTGAGAGGCTTCTGGAGGAGAGAGAAAGCCTCTCCCTCAGGAGATCTGGGCAGGGAACACCAAGCCTCAGCTCTCTGCTGCAGCCCTGAGGCCATCCCATGAGGAGGGGTCAATCCACACCCCCACTCTCCAGCAGGGAAGCAGAGGCTCAAAGAGGAGGATGTGTTTGGCTGCCCAGTGGGCCAGGTGAACCCATCTGCTGGACTCCAAAGCTCATGGCATGGCCTAAGAGGGCACCCAATGTCCCATAGGACTGGCCGCTCCTGGGACAGACACCAGGAGCCAGTCCTCTGCCCAAGAAGCTGGTCATTGAGTCACCTTCCCTGGTCTTGTCCCTGAGTGGTCAGCAGGGCTGAAGGCCAGGAGGCTGGTGCCAAAGAGACTGCCCTGAGGCCAGTGAAGTCACCGCCCCTCCCACCACAATGGCGCCCTCCTCTTCCTCACCCTCTAGGCCCACTGGGTACTGTCCCTTGGTCCCTCATAGGTGGCATCTAGGAAGGCCAAATCAGCTCCAAGGCTAAGACCCAGAATCAGCTCTGCCATTTACTAGCAGGGCTGCCTTGAGTAAGTCAGTGTGTCTCCCTGGGCCTTAATTTCTCCATCTGGTAAGTGGAGTTAGGAACCACATCTTCCTCACCTGGCCATGGTGAGGATTAAGCTGGATGACATATATATATCAAGTAGAGGGACTTGCTCGGTGGGAGTGGCTACTCTTACCATCGCCCTCTTAAGCACTTACTGGCGCCCACTGTGCCAGCCATCACCACCCTCACTCTCACAGCTGCCTTCCCCATCATGGGTCAGAGATAAGAGCAAGGGGCTTAGAGAGGTGAGAGTATTTGTCTGCAGTCACACAGTAGCAGTGGGGAGGAGGCTGGGGAGGCAGCCCAGGGCTAGGGCTCCCCGAACTCCAAGCCCTAAATCCCAACTCATTCCAGCATAATTTATCCTTTGACTCCCAGGGACAAGGCCCCGAATATGCCTGGGGTAAGTATAGGGAGAGGGGAGGGCCCTGTCGGGTACATTTTCTAAATCTCAACTGAGCATCTGCTGGGTGCCAGGCTGCAGGGACCCAGAGAAGAATCAGGCACAAGATAAGTAAACATATGGCCCAGAGAGTCACAACCCGGATTAACCAGGGTATAGAGGGGAACCAGAGAGGAAGGGTTGTTCCTAGGAGGGGTGGCTTCCTGGAAGAGGGAGCACCTGAGCCCCTCAATTGAGCACTCCAAGGGCAAGGACAGCACCTGACAGGCACCCAGTAGGGCCGAGTTGGACAAGCCAGGTATTGTAGGGGTGGAAAGTGGTGCAGACATGCCGGGATGAGGGGGATACCCATAGGTAGAGGCCAGCAGATGACTTGGCTACATGGATCATGTCAGGCCTTAGGCTGGGTGCGTTGCATTCACTTGCTTGCTGAATTCTTCCTAACCTCCTTCCAATTACACCTGTTTTCCAGAAGGGGAAACTGAGGTACAGAGATCCATCAGTGAGGGAGCAGGGATTTGCATCCACAATCATCCAGCCCCAGGATGGTAACCACAATATCCCTGGTGCCGGAGCCCTGCAGAGCAGGGATGGGCCATTCGGCTGGTGTGTGCCCAGGGGTGGGGTGGGGAACTGAAGTGGCGGGAGGGGTCAGCAGGGGCCTTGAAGGCCAGAATGAGGGCTTTACATACCATCCACGGACAAGAGGGAGCCACGGAGAGACGGCGTGGTGGTTGAAGCGCAGACCCCAGAACTGGCCCCAGCTCTTCTACTCACCAGCTGTGCAATCTTGGGCAGGACAGCTAACCTCTCTGTTTCAGGTTCAGAGAGTACTTAACCTCAGAGTCAATGAGGTTGAATTCTGGCACATGATGAATCTCGTGTGTTTATTAAATCGAAAAGAAACAAAACGGAAAGCTGGTGGAGTGAGACAGGGCCCTGCTAGTCACTAGAACTGCTCTCACATTTTCGCCCAGGGCAGAGAGCACAGCTTGACCCATGCCTGCCCAGCCCCGACAGGTGGGTGCCAGGCCTGGGGGGAAGGGGGCTGCAGGGCCTCCGAGCCGCGCCACGCCGGGGCACGCGCCAGCATGTGCGTGCGCGCGTCTGTGTGTGTTGCTGCAGTAGTTTCTATGCAAACATGTTAATTTGTTTTCATTTTGTGTTTTTTTTCCCTTGCAGGATAATTGGGTGAGTTTGAAGTCTTGGCGAGGCTGCTGATTATAGCTATTTGGGCGGTGCCCTCGCGGGGCTGCCTCCTGCCTCTGGCGGTGAAGGCAGCGGGTGGAAGCTCTTGTGGGCTGGGGAAGGGGCTGGGGCCGTGGCTGAGAGGCAGGGCAAGCGGTCCTGGGACCCCCATCTTACGCCCTTCATCCAGAAAACACAACATTGAAGGGCACAAACCCCACCCACCAACATCTTTCCTTTGCCCTGAACGCTGCAAAAAAAAAAAAAAAAAAATCATTGTGATGTGGTTGCCAATGTTTAAAAAAAACCACACCCCTAAAATCCCCATTGTCTGGTTTCTCTTAGAAAACAATGGCAGCTCTGGAACCGCTGAACCCACGCTCCCAGGAGGCTCAGGGGGGCTGCTTGGCCTCCCATCTTGCCCGCTTGGCCCCCGTGAGTTTTCCACCTTGGAAAAGGCCTGGGCCCTGGGGCCCGCAGCTCCGGCTCTGACTCTGCCCTCAGAAGCTGTGCAACCTCAGCCAGCATCTGCCTTTCTGAGTCTCTTTTCTCATCTGTTAAAAAAAAAAAAAAAAAAAAAAAAAAAAACTCCCTTGGGAGAATGGCTGAGTTTTCAAGAACACGGTAGGGGCTGGGGATGAGCGGAGAGCTGGGGTTAGAGCAGGGACTGGGTGCCCTGCTCTGGACGGTCTCGTTCTCCTTTTCCCTGGCCACATGGCCTCAACACTGTGTGTTCTGCTAGGCCAGGGCCAGGTCCCTGTGGGCTGAGCCCACGTCTTTGGTTCAGTCTTCACTGAAGGCCTACTATGTGCCTCACTACACGAAGAGCTGGGGATGGAGGTGAGAAGGGCTGGAAGCTCTGGTGGAGGACAATGAGGTATGAGACCCAAGTGGCCGAGGGGGGGGGCCCTGGGGAGGGGCCTTGCTGGAAGCACACATTTTCCTGTGCTCCTGGGCTTCTTGGGACCCTGGATGAGTCCCTTTCACTACCCAAGCCAAAGGCTGCTAACTGTAAAATGAGGCTGCAGTCGGGACCAGCGAGATGATCCTTGTCACATGCTCCTGGGAGTTAACCCACCCCCGACTCCCTCTGCTTGTCACTTCTCCTCTCCCAGGAGGAGGTAGGGATACAGGGAAATGCCAGCCCAATCTGAGTATGAGCAGGCACTGAGAGAATGCTCTACTGGCATCCCAGCCCCAAGGTGGCTTCTAGTTCATTCCCATTTTCCAGCTAAGGAAACTGAGGCTCATAGAGGGTATGTGCCTAATGGGTGGGGCAGCCCCCAGCCCAGAGCTGGCAGGGAGTGGAGGGAAGGAATGGACACCCAGTGCCCACCCAAGAAACAGAGGCACAAGCAGGCTTCCTGAGGCCACGCAGGGTGCTGGTGGCAGTGGGCCTGGGACCCCAACCCCCAGCCCCTATCTCAGCTCCTCCCCAGCTCATCCTGTGGGTCAGGCGCTTTGAATCATAGCCCTGGCCTGGAGACTAGAAGACCACGGAGGGTAGCTCCATGGAGAGAAACGGCCTTGGGTTTGGCCAGAACTGGTTTGGAATCTCAGCCCCTGACTAGCTACGTGAATCTGGTGAGTCATCTGTCCTCCCTGAGCCTCGGTATCTCTTTCTATAACACGGGACAGGTTGGGGAGAAGGGGACAGGCAGGGTCTCCCTGTCCGGGTTCCCTGGGGATGGCGAGCAGACCTCTGGAGGGCTCAGGCCTCCTCGGTCACATGGGGTGGCAGCTGGCAGCACCCCCATCCCCCACCAAGAGCCACACAAAGGGGCCTCTATTCCCACTCGGAGTATTTGTCCAAGGCTGGCAGGGCTGCCCGGCCTGGCCGGAGCCTCCACAAAGGCTGGTGTGTCCCTGCCAGTGCCAGTCTGGCCTCAGGAGACCCTGTCCACAGAGAACTAGAGAACTCCAAAGGTCCTCGATAGAGTAGGGTGGGCCAGGAAGGCAGGACAAAGATGGGGGTGCCAATCTGACTCCAGCTTCCCCACCTCTTAGCTGTGTCACTTTAGTCTAGGCCCTTTCCCTCTTCGGGCCTCAGTTTCCTCACCTGTACAGTGGGAACAGTAACAACAGGGGTCTGGCACAGTCAGCACCCGACACCACAGAGCTGGGACAATCTGAGGGGATGAGGGAGGGGGCTGTGATGGGCAGGAGCTTCCAGTGGGTCCAGGCCCCTGGTGGGGAGGGGGAGGCGACAGCATCTCCTTCTAGACCACTGCACCCCCCCCCAACCTTCCATCCAGCAGGCCCCTAGTGCCCCCAGCTAATCCCCAGGCAGTGGGGGTGACAGCAGCTACTGCTTATTAAACACCTACTGTGCTCTAGGACTTTTAGCTACATCATCCCCTTTCAACCCTGTGGCAAGTATGGAGGGCACAATGGCACTGCACAATGGCTCTGGACCCGGGAACCCAGTGAGCCGGGTTCCAATGCCAGCTCCACCACCTCCAGCCGTGAAACCCCGGGCGTCACTCCCCACCGAGAAGAGGGGGAGCCCTCCCTCCAAGGACCTGCACGACCACCAAGTGAGAAAATCCCATGTGATGCCCTTAGCCCAGAGCCCAGCCCTGGCGAGATGGAAATCCTGACCGCTGGGCTGTTCCCTCTAACTCGTAGATGGGGAAACTGAGGCCCAGCAGGCAGGAAGCACAGTGTCTGGCATCTAGGAGGTGGAATCGAGATTCAAAGCCAAGTCTGGTGGACTCTGAGGCCCTCTTTTCTACTTGAGCTGTTTTGCAAACATTTTTTTTTTTAGTTTTTTTTTTTTTTTTTTCTCATGTCAAAGACGTCCTCAGCTCCCTGGGCCATGAGGCCTGCAGAGGGTGGGGCTGGAGGCCCAGGTCCGGAGGCTGACCCAGCCCCCCTGGCCAGCCCCCAGGGGCCCTGGCCCCCCTCCCGCAAAGTCCCCCTTTCTCCTCCGCAGCGGCTCAGGCGGCCAAGTGAACAGCGGAATACCGAGTAATTAAGCCAGCACGCACCATCCGGGCGCCCGGGAAGACCGTGGAGTTTCCCTTTTATGTTTATAGCAATTGTATGAAAATGTGCAACATGGAGCGGCACCAGCTGACAAATGAAACGAAACAGACAGGATTCCGGGCCGGCTTTTTTCCGGGACTGATTGGCATTAATTGTGAGCGTTTACAAAGCACAACTCGGCGCCTGACATTTGCTTCAAGCGAACGTTTCCTTCTAATAGTTGCAATGATTACAGCGGGAGCTGGTGCTCACCGCCGGGCGAGGAGCGGGTGGCCTGGTGCCCGGCCTGGGCTCCTGCCAGGGTCCCGGGGGGGGGATGGGGCCCAGGTCCTGCTCCCTGCTGCAGGAGGGGCTACTCCAAGGGCCGGGCCTGGGGGCCTCAGGCCCTGGGACCCCCACACAGGATCTGGTCACACCAAGCTAGCGGGTTATAAAGCTGATGGGGAAACCCACAGGCCTGGTGACCTTAAGGTCAGAACCGGAGGGGAGAGGGCAGGGGTGAGAAGCAGCGGGACTCGGCTGACCTGCTCTGAGTCTGGAGGAGCCTTGGTTTCCTCATCTGTACAATGAGGATTCAAAGGACCCCACAGGTGCTGGCTGCCACCTCCTTGCCACGTGACTTTGGCCACGTCCCTTCCCCAGCTCTGGGCCTGACTCATCTCTAACATGAGTGGCAGGAACTTGGTCAGCTGGAGTCTCACGGACCAGTATCCCAGTCCCAGCCCTGGCTCCTCTCTGGCTGTGTGACCTTAGGAGAGTCCCTTAGTTTCTGCACCTCGGTTTTGCTCCCCTGCATAGTGGAGTTACTAACCCCCACAGGTGGCAGGGCACTTTCTAGACACTGACGAGAAAGAGGGTAAAAACCCTGAGTTCCTGGCAGGCCAAGAGCCCCTGTACCGTTCCCTGCTCAGAGAGTCCTCCAAATACCACACCCATTCATTCATTCATTCATTCATTCCACATCAAGTGCCCTGAGCAGCGAACAAAGCAGATTCCTTCCCTCCCAACGTTTTACCGCCTCATGACAGATATAGAAGCACTTCACATGCAGCATCTCATCGACTTCTTATCCTCATTTTACAGAGGAAGGAACTGAGGCCAGACAGGGAGGAACAACAGTCTGAATCAGTCATCCAGCCGGAATGGACTCTAGAGGCAACCCCTGGACCTGGTAGAGCCCACTGAGGCTCCGGGGGAAGCTCCAGCTGAGGACCCCAGGGCTGATTGACCGCCCCCATGCCTTTCTGTCTCGGATGGGGCTCGTCCACCGGGCAGCCAGGGCAGGAGGCCTGGGCCACTGGGAGGGCTGGGCAGCCCCCATCTTCCTAGGGCTCCATTTCCCGAGCTAGAAACAGGAAAGGAAGTGCCATCTTCTCTGGACCCAAGACCCGGCTCATTTGCTCACTCGCATCTCCATTTACATGGAGCAGCAGCCCCTTGCAAGTCCTGCTCCAGAGGCTGTGCAAACAGTGTCAGCCAGGTGCCTGGGCAAGGCAGGGCGTGGCAGGGGCTCAGCGGGCTCGGCACTGCAAAGCTCTGGAGTTCTGAGAGAACCCAGGAGGTCGAGGAACGGCTGGCAGTCTGGGGAGGCCGTAGCCTCCTCTCAGCAGTCAGGTCCCAACTTCAGGGCAGGCACCATGGGCCCTCTCACCCAGCCCCTTACCCCAGCCTTGCAGGAAGCCCCCAGAATGGGTCCAAACTCAGAGCTTGGTTCCAACCAGAAAAACCTTGGCAACCATTTCCTTTGAAGTCGGTTTGGAGGGTGGGGCGGGGAGAAAAACAAAACACACTCACAAAATGTGTTTTTTTTGTTTTTTTTTTTCCTTTTTGCATATGGTGGCACAGATGGGCCCATGATCCATAAAAACTGTTTGCAATTAAACTCCCACTTTGCATGGCTGGATTTGTCAGTTGTCTGAACCACAAGTATGGGGCTCGGCGCCGACAGGGAGCCAGGACGCGGCGCAGGGTGGGGAGGGATTCAGTGGGACGGGCAGAGGCCCAGGAACCTGGGCTTGGGGTGTGGCAGCAGTCACGCCAGCGCCCTCTCTGGGTATCCCCTGGCCTTCGCCAGGAGTCGGAGTGGGGCCAGGTGGCTGGGGTGAGGCTTGGCCAGCACCAGGTGCCCCAGCTGTGGGGGTAATGAGGGTGGAGAGAGTGGAGCTAATCACCACTCAGCCCCTGCCAGAGACTGGGTCTGGGACCCTCAGGCAGGAGGGTGGTTGGGCGGTGTGAGCCTTAACAGGGTCCAGGAGGCCAAGTGCAATGGCAGGTTCAAGGCTGCCTCCCAGACCTCTGGCCCAGTTGGCAGAAGGGGCCTAGGATGGTGCCAGGAAGGGCTGCCAGCACTGGCTCTGTCCCCATCCCCAGAAGAACTGGCCCAGGCTCCTTCTAAAGCAGGTAGGGAAATCAAGGCAAGAACTAAGACCAGCTCCAGGGGCCTGGGCTTCCCCTGCCAAACCAATGGCTCTCTACATATGGGAGCCCTTTTGGGGGGGCTTCTGGAGTGGGGGTGAGGGGCTTGCACCCCTTCCACTGCCCCTGGGCTCAAAATGTCAGCCTGCCACCCCCACTGCCGCCCTGGGATGCTCTCTTGTTTGGGTTAACAAATGCATCATTTGGCTTCGGAGAATCCCGAGATCACTAATAATTGTTCCCTGATGAAAAGAAATAAGGCCCTGATACCCCCTTTCCCCCGCCCCCTCCAAGCTGGGAAAGAAAAGTCATAAAAATAGCTTGTTATCTCACCTATTGAGGCTCTGACTGGATGTTACTGCTAATTGGGTATAACATCCTTGTCTTGTTCTCTCAGAAGCTAAATCAAGAAAGCGCCACCGCTGTGAACTAATTATATCTCCGGCCTACAGCCTGCAGCTTGTCTCTCCCTTTATTGAGTTAAAAAATGGTCCTTCGTCCCCCCAAGTGCTGGGCCCATGCTGCCCTTCAGGCGTGGCCGGAGAAGCAAGGCCGGCCAGGCAGCAGGGTTGGGGAGTGCTGGAGCCCTGCTCTGGGTCCCTGCCTGGCCCCCACACCCCACTCTCCACCCCCAGGCCTGGTATTCAATGCTTCCTGGAGCCAGGGACTCCAGCCGCTCTCCTCCCTGCAGCTGGGCCCATGGGAAGGTCAGGAGCGTTTCAGTCCAGGGGCTTAGCTTCTCACTCAAGACTCGAGGTGAGTCCAGGAACTGCATGATTCCCATTTTACAGATGAGGAAACCAAGGCCTAGCGTGTGAGCCTGGACTTATATAAATATGCTCCCCTCGACCACCTCTGCATGCAGGGCCAGTTCTTCTCGCCGACCTGAACCCCCTTGCCTTAGTAGAGAGCATTTGTTCCTGTATTCATTCAACAGATATTTCTTGAATGCCCACCTAGTGTGCGCTAGGCTAAAGCTTCTAGAACCCAGAGGTAACCCCAAGCATGGGCTGCCCCACCCTGGGCTCGCAGAGATGCTGAATAAATACACTCGCCAGGTCATTCCTCTGCCTCAATAGCCACCAAAGATCCCTGTGGGAGGCCAAATGCCAAGGTCAGGGCCCTGGATCCCTCCACATTCCAGCCACATCTGGCCACACACTAGTCCCTCAACCTGCCTGCCTGCCTCTGAGCCGCTTCTCATGCCCTTCCACCTAGCCATTCCCGGCTCTGCCTGCCAGACATTCACCAGCCTTAAAACCTCAGAACCAAAGACACCTCCTCCAGGAAAGCTACCTTGGGTGCCTGCCTTCCCCACCCCTGCCCCAGGCTGTGGACTCACAGAGGCTGGGGTTTGAAGGCCAACTTAGCCACACACCAAGTCCATGGCCCTACTGTTGAACCTCTCTGAGCCTCAGTTTCCTCATTTCTGAAAAGGGCTAAGAATACTCCCTAGAGGTGCTGAGAGCAACAATGCAGGTGTTTTTGTTGAACGATGAATGAAAGGGTGCCGGCAAAGGACCGAGCTTACAGGAAGAGCTCAATAAATCCTAACTGTTAATATCACCCAGACTGTAAGCATTCTGAATCAAAGCACGTGCCAGGCTGTACTGATGGGACATGAGCCTCTCTGGGGGCCGGACCCTCACTCCTGAACAGCTCTCATGACTGAAGGATGGCCCACCTGCTCACAGGAGATCCCCCAGAACCTCTCACTCTGGAGCCCGGGCCCCCAGCCCTCACAGGAATGCCTGTGTCTGAAGCACACGGAGATGAGCCAATGAGACCGCTGAGCTCATCCAGGCCAGGCAGGCAGCCGGGTTCCAGCTCATCATAGGCCCCCGCTGATGGATTGGCACCGCCTGCCCAGAGCCCTGGAAGGAACCCAAGGTCAGGTCTGCACTCAGCAGGGGAAGAGGGCAGCAATTGATTAGCGATGTCTGCCGAGGGCACGGAGGTGTAAGGTGAGCCAGGCCTGACACAGACATTTTATGGCCGAGGCTGGGTTGGGGAATGACTTGTTCAAGGATATGCAGCTCATTAAGGAGACAGCTGGCCCAGAAGTGGGCCCCTCAGTCCCCCAAGAATCTGCCTGTGACAACCTATCCAGCCCAGCACCCTCACAGGAAGAGGAGGCAAAAGCTTGCATGGATAGTGAAGGGGATTCCACTAACCTGCTATGTAACCCTGGGCCGGTCAAATCTCATCACTGAGCCTCAGTTTCCTCATTGATACAACAGAGATAAAAACACTCTTTATAGGGTGATATGAGGATTAAAAGAGTGAACAATGGGAAGCGGCTGTGGCTCAATCAGTAGGGCTCCCGTTTACCATATGGGAGGCCCCGGGTTCGGTTCCCGGGGCCTCCTGGTGAAGGCAGGCCTGCCCGCACGGCGTGGTTGGCTGACCCGGCGAGCACAAGCAGCAAGGGGGGGGATAAATGAATAAATAAATAAAATCTTTAAAAATAATAATAATAATAAAAAATAAAAATTAAAAAAAAAATAAAATAAAAGAGTGAACAAAATGCCAAAGCAGGAAGCTCAGTCTGGCACCCAGAAGATGCCCAACAGTTTCCCATGATTCTCACAAGAGGCAAAAGTGCTTAAAAAGCAGTCCAAAAAGCCAGCAATCACAAGTGCCTCCTTCTCCAGGGAGCCCTCCCTGGCTACCCCAGCCAGAAGTAATAATTTCCACCTCTGACTTCCTTATTGTGCTTTGAGAGACAAGAGGCCCCAGAGGGCAGGGATCATGCCTGCCTTGTTCACTGTTGGGACCCTGCCCCCCGCCCCCATGTCTGTCACAGGGCTTGTGTGCTGGGAATCCCTCTACTGTGGCAATTAACATGCTGGACTGTGAGGGTGGATCTGAGGCCTCTCCTTAGGTGGACTCCACCTGTCAAAGCAACTGGGGCTTGTCCATCTTTGCAACCCCACCACTTGGAAGGGAGCTTGGCATGGAGCAATGAATCTCTCTGAATGAACGGATGAATAAAGAACAAAAATAGCAGTTCCTGTTTACTGCCCACTTGCCATCGGTTCCTGCCAAGTCTCAGAGCTGCCCTTAAGGCAGACCCTCAGCCCATCTGCCAGATCAGGAGAATGTCATCACACAGAAGTTGAGGGACAGGGCCAAGCCCCAAAGCCAGGCTGGGTGGCCCTGCCACCTTCTGCCTCCCTGGGTGCCAAGCTCAGGCTTGGACTCTGTGGGGTGGCCACCCCTGCCTTGGCAGCAGCTCCTGGGGCCAGCAGCTGGGACCCAGAGCTCTGCTCCTCCTCTGCCTCCAGGGAGGACACCCTCCCCACAGACTCTTGGTCATTAAGTTCTGCATCATTAAGTCTCCAGCCCCGGGAGTCTGTTCCCAGCCAGCCTCGGCCTCACCCCGACCTCCCAGGCCTTTGTCCCCTGTGCCCTCAGCACAATGGCAGGGGCTCCCAGGGCCCCAAACAGCTGCTGCGGCTGGGACACTGGCTTGCTGTGGGGCCAGGAGGGCAGACCAGGGCCTGTGCTTGAGTCCCGCCCATCCAGCTAACACCCCCCCATGTCCCCAAAGCTCACCCAGGCACTCTGCAAAGCCAAGCTCGCCCCATCCACAAGCCTATGAGAGAAGTGCCATTACCCCCTTGAGCAGATGAGGAAAATGAGGCCCAGAGGGGTAAAATGATTCGTCTGAGGACACGGTGCATGCAGGAGTCCGTGTGCAAATCCCAAGGCCCTGCCAAGGCTGCTGGACTGACCGCGCCAACACCCAGTCATAGCGCACCCCTCCCCCTCTCCAAAGCCTTCACTGGCTTCCCACTGCCCTTTCTCGGTACCACGGCCCAGTGCCTCCCTACCCTCTCATAAGCTCCCCCTGCCCTGCCTGGTCATGCCTGGATCCTCAAACTCCCTCTGTGCACAGTACCTCCTTCACTCCATTCTGGGCAGATTGACTTAGGCCTCGGGTCCAGAGAAAAACCCCTCTGTCAGGAAGCCCTCCCGGATTCCTCCCTGCCCAGCCCCGGTTTCTCCCTCCTTGGTGCTGCTCTGTCCAGAATTCAAGAACTAACTCGAGTACCAACTGCAGAGCACAACTATGCAGATCCATCTTCCACTCCTTTGCGGCTGCAGGACAGTGGCCAGCAGGATGCCCTTGCCCTGCTCGGGTTCAGTGTTTACTGAGGGCCACCTTGCAGGAGGGAGGGGGACAGGGCGGCTGGAAACCAGGCCTGCCCTCTCACTGTCTTCTCAGTGCCCATTGCCCCATCCCCCCCACACACACACACTTCTGGCCACCAATACCCCACTTCTCCCAAGCCCTGGCTGGGTGGCCTTGGGCAGCAATATGCCCTTCACCTGCCCTTCTTGGGGTTATGACATAAACTCTGGAAGGCACCAGACAGGTGACCTCTACCCAGGAACCACGAGAGCTAGCATTGTTGTGACCAGTGCGGCCAGGGCAGAAGTTTGGGGGGCAGAGAGACCCGCATTCCAAGCGCTTATTGGCTGTGTCAATCTGGGCAGGTGACTACTGTCCCAAGGCCGACACCTCCCCACCTCTGAAAAGGCCCTAACTCTGCCCAGCAGAATGCCAGCTGGGGGCACCCCCCCTCCCAAGGCACACAGTAGGTGCTCCTATTTCTCCACTAGTCAAGATCCAGGTGGAAGTAATCTATTCCCCCACCCTCCCCCAGCTCCCCCATCCCCCTCCCCACCCCGAGCAGACTAAAATAGTCATTAGGCAGATTTCAAAAGATGTCAGTAGCTTATAATTATAGTCGACATCCTTCTGAGATAAAAGTGATTACCTTGGATGCAAATCACTTAGCAACCAATCAGGGCGGCGGGCGGCGCCTGAGGAGGTGACCGGCCGGTGGCGCAGCCCTCCTCCCGCAGAAGCCCGCACTGCACAGGCAGATAAAGCGCACAATAGCTCTTGACACGCAAATGGGTTAACACAATAAAGGCGGCTCCGGCCGCTGCTGGGGAGAGCGGGGCGATTCCCCGGCCCGCAGGAGGTAATAAAGCAGCCCTTTTGTGCGCGCCTCCTCCTCCTCCTCGCCCCCGCTCCAGCCCGGAGGAATCGCCGCCTGATTGAATTACCGTTGGTGAAGATGAGCCGCTGGCCTCCCTACCTCCGGTTTCAGAGGGAGGCGAGGCAGAGAGGACTGGCCGGAGACTGGAGTGGGGGGGCCTGGCCCCCCAGAAGCTCTGATGGCAGCATGTGCACTCACCACATGGGGTGTCCTAAAGTGCCCGGGGACCCACAAGGCAAAGGTGTCCCCCACAGGATCAGCAGGAAGGGGGCCAGAGAGCTTTGGCTCCAAGAGGGACTGGGAGGGAAACCATTGGAGGCCTTGCTCACCCCAAGCATTCAGAATCCTAACCAGGAAGCACCCCGTGCAGTGGGTACTATTATCAGCCCGGTCTCAAGATGAGGAAACTGAGGCTCAGAGAGGCGAGGCTACTCACCCAAGATCACACAGCCAGGCCCCACCCCCAGGAGCAGTACCCCTCACTCCCCAGAAGGGAGCCTCAGTTTTCTCATCTGTAAAAGGGGGTCAAGCAGCTCAGCCCAGGCCCGGAGCAACTGTGAGGCTCAGAAGGGATTGGGGCTGGGGAAGCTTACAGGGAATTAGATAAATGGGGATTACTGGGGACACATGGTGGGGCATTAACCTTGAGAGAGGAGACTGCTCAGAGAAGGGCCTCCCATTCTGACTGGAGACATACAGGGTAGGTTCCTGTCCCGTCAAGGGAGCCCCCACTGGATCCTCTCCACTGCAGTCCGGCTCGGCCTCGGGGACACACCCCCCCCCCACCCATTCAGCACACACTGACTCCCCGGCCTGGCAGATCCCTATTTATCCTTTTTGAGATTCCCATGTGGCGTTCCTCCGATAGGGTCCTTCCCAACCCTCAGGCTGGGTAGGAGCCCTCTACATACACCCCTACCTTCCCCACCAGACTGTCCAGCCAGACAGATGCCTACCATGAGGGTCCCCGGGGTGGCTGAGGGCAGCCGCACCCCCCCCCCCACGAAAGCCCAGGGGCCCAGGAAGTTGCCTCTCTCAACTCTTCCGGGCCAGGATTTCATGTCACACTTCCCCCGGTGCTGCAGACAGGGACCCAGGGAGTGAGGGGAGTGGGCTGACCACAAGGCCAGAGCTGAAGCTACCGCTCTGGCTCAACACTGCCCTGTAGCTAGCTGGACCAGGTGTCTGGGTGGCTTCAGACTCCCACCTCCAGGCCCTGACTCTTGCAGGGGGCCCTGTCCAACAAGTGGGGCACCTCCCCTCTACCCTCAGGACCCAGGAGAACTCAGGGCCAAACCTCTGCAGCTATCTGGCAGAACAGCCATAGCGGGTCACCTCCTTAGGCTAAGCCTCAGTCTCTTCATCTGTAAAACGGGCCACGGCACATGAGCCACCTCCACGGAGTTACTGAAATCCCGTATAATACCAAGAGCGCAGGGAGACACTGGAGAAGCTGGCACTCCCTCCTGCTCGCCGCCTGGCACCGATTTCCAAGCCCAGGATGCCAACTGAGGGAACAGAAGGAATTGCCCGATTCTGCCAGCTTTTCCCTCCGCCTTGGCTGCAGAAGTATAAATACTCGACGGAGGGCCTCCAACTGCCTGTGTCTGTGGCTCTCTGGCGCGCACTCTGAGTTTGTTGCTAAACTGGGAAGCTCCAAGAGGCAGCGCAAGCAGCCCTTCTGCCCTCCTCTCCCAGCGCTCCCCCAACCCGCTGCTGCTCCTCTGTCCTTGAAAGGCTGCCTGTTTAATGACACCATTTCAGCCGCAAATATCATCTCCCTGCCAAGCCCCCAAAACAGCCCCACCAATATGTACTGACTAGCTAGAGAGCCTGGAACAGGGCAAGTGTTTGCAGCATAGACTGGGGCCTGGCTTCTCGTACCACCCCACACGTACTCCTCTCTACCCTCAATCCCCCACCCCCACCCCGCCCACGCTGCTGAAGCAATGACACTTTCCTAACCTTTTCCTAGAAATGTGATCCCGGCAGTTTCACCCACATCCGACAATGGTGGTACTTGCTGGAAGGAACTTAGTGAGATGCTGGCTGGGAGTTCTCCGGACTTTCATAGGAAATGGGGCTGGGGTGTCATGGGGAAGAGGGCTGGTGACCCCCCCCCCCATCAAAGCTGGCCCCTGGCAGAGATACCCTTTCTTTAGCCCTTGACACTGATGACATCTTGTCCTCCATTCCCATACCGGGCGCTATGCTGTGCTTGTGAAAATCATTTCTTAAACATCACAGGGAGACTGGGGCCCGTCAGGCGTTGAGGCTTGGCCAAGAACCCTCACCATGGGACTTCCTGGACTTGGGGGGCAGTGAGCCACCCCTGGCTGAAGGTGGGGTGCCCACGTTTCCCTGGGCACAAGTAGCCTGTTTTAAGGCTAGGTCCCACATCTCTCTGGGGATCCAGGGAGCTTCAGCCTGCTGGGCCGGTCCAGGAGGGTGTCCTCTAGCATTCCTTCTGGAAGCAGAAAGTTGCTGTGTCTGGGAGCCCTGAGCCCTAGGCACTGCCAGGCTGCACCGACAGCGCTCTGAACACCTGTCCTTGGGGGGCGGGGCCTCAGCAAGGACAGCTGGTACCGCCTCCCTCCCCCACCTCATCGCGCACCCGGGATTTGGGTCACGGGACTGCGGCAGGGGGTTAGGGGGAGCCTGCCCTCGTCCCTTCTTCCCTACCCAAAGGCATCCGGCCCCGCCCCCTCCGGCCTTAGGGCAAGGCAAGTCACGTCGCCACGGCAACCCCGGTGACGTCAGAGGTCTGGCAGTGACGTCACGCCGCGGCCGCCCTGGGGAACCCAATGTCCCGGCGAGTTACTTGCAGGAACACGGGCTGGAAGGGAGCGCCTGCCTGCTATGTTCTAGCCCCAGAGGGGCGGCCACCTGCAAAGCCGAAACCCCACATCCTCCCCTGGGCTGACGTTCCATGAAGATCCCAGAGGAGGCTCGAGAGACCCCGAAGGAAGTCCCACGGCTGGATGCACCCACCCTCCCCCAGCACCCTTCGAAGGCGCGGGATTTCCCGAGGAATTTTCAGACGACGGAGCCGTTTTACCTTTGTCTTTAGGGGTGCGGTGACCTTTCCTCTCTGGCATCCTCCACGCCCCCGCCCCGGAGCATCGCAGAACCCCACAACGGGCCCCCCACCTCCTCTTCGTGCAGCTGGCCCGTCCGGACAACTTGGAGGGGAGGGAGGCAAGGGCCACCGCTGCTTCAGGAACCCCCACAGTTCAATTCAAGGCCCCTTTATGTCCAATCCGGGCTGCCCGAACGCCAGGGGGTGCCCCCGGCTTCTGCCCCGAACCCCGCCCCGCGGAACTCACCGGATTAGCCAGGCCGTCGAAGGGACCAGGTCGCAGCCCTGGAAGGGCGTCAAAAGCTGCCTGAGGAGGCCCCCCTCGGGGGCCGATGCCTATCTCCGGGTGGGGAGCTGCGTGGTTGGCGAGGCCGATCCGGGCGCCGGGCTGCGCTGTCCGAAGTCGGGGGGCGGGGGGTCTCTCGGCTCAGCGGGGTTCGCGCCCGCCCCGGAACGGGGCCGCGCTGCTGCCGCTGGGGCCGCACATCCGCGCAGGGGCCTGTGCTCCGCGCGTCCGGCGGGCGGCGCTGCGCCTCCCCTCGGGGCCGCGCTCAGGGCTTGCAGGGCGGCCGGCGCCGCTCCCCGGGGCGCCCTCTCGGCCCGCGCCGCGAGCCCCGCAGCCGCGGCCCCTCTCGTTGGCCCCAGCTGCAGCCTGTCTTTGTTGCTTCCTCTGGCTCGTTCGCCTGCGGCTAGCAGCCCCCGGGCTCGCCGGCGGGAGGGGGGTCGTCTCCTCCGGGGAACGGAGATGCCCGCAGAGGCCCCCGACTGCTTGCCGGGGATGCACCGGCCCCCGCAGGTTGCAAAGCGCGGCGGCGAGAACGCACCGGCCCCTCCTCCGCCGCCTGTTCCGAGCCCCGGTGTGGGGGGAGGGGAAGCCGGCGGGCGGCGGCGGCGGGCGGCGGGGGCTCCGACGCAGCCCTGGGGGCCTCGGCGCCGAGGAAGAGCAGGTCCGAGCGGCGCAGGCCGGGCGCGGGGACGGCCCGGGGGACCTTGCGCCCCGCGTGCACCGGCTGCAGCAGGGGCGGCGCGCGCCGTGCTCTCCCGCGCCCAGGGGCTCCCGGGGCCGCAGCCTGGCGCGCGCCGACGCCTCGCCTCGGCTCCCGCCCGGGCTCCGCGCGCCGCACCCTGCAGGCGGCGGGCCCCGCTCTTCGCGTTCCCCGGCCGGCGAGCGCTGCCTCTCCGCGGAGCCGCCGGCCCGGCAGCCCCGTCCGCTGCTCCGCTCCCGGCCGACTGACAGGCTCGAGCGCCGGCCGCCGCCGCAGCGTCTGCCGCCCGCCCGCCCCCCGCGGCCCAGCCCAATCAGCGGCGGCCGAGAGGCGGTTACCAGGGTGACGCGGCGCCGCGTCCCGCGGGGGGCGGGGCCGGGGGCCGCCACGCGCGCTTTTCGCGGCAAAATTCAAAGGCCGGCAGGGCGGCTCTCCAACCTCCTCCCCCGAGCTGGGACGAGGCGAGGCCTGTCCCGCGAGGACTGCAAGTCCCAGCATGCAGCGCGCCGGAGCTGGGATGAGAGGCCCTACTGGGGGCGCAGGGCATGCTGGTACTTGTAGTCCCTTCGTCGGGGAAACAGGGGTGGAAAACCCAGTATCGTTTATTGAGCATCTACTTGGGGTAAGGCACTGTGCTAAATGCATTATCTGCATGGTGTCACGTAATCTTGGAAACAACCATATGAGGAATTCGTTTAAAAATAACAAAAGTCATAATGGTAGCTAAGATGTGTCAGGTACTGTACTATACCTAAACCTTAAACCTAAACCTGTGAGGTAGGCATTATCAACCCCATTTTACAGATGAGAAAAAACTGATATGGTAGATACTATTATTATACTACTCCCAATTTACAGAGGAAACCGAGGTTGAGATGTACAATGACATTCTGTTCTGAATGTTTGCCCCGAGGCATTATTTTTGGCAAGTATGGGGTTTGGGTATCACAGCTGAGCTCTGTGGAGCACTAACTATATACCTGGCACCATGCTTAAGCACTTTGCAAGCCTTACCGTCTATGGGAGGCAGGCACCAGTATCCACCCCCATTTAACAGATGGGGAGACTAAGGCACAGAATCACATAGAACTGGGGTCCAAATATGAACCCATCAAACTATATTGCACCTTGGCTTTTACTTTCTAAAAAACTTGATAGGTTCTCATTTGGTCTGCCTGGTAACCCAAGGGTGGACCGTTTAGCAGCCTTATTTTACAGCTGGGGAAACTGAGTCCTGAGAGGGACAGTTCCCTAGGTGTTTCTGTCACACAGCAAATCATAGAGCTGTCTTTCCAGGGAGGACCTCAGGATCTCCACAGGAAGCACAGAGCAGCAACTCTCCCCCACCCCCAAGCTGTGTCCACATGACCCCTGGAGTCCCTCGTTCGTGGGATTCCAGCCCTGTCCTGCCTAGCTACAGGCTTTGGCAATTTACCTGGGGACTCTGTGCCTCAGTTCCTTCCTCTGTGAAATGGGGTATCATAATTCCGTCCTTACAGGTTTGTTGTGAGAACGAAATGAGTTAATTCCTGTAAAGGGCTCAGAACACACTAAGTGCTCAATGAATGCCAGCTGCAGGCCTGAAGATGTAGAGCTTTGGAAACCCTGACGGTCTCCAAGAGCATCCAGTGGAATGGGCTGCTTATAGCGGGTGGTAACCTAGTTCCAGGAGCCAACCCATCCCTTGCCCAGAGCCTGGGAGGGGCGCTCACGGAGTGGGGTACCAGGGCCAGCCTAAATAGGCCACCTGCTGCCTTATCTAGGTCAGGACCTGGCCCTGTTTCAGGCGGCCAGGCCACCCATGCGGTTCCCAGCAGCTCCCCGCCTCCTTGCCCTGCTCTATTTCTCCCCGCCCCCGCCCCCGGAGTTGGGGGTGGGGTGGGGAATTACCTGGAAACGTGATCCGCCTGCAGCTGCTTTAGCTCCCAGGTCAGTCAGAGCTGACAGTGACATTGGGGCCGGTTGCCGGGGCCAACGTGCTGGGCTGCCTCAGGGCGTTAACAGTGGGGGCGGAAGGAGGGACAGCCACAAACAAAACCCTGGGAAGAGAGCGTGGGGAAGGGGAGATGATCACTTTCCAAGTTTGGGCTTTTTTTTTCCTTTGTGGGTTACCATAACTTGAAGGACTTCCGTGGGCCAGGCACCTGCTGAGTGCCATTTATATCCCTATTTCTGTCTTGTTTTACCCTCACGGCAACCTTTAGAGGTATGTACGATCATTGTCCCCATTTTACAACAGAGAAAGCTGAGGCTCCCAGAGGCCACTTGACTTTCCCAAGGTCACATCAGGACCCAGCCAGGTCCCAAATGCTGGGCCCCTGACCTTGATTATTGTGCCAGCAGCTTGTTAACCTTGAGGGAAGTTTCTTCTCTCTGGACCTCAATATCCTGGGCTGTAAAATGGGGAGTGGGGCCAGGTCACACCCCAGTCCTACCAGTCAGACTCTATGGAGGTGGGTCTGTAGCTTCCAAAGGTTCCCAGGGACCAGGGCTGACCATAGGGGTTAAGTTTTTGAAAGGTCCCCTCATCTCTGAAGTTCTGAGATGTGTTAACTGTGGGATTTCAGGCAGCATCAAGCTGGAAGGTGGCTCTGTAGGTAACAAGAGTCCTCCAGGTGCCTCTCATGGCCCTCCAGGCAGACGAATGTCCCATAAGATGCTCTCGGCCTCAGGCCTTCACTTTTGCTCCCCACGTGTCCACTTCACATGTGCTTACCTCTCTGAGGGCAGATCTGGTGCCAATGCCCTCTTCCTACCCCCCCTGACTCCCAGCCTCCACCCAGGTGTCCCTAGCTCTCAGCCAGGTCCAGTAACTCTAGGTGAGTGGAGACAGGGTCAAGATGTATTTGCCACGGTCCATGGAGCCACCAGGCAGGCCCTGAATGCTGGCTCCAGCTGGGGATCCCAGAGATCCTCAGGGGACAGAAGGGGACAGAGGGCACCTTGTTCTTCACTGGTCCCATATGCCCCTGCACTCCAGCCTTGCTGAAATACCTGCACATCCTCCCATGTGCCACTCTTACCTCCAGGCCTTTGCCCAGGCTGTCCCCTCCACCTGGAATGTCCTCCCTCCAGGTAGCTGATTCTTGCTCCTCCTTCAGATTTCAGCTTGGGTGCCACCTCCTCTGGGAAGCCTTCCCTGAATGCCCTCCTCCAGGTGGGGGCCCTCCCTCTCACAGCCATACCCACTCTGTGGGATAATGGTCCATTTGTTTGTCAGTCTTCTCCATCAGCCTAAGGGTTCTGTGAAGGCAGGGCACTTTATCCTTAGCTCAGGGCCTGGCATACAGTCAGTGTTCAATAAAGGTTCGCCTTATTGCAGAATGAATCGCTGAATCAGTGGAGGAACATGGCCTAGATTGTTTTGTTTCGCTTTGTTTGTAGGAGACTACGGGGGTAGAGTCGAACTGTGTTTGAAACCTGACTCTACAGGTTACTAGTAGTGTGACTCATCCTCTCTATGCCTCAGTTTCCCCCATCTGTGAAATAGAATGAATTACCACTTAGGCACTCCTCAGGGGGCTTGGGGCCTGGAACTTTTTCACCCACTCTCCCACGTTCATCACGCCTTCTTGGCCCTCACTCGCCGAGGCCTCGCCGTTTCCCTTTTAACTCTGCTAATTGTTATCCACAGTGTGCCAGTTGCTGGGGATTCAGCAGCGACCCAGACACAGTCCCTGGCCTCGTGGAAGTCGTGTTTCATGGGGGACACAGACCAGGCAACTCACAGTTATCACTCCCGGGTAACAGAAAAGCCCAGAGTAGGAGCCTGGCCCAGCCTAGGCCAAGCTGTCCTGTGAAAAATGAGCAGGAGGCAGCCAAGGGGAGAGGGGAGGGACACGTGCTCCTGGCAGAGGACACCCCTACTGCAAAGGTCTTGTGTCCAAAGGGCGGGAGCTGAGGAGGTGGGTCAGAGGCTGAACTGAGGCTGAGGGTAGGTGAGGGGGCAGAGACTGGGCCTTTATCCTGGCAGGGGGAGCAGGCCCACCCAACCTCCCTCCCAACACTCCGTTGCCTCACCTGCCCTCATTGCCATAATCTAGGCCAGACCCTGGAGGGAGCTGAGCCCCCGTTGGTGCACACCACGCAGGTTTTTCAGAGATAATTTAATCAGAGCTATTAATAAGCAGAAAAGAAAGAGCTCTTTATGCTCCTCCTGGAGAAAGGGGAAAAGAGAGAGCACGTGTAACCTTGTTATTCACCCAGCTCCCCCTCCCATGACTACCTGAAGCCTCTCTCTGGGGCAGGCCCAGGGGAGGGAGCAAGGAGGTGGTGTGGGGCTGAGGAGGCCCAAGTGACCTCAGGGCCTGACCCCGGCCAAGTGCCCGGACCATACCCACCCTCCTACCCCCCACCCCCCTGCTCCAGCCCCTTTGGCCTCCTCTTACTTGCTTGAAGGTGCCAAGCTGTTTCCCATCTCATGGCACAGCCAGCTCATTCTCATGCTTCAGGTCGCAGCTCAAATGTCACCACCTCAAGGAAGTCCTCCCTGACCACCCCATCTGGAGTCATCCTCCCAGGGCACCTCCCTTTTGCTTTCCCTTCCCAGCACTCATTACTGCTGGCTACTCTCCAAACACTTATGGGAGTGGGACAGGAACCAAGAGGTGGTGGAGGTCCTTTCCACCTGGAAGATCCCTCAGAGAATCCAGGAACCATTAAATGCCCCCCCCACCCTTGTTTCACCACTGGGTGTCAAGAGGCCCAGAGAGGGGAGGACACTTGCCCAAGCTCACACAGTAAGTGTGGTCCAGAGGCAGGACTTGAATCCAGAGCACTTTTAGGAAAAAGTTCCATATGAGTCTCTTCCCAAACACCAACTTCGTGTTGAGAAGGCTTCTGAAGCCTTACCCAGGCTCAGAAGGGAAAGAGTTCTGTGCTGCCATCAATTAGTGATGTCTGCCACCGGTCTGGGGTTGGATGTTGGGGAACTGGCAGCCTGGGTGATACTCCTGCGACTGCGCTTGAGAGAGCACTGGGCTGGACATCAGGTGCCTTGGATGCTTTCCTCAGCACCACCATCTTATCATGTGACCCCTGGGCAAGTCAGCTAATGTCCCTGGGCCTCAGTTTCCTTATCTGAAAATTGGGGCTACCTGTCCCGGCCCTGCCAATCTCAAGAACTATAAATGACAAAATGAGTGTGAACCTTTCCCCAGGCATAATTCTACCAGTAGAATCAGAATGGGGACCCACCCCGGGCCAGGCACCGCCCCAGGTGCTTCACTTACGTGATCTGCCAGCCTGGCAACAAGGAATCAGTTGCCTCATTCTACAGAGGTGGACGCTGAGGCGGGGGTCGGTGGCCTTGCTCAAGGTCACACAGAGGGAAGCGGCTGTGGCTCAATCGGTGGGGCTCCCGTTTGCCATGTGGGAGGCCCCGGGTTCGGTTCCTGGGGCCTCCTGGTGAGGGCCGGCGTGGTTGGCTGACCCGGCGGGCACGGGCAGCAAGGGGGGGATGGATGAATAAATAAATAAAATCTTTAAAAAAAAAAAAAAAGGTCACACAGAGCTCTGTGTGGCCAGGATTTGAACCTCCATGAGCGGGGGTTTCCAACTTTGCTGGAGGTCTTATCAAATGGGAAACAGTGACCGGAGGTGGAGGTGGCCCCTGCCACCCCCCAAGATTGGGTCTGCTCCCTGGCCAGCTGGGCTCTGTTCTCCGGGACTCTGAGTGGCAGGGAGATTTCCAGGGGATTAAGCGCAGCCCGCCCTGCCTCCCTTCTGGCCCTCCCAGGCCCACCTGGCAGCTCTCCTTTGGAACAAAAAGTTATTGACTTATCAAGGTTAAAATACATTCAGCACGGGCCAATAAAACAGGGATACCGCCGCATCCCGGCTGTCATGTGCAGCCTGGTTTTCATGGCAACAGGCCCTCTTCTGCACATTAAACGGTTCAGTTGTGCAAAGTTCAGGCGTTACATAAACAGGGAGGTAACAGCAGCGGCAGAAATCAATGTCTGGCCAGGCATGGCCTGGGGAGATAGCATCGATTGGGCCCTTTGTCGGCATAGGCCGGGTCCCTGCTTCCTGCTCAGCCGCTCCAGGCTCCCTGTGGCGGCCCCAGCCCCCTGCTCAGGCCTAGAGCGCTCCAGGAAGGCGCCCCCGCCCTTGCCCCACAGCCCCTTTCTGGCTGGGATCCGGCAGGGAGGGCATCTGCTCGGCTGGTCTACAGCCGTTTTGTAAACCATTATTGCTCAGAAACGCCATCCCATTGCCCTGAAGTATGTGCCCGCCACCGTCAGTGGAGAAAGCATTTAGTGGCCTTTTAAACCATCCGTGTGACAAGGAACCACCCCCACTGCCTTTATGCTGAGCCATCAGAACCATCAGGATGTGCCCTGGTACTGTCAACCAGGAGATGAAACCAAACTGGCTGTGCACTTTGGGTAAGTCACATCACCTCTCTGAGCCTCAGTTTCCTGTTCTCTAAAACAGCAAGAATAACAGCACCGACTTCCTGGGGGCTGTAGGGAGGATGCAATGAGGAGATGTGAGTGAAGCCCCGAGCTCAAGTCGGGAAGCTCACTCTCTGAGGTCTCTCTTCTACTGCAGATTCTGGCAGATACCCCGATGGACCAGAAAACAACAAGGAACTAGGAAGTGATATTTGGGTTCAAATCCCAACTCCACCACTAGCTGTGTGACCTTAGCCAAGTCACTTCACCACTCTGGTCCTTAGTATCGCCTTATATAAAATGGGGGAAATGCCTGTGCAAGAGTGAGGGAAGGATTAAATGAGCTCAACCATGCTAGGCACATGGAAGAGGACCAGAAAAGACTGATCAAAACGTATCCTTCCTCCAATGTTCCAACGTCAGATTCACCCACCCTTGCAAAACAGAAAATCTCATGGGTTTTCTTTCAAGAAAGGGAGAGCTCAAGAGAAAAGAATTGTCTGTTCCATTGACTTAAAGATCCTTGGGGTCAGGGGCCTCATCTTGTTCATCTCTGTGTGGTCTAGGCTTGGCACAGAACCCAGGTATACATTAAGAGCTCAATACATGTTTGTTGAACTAAGTTAAACTCCTCTGGAGAGCTAGCTAGGCCCCCTCTGATCTGGTGTGGGGTTGCATGGAAACAGGGGGATGGCTGGGATGACTTGAGATGGTGGGGGTGCTTCCAGCCATACTGGGTATGGTAGAAAGAGCCAACTCACCACTAATATCTGTGTCCCCTTCCAGGGGGCGGAACAGACTCTGGGAAGCAGTGCCCAGATGGGGACCATGTTTCCAGCCATGGATCTATGAGTTGCTCTTTTCTTTTTTTTTTTTTTTTTTAAGATTTATTTATTTTTTATTTATTTTACCCACTCCTAGTCTCTGTTGTTTTGCACTCACTGACTGCTTGTCTTCTCTTTAGGAGGCACCGGGAACTGAACCCAGGACGAACCTGGGACCTCCCATGTGGCAGAGAGGCGCTCAGTCATTTGAGCCACCTCAGCTCCCTGCTTCGTTTTGTCTCTCATTGTCTTTTCTCTTTGTGTCTCCTTGTTGCGTCATCTTGTTGCATCAGCTTGCCGCGCCTGCCCGTTGCACCAACTTGCTGTCTTGCTCATCTTCTCCAGGAGGCACAGGAGCTGAACTCGGGACCTCCCATGTGGTAGGCAGGCTACAGCTCAATCGCTTGAGCTATACCCACTTCCCTTTATGAGTTGCTCTTGCCAACAAAAGGTGAGCAAGGGTGATGTAGGAAGGGGGTATGCCTTCTCCACCCGCCCCAAGACTGAGGATTGACCCTTCTAAGGCAGGGCAGGGTAGGGTAGGGCCAGAAGAGGGACTGAGCCTGGGTTCCTGAATCACTTCCGTAGGAAAAGCCGCCCAGTTGTCAACCAGTGACACACACCTTGAACTGTGATGTGAGGAACGAACTTCTGTTGAGTTAAGCCACTAAATGCCAAGGTCTATTTGTTACAGCAGCTGATGTTGCCATCACCAATTCACAGGGCCTCTCGGGAAGGACTCAGACTCGTCCAGCATGGCCATCTCTAGTCTTTGCATTTTAAGAGCCGGGAAGGTGCCCTTATTTGAGATGGCAAGTACAGTGAAATATTAGTGGTCAAATGCACACAATGGGTATAAAAGTGTTCGCTGTAAAGTCGTTCAACTTCGCTGTATGTTTGAAAATTTTCACAATGAAATACTTGAAAAAATATTTAGTCCTGTATTTTCAAAATCTTTCTAGGAATCTTAGGGTTTGAGGGAGAGGCCTCAGGGTCCACTAGTTGGTGGTGGGGGTGGCCAGAAGGAGCTGGAAAAGACAGGGCTCTGGGGTTCACACCCCACCCCCTGCCCTAGCAACTTCAACCAGAGCACATTCAAGCTCTATTCCTAGGAGTGCTGGCTCCCTAGAGGCTCTCTGGGGGTCTCTACCCCGGGAGCTGCTGGGAGGGAAGGGGTATGGGTGGGGCACCAGGCCCAACTCCTGCCCCCTCAAGCCCCTCCCACCAGATTCCTCTGCTTCTGGCTGTCTTCTATGTTGGGTTCCAGGGTATTGGACCAAAAGGTTCTGCGGATGGAGAGAGGGTGTTTGGGGCACGATGAAATCATACTGAAGAGGGACCAAGAGTTTCCTGGAGCACCCAGTACCACTCCTTCTCTCTAGTTCTGGTTGGAAAGATGGATGGGGGAAGACAGGGCTGGGACAGAACACTAGGGAATGATGGATTTGGGCCTTGAGCAGAATCCCTCAGGGTCATCTGGGTCCACGAGCAGAGGTGAGAGGTCACCCAGGCAGGGCAGGGCAGGTGACACAGGGAGTCAGCCCAGGGGTCTGAGGACTGGCAATGGAAGGGATGGTGTGTACCCTAAGCCTGGAGTTCCTCTGATACTAGTTGTGCCATTCATTCACTCACTCACTCATTCATTCCAAAACTTCAGAGTGCCTGGGCTGGGTCCTAGAGGGTCCAGGATAAACAGGCATCATTCCTGTCCAAGAGGGACTCACAGTGCAGGCAGGGAGAGGGGCAGGTGAAGGACAGTAGAAACAACCCTGCAGGCAAGGTGCCACCCCAGCCCACCCCAGCAACCAACCAGCCATGAGACCGTGGGTAGGTCCCATCATCCCTCTGAGTCTCAGTTTCCCCATCTGGAAAATGAAGACAATTTCAGTTCCAAGCTGATAACATGTGTGGCACATTTGGCACAGAGCCTGGCATGGAGGCACGCAGTTCTCTTCCCCAGACTTCTAATTAAAAGAGAAGAGAAGGGGCCCTTTAGCCCATTTGGACTGTTTCAGGTAAGAAGAGGGGCATGGGTTCAAGACCTGGCCCCACTTACCAGCTGCATGACCTTCGGCTAAATCACTTCCCCTCTCTGGGCATCTGTGTCTTCCTCTGTAAAATGAGGATAATAATAGTAACTGACTTACCCGGTGATTATGAGGTCTCAATGAGTTGATATGGGAAAGCATCTAAAAGAGCTCCTGGCCCACTGCTAACAGTGACCGTCAGCCTCTGCTATTAGTGCTAGGATGGCCTCTGGGCCTAAAACTGCAGGAAAGATTTTTGGTGAGTACTGGCCTAATGCTGGAGGAAGACTTGGGGACCACCTAAACCGATTCTGGTGCCTGTGTGCCAACTCTGACCCCTTGGGAGGGGATGCCTGGAACATTGGCTTTGATTAGCTTTGTCATTCAATCAGAGCTGAATGAGAACAGTGCTACAATTGATTATTGATGCCTGCCACGGGCCAGGGAATGGGGATCACAGGAGGCTTGCCATCGATTAACCTTCCTGTTGCTGGTCCTGACTCTCTTGCTGTGCAGATGGGGAAACTAAGGCTCAGAGAAAGACTGAGACTTGCCCAAGGTCACAACGGGCAGTCAGAGACAGGACTCCAGTGCCCGCCTCCCTGATTCCTCGCTGGGCCCTGGTCTGTGTCATTTAATCCTGTGTAGAAAAGTCATTATTTCCTCATTACATTTCCCAGCCTGTTTTCTGGAAGGGAGTTAATTGATTTAAACTTTTCCAGGATGATTCTCCCTCCTCCTCCCTTCCCCTGAGCCCCCAATTCTATTATTGCTCAGCCCCACGGAAATGAGCAGGCTGCATCTGTGAGCACGGGTGCAGATTGTTCATTGGCTCTTCACATCCACCCAAATTACTGGAGGGGAAACTGAGGCACACAAGAGGTCCCAGAACTGGGATTCAAACCCAAGACTTTCCTGCCCCAAATTCCTTGTTCTTTACCATTCACGACCACTGTCCCCTCAGCTCTGTCAAAGCCTGGTCACCCTGAATGCCCGTTCAGATTCTCACACCTGTGAGCTTGGCCAAGTGGTGATCATTTACACCCTGCTTGATGGATGAGGCCCAGAGTGGGGGAGTGACTGATCCTGAGCCACCTAGCAAGTCAGGCCAAGGCTCTGTCCTTTGTCTGTCCCTAGGCGGAAGAAGCAAGACAAGTGAGGCTCAGAGCAGGGCTGGCCACGGCAGCCCTCCTGGCCGATTCATCTTTCGAGATGAAATATTTATTTACGCACCCCATTTAATCAGGATATGCTGTAATTAGCGGCAGATTTGTGCCTCCTGCCCGAGGTATTATTTATTTCGGGTTCCAGGCAGCCACTTCCCATGCCTGGGCCTGGATTTCAATCAGATGGGGCCACAGCAGAGCTGTCTCTGGGGACTTCCCGGGAGTGATGCCCTCCTCGGAATGATAAACGAGCCCACAGGCAGCAGAAATGCTGCCCAGCTGCTCTGGGGGGCTGGTGGACATGCGGCACAGGGCGGCGGGTGGCGGGTGTTCTTACCAGTCCCGGGATCCTGTAATGCAGTAACTCCCCCTCCCCCAGAGCCAGACAATAGCCTGGCATTCCCCAGCCCAGGAAGAAACATAGAAGACAGATGGCACTATAGAGGCCACACTGCCATCCTGCCTTCTAGAATCCTAAGGCCAGAAGGAAACTGAAAGGATCGCTCGTCCCTCTTTCTGTCTCAGGAAGAAGTTTCTAGCTCAGCATCTCTTGATCTTGACTGTGTGGGACACACGCCTCTGCTCACAGCTCCCGTGGTTGGGAAGTTCTTTTTGTTGTCTAACTTTAGTCAAGGCAAAAGCATTTGCACCTCTGTCCCCAGTTGATCCCACTCTGCCACTATCTAGAAGGAGGCAGGGATATGGGCAGGGCAGGGAATGTGGCAGGGGTTGGCTTTAGATACTGGATAAAATGGAACAGAACTGCAAGTCAACTTTTATCGAGGCTGCCTCTGTGCTAAGCTCTTTCCAGTTGTCTGGATGTGTTTCTTAACCTCTCAGTGCCTTCGTTTGCTATCTGTATAATGGTGATACAGCAGGACCTACCCCCTGAGATTTCTGTGGGCATTAAATAATAGGGAAGCAGATGTGGCTCAAGCATTTGGGGACCTGCCTACCAAATGGGAGGTCCCAGGTTCAATTCCCAGTGCCTCCTAGAGAAGACGAGCAAGACAGCAAGCTGGCACGACAGGCTGGTGCAGAGAGCTTGATGCCCAAGAAGCAGAAACAGTATGAACCATCTTGCCCGCCAATCACGGGCTTCGCCCTAGCAATGCAACAAGATGACGCAACAAGGAGACACACAGAAGAAACACAATGAGAGACACAACAAAGCAGGGAGCGGAGGTGGCTCAAGTGATTGGGCACCTCTCTCCCACATGGGAGGTCCTGGGTTCAGTTCCCAGTGCCTCCTAAAGAAAGAGCGCACAACAAATGGACAGAGAGCAGACAGAGAGCACAAACAACAAGGTGGGGGGAGAAATAAATAAATAAATCTTAAAAAAAAAAAAAATTAATACACAGCTTTTAAAAAGCACCTGACAGACAATAGTGCATTATTATTATTTGGTGGTTAAGTCAGTTCATGCCATTTTCCAGGTGAGGAAGGAAGCCGAGGCACAGGGTTAGCCAGTGCCTTGCTCATGAAGTGGGTCTCCTCAGCCTCACTTTCCAGACGAGGGAACCAAAGCCTGGGCCATCACGGAGCCCCTCAAGGGCTGCTTCTAACGTGGGCAGCCCCTCCCTGGGACCCCCTCCTCTGGGAAGTGGGGATGTAGGTACTGACCTCACAAGGTACTTTGGGAATCAAGCAAAAGCCTCTACAAGAGGCACCCACGTGGGCCTGGCATGTGAAGGGGCTCAGTCCTGTGGCCACTGAGAAGCCAGGTCCCGGGGTTGGCTCACAGGAGTCCCCGGTAAGTGTTTCATGCACCGTGAAATGGTCACAGCGAAGCTGGCCCAGCTCCACCGCCAATTAGGCCAGATGCCCACGTGGGAACCCCATTATCCCTGTCCTAGTTTGGATGGGGTTTGTGACTGTGCCTTCCCCAGGGACCCCTGCTTCCAGGACACCTGCCTTAACGAGGTCTGTAACAGATGGGGAGGGGCTGGGGGGGGGCCCTTATCCAGGACTGAGTCAGCCCCCCTCGGTCTCATTTTGCACATGAGGAAACTGAGGCTCAGCCAAGGGAGGTGATTTGACTGAGGGCACAGGTGGTAAGCCCTGGAGGTTCTGGGGGAGCCCCCTGGTTAACACAACCTGGTATTTAGTGTAATCACATAATTGTGCATTCATCACTTCAATCATTATTAGAGCATAACATAGATGTCTGTCCCCCAGGCCAGTCTGGGCTCAATTCGTCTTTACTGTGTGGCTTTGGGTGAGTTAGTCAACATTTCTGAGCCTCCCTTGCTTCAAATGCCAAAATGGGAATAAGATCAACGTGGGGACGGGGCTTGGGGGGCATGGTGGATGTGGTGATCATGGAATGCCAGATACATCAGCCACTCAGAGCATTCTGATCTTCAGACAGGAAAAAGGAGTATTGGGGGGGGTGGATATGGAGAGGGCCCCTTCTGTGTCTACACTGTGTGCCTTCTCACCTCTGCCCAGGCTGTTCCCTCTGTGTGAAATGCCCTTCCCTGCTCCCCTTCCCAGGCTAATGTCTACTCCTGGCTCAATTGTCACTTCCACTTGGAAGCTCTCCCTGGCCCTCCCCCCCCCCCCCAAAATGGGTTGAGTCCTGCCCCTGCACTCCCCCAGCCTTGCCCTGATCACACTGGATTAACACGCGTTTACTCTGTCTGCTACCTGTGAGCACTGCGTGGGCAGGGGCTGCGCTTGTCCGGTGATTAGCAGAGGGCGTGGCACATAGTAGGTGCTAATAAACGTTTGTTCGATGCCTGGCTGACTCACTCAATCACTGAATAAGTGAATGAACAAATAAATGAATGGAAAGCACTGGTCCACCTCTCCCGGCGCCCCCACCCCTGTCCCTTCCATAGAGACCCAGGAAGCTAGCAGCATGGGTGGCAGCAGCCAAATTTGAATTCCCCTGTCACAGTTGCTGCCCGGATGTAAAGCTGGGTCCTCAGTCTCTGGGAGCTAATTTGCTTTCTCCAGAGCAGCCGGGTTAGGCAGAAGCTGCCAGGGAGAAGCAGCTCTGGCTGCCCGCCTCCGGTGCCCACAGGAGCAGTGGAAAAGCTGGGGATCTGCAACGCCCTGGGTTCGAATCCCAGTCCTGCCACTTTCTAGTTGGGTGACCTCAGGCAAAAGCCTTCACCATCCTGGGCCATCATTTTTCTCAACTGTGAAATGGACTTACCACCATCCCAAAGCTGCCGCCTGCCCTCAGGGAAGGTCCTTTGATGGGGTGACATGCAGGCAGAGTCTGTCCACGTCCTGGTCTCCTTGACCATAGGAGGGCCCAGGCCCCAGGCCCCAAAGTGTGCTGGGTGGGAGGGACTCTCATGGTCTGCCAGTCCCATCTCTCCTTCCCATTCTGCACCAATGCTGAGCTCGCCCCCCTGGAAGTTTCCACCACAAGAGAAGCCAAAAGTGACCACGGTCATTTACCTATCATGTGCCATACTTCCCTCCATTTTACAGATAAGAAAAGCAAGGCTCAGAGAGGGGAGGCCAGGGGCCCAAGGGCACACAGCTGGGAAAGACTGGGCATGGGACTTGAACTCATGTCCCCCTGATTCTAGAAACAGCCTCTCCCTGGAGTGATGGCACATGGCCCTTGTGACTTCACAGAAAACAAAAACCTACCTCTCAATTGGGGTCCTGCAGAAGTGAGAGTGGAAGGGGAGGTTACCCTGGGGGTAGTGGGAGCCAGACCAAAAAAAAAAAAAAAGAAGCCCCCTTTAGGGCCCACCATTACATACTAGTATTGCAGTTTAATAGTAATAATAACCCAGGGTTTGAGCATTACCACATGCCATTGATACCTCCCAACAACCTTGTGGGGACAGTTTCAAATTGTATCTCCATTTTACAGATGAGAGATGAGGGCTTAGCAAGGTAAGGCAACTTGCTGGAAGTCACCCAGCTGGGAAGTGGCAGAGCTGGGCTTTGAAGCCCAGTAACGCCCAAAGCTCATGCTCCTTGGCCAGGGACCTTGAACAGGGATGGCATCAGGAGATGCTGGATTGACTGACTGATTGCAAGAATGAATGAGTGAAGCAATGATCAGGGCCACCTCCCGATCGCCCAGCGGCTGGCTTTCAGCCCGTGGGGTGGTCCAGCCAGGGATCAGAGCCGCCAGCCAGCCGTGGGGGGCAGAGCCAAGGAAGGGGCCCGCCTCACCCAGCCTCTCTCCTGCTCCTAAAAGCTCACACTCTTTGTGACTTATTGTTTAACTTTACAAGCCCCTTGGCTTTTATGAGAGTTATTTATAAAGCTATGGGCTTTGATCTGCAACATAAAAAAGCAGACTCCTGTGTCTGGAAATGTCACTGGGGATTAGAGGAGCCTTTGAAGTCCCCTCCTGGCAGGCAGCGCCTGCCCAGCTGCCCCTCCAAAGGGCGTCCGTGCCTGGGAGCCCTGACCAGGGCCTGGGGCGCCCCCTTGGGGTAGAAGTGACCCTAGTCTAGGTGAGTGGCAGGCCCCTCCCCCTGTCCAAGTGAGCCGGGGCAGGGGCTTCCCTGGGCAGGAACGGGCTTCCCCTGGCCTCCAGATGTCATGCTTATGGACAGCCAGAAGCTGCCATGCCGAGCCCGGCAGTAGGGACCGTGGGGGCTTTAAAAATGGATTATTATGACCAGTTTATTAGGAGGAAGGGCAAAAGGGACTGCAAATAGGAAGGTAGAAAATAACAGCTCTTTGCAAGGCAGATGGCTGGTTTCTGGAGTCAGTCGACCCCCTTCCTCCCAGGAGGGGAGCAGGGGTGGTGGGGTGGTGGAGTCTGACCTTCCACCCTGCCTTCAAGGGTGGGGCCACTTTGGTTTTCTGCCCCTCCAAGCTGGAGGGGTTTAGGCCAGCTCACGGGGGCAGTGAAGCAGTAGTGTCCTCTGCCCCCTGCCCAATACCTCGGCAGCAGGTGAGCCCAGGGGCATGAATGGCATGATCCCATCCAGCCCCGCTCATAGATTCACAGTGGCCTGAGAGCTTCTAGGACTTCTCTCTTGCTCTCTCTGGCTCTCGCAGGACCTCCAAGCATCTTAGTAGCAGACAGCACGAGAGGAGGTCAAGTCTCAGTTTGCCGCCCTCTGAGCTGTGTGACTTTGGGTAAGCCTTCCCCCTCTTTGAGCTACAATTCCTTTACTTCCAAAATGGGAAACCTGGTATGGCAGAGGTTGTGTGGGGAATAAACAGGGTAATTCCTGGGAGCCTGTGGGATGCTTGGAGCCAGCGGTCCCTCCTGCCTCCCCCTCCAGGCCTGACCCAAGACACAAGGAGGCAAAGATGGTGCCCACGGGGAGGGGGGCCTCAGCCAAGGAGGAAATAAGGAAATAAGGTGAGAGCTGAGCCAGTGAAGTGGGTGTGTGCAGATTGGTCCTGTGAGGGCCAGGGGGGTAGGGAGGCATGGTGAGGTGGGGGAGGCAGGACTGCAGGAGGCTTTGGGGGAAAGCAAGCAAGGGAGCAGGCGTGAGAGGGGAGTGAACCGGTGAATGAATAAACAGAGTGTGGCTCTTTCATACGATGGAGGAATACTCAGCAATGAAATGGAACAGGCTACAGATACATACGATGACATGGATGAATCTTGAATCTCAAAAGCATTTTGCCGAGTGAAAGAAGCCAGACTCAAAAGACTATATACTGTATGATTTCATTTATACGAAATTCTAGAAAAGGCAAAACTAGAGCGACAGAAGCAGATCAGTGGTGGCCAGAGGCCAAGGTGGGGGATGGGAACTGACAGCCAAGGGGCATGAGGGAAATCTTGGGGTGATGGAAATGTTCCATATCTGTTTACCTGGCAATATATATTGTCAAAATTCATCCCAGTGCACACCTAAAATCAGTGAATTTTGGGGACTGTAAATTATACCCTACAATAAATAAACACAAGTTAAAAAACAAAACAAAACAAAAAACAAACATGCAAATAGAAAGCCAAATAAAAAAGTAAAACTCTTACCTTCATTTCTATTCTCCAGGGGCAGCAACGCATTCATTCATTCATTCAACTCATATTTATTGAATATCTCCTGTGCACCATGTGCTACCGAGTCTACTTTTTTTATTTTTAAGATTTATTTTATTTATTTATTTCTCCCCACCCCGTCATTGTTTGCACTTGCTGTGTCTGTTCGTCTTCCTTGACATTTTTTTTTTTCTTACCATGAACCCGGGGATCGAACCCAGGTCCCTCCATATGGAAGATGGATGCCCAACCATTTGAGCCACATCCGCCCCCCTTTTCTTCTTCCTTGTTTCTTTAGGAGGCATCGGGAACCAAACCTGGGACCTCTGATGTGGGAGGGAGAACCCTAATTGCTTGAGCCACCTCCGTTCCCTGCTTTGTTGTGTCTCTCATTATGTTTTTCTTCCTGTGTCTTTTGTTGCGTCAGCTTGTTGCATCAGCTTGCCACGCCTGCCCACTGCGCCAGCTCACTATCTTCTTTAGGAGGCACCGGGAACTGAACCAGGGACCTCCCGTGTGGTAGGTGAGAGCTCAATCACTTGAGCCACATCGGTTTCCCACTGAGTCGGCTTTTAACAACTGTGTGTAACTTTGACTAAATATTTTCTGGATGCACTTATTTTTGGGCAAATGTGGACATATGACGGTCTGTTTGGCACCTTGCTTTTTTCCACCCAACAGCCCCAGCCTGGAGAGAGTTCCACGTAAGTGTGTTTACATCTCCCGCCTGCTTTCTAAAGGCTGTGTGGGAGGGAGTCCACCCAATGGATGAACCAAATTGATTAAACCTGTCCTTTCTTGGCGGACATTTGGGTTGGCTCTGCGTTTCTTTTTGGGTCACGACGTGCAGCTTCGTGGATTGGGTGGGCTTATTCACATGATACATTCCTATGGGTCAGAAGCTTTACATTTCACATGCAGATAAAATTCAAATCTCTTAAGTCCACATTTAAATGGGCCCCAAAGCCCCACCAAGCAGACAAACTGCCCAGTCCTGGCCCCGCAGATCGTCTGGCTTCATGTCATCCAGCCACACTGACTCTCCCTCCCCCACAGGGTGCCTGCTGAGCCATCTGCCTACAGAGTTTCCTGCCTCCCTCTCCCCTCTTCACCTGGCTGAACTCCCCATCATCTTTCAGAGTTCATCCTGCAGGACCTGCTACCTCCTCCGGGAAGCCTTGCCTGATTTCATAGACCCTGTTCCTGATCCTGAGGCTTTTCTTCAGAGCACTGATCTCCATTTGTAAACAAATGCTTCCCCCCTGGGATCCTGTGAACCATTCCCATCTCCCCACTAGACTGTGAAGTCCACTCCATGGGGCAGAGATAGGGTTTTGAGTGGAACCTGATAGGAGAACTGGTGTGCAAGTGATTTTTTTTTTTTTTCCAGGTACAGGGGCTGGAGATTGAACCTGGGACCTTGTGTGTGGGAAGCTGGTACTTAACCACTGAGCCACATCTGAGTTGGTTTTTTTCCATTTGTCTGCTTGTCGTGTTTTTGTTTGAGGTGGCACCAGGAACTGAACTCAAGACCTCCCACGTGGGAAGCTGGCGCTCAACTGCTTGAGCCAATCTGCTCCCAAGTGATTATTTAAGGAGATAAGGGACTGGGGGAAGCAGGAGAAGGAAAGGAGGAAGCCGAGTAAGGGTGCAGCTTCTGGCAGGGAGGGTGGCTTCAGCCTGAGGCATGTGCGTCATACCTCAGAGTTATCCGAACCTGAGGCCAGGGAGCTGGACTTCCACCCTCGCTGCTAGTCATTGACCTAGAACTGCCTCAGCAGGGGGTTGGAGGGGGCAAAGGAATGTACCCCTTGGCTCTCTGCACCCAAGGACAGTTCTTTGAAGCAGAGTCACCAGTGCGATGTAGGACAAGCACACCGATGCTGGGGGAGGGGTATAGAGAAATGGTCAAAGGGGCCTGGGGGATGTGGGTAGGGCACTGACTGCTCACTCCTGATGTCCTCTATGGGCTTCACCACCCCAAGTGCCTGCCGCAGTGCTTGGCCTCGAGCAGGCCCAGATAAAGATCTGGTGGACAGGGAGCAGATGTGGCTCAAGTAGTTGAGTACCTGCCTATCACACGGGAGGTCCTCGGTTCCGTTTCTGATGCCTCCTGAAAAAAACAAAACAAAACAAATAATGAACAACAAGCAAAACAAATGATAAAACCAACTCAGGGAAGCCGATGTGGCTCAGTGGTTGAGTGCCAGCTCCCCAAATACGAGGTCCCAGGTTCAACCCCCAGTCCCCGGTGACTTAAAAAAAAAAAAAAAAAAAAAGATCTGGTGAACAAATGAATGAATAAAGGAAGGGACATGAGTGGGGAGAGGGGCAAAGGCTCAGAAGTGGGATTAGATGGGAATGCACCAGACCAGTCTCTGAGAGCCAATTGTTTCATTTTCAGCAATTTTGTGAGCCAATTTCTAAAACACAGTCCTTATTAAAATATAAGCTATAGAAATGTGTTATAGAAACAGAGGTAATGGATACTCAAAACTCCTCGTCTCTTCGTTGTTTTACTACGTGTTGCTATTCTCCGTGCTCTTGAAGTCATTTTCACCTACATGTATCTTACTGATAATGGTATCTGCACATCTCTCTCTAACCTGCATTCGGTGACATCACATTGGGAGCTTGAAATCGGATTATTTACACCATGGAAATTGGCAAGGGCTACAAATCAGGGCTTAATTCATTGTTTTGTTGATTGTCTAAACTTAGAAAGTAATGGAGAAAATGTTCACACAGATGAAATTTAAAAGTGTGCTCTGTCTGTAGCTATCACATGTGAATAGCACAAGAAATGGAGGAAATAGTCTCTCAGTATTCAAGGGCTTACATGATTCAGCAAAAAAGTTGCTCACGCCATTGATGAATGAGTGAAGTTCTGACATATCTTCATTGTTTCACTTTCAGTTTATCCATATAACTCTTAGACGAAAATAGCAAAGCCACATACATGCCTGAATTACACTTGTTCATCAATTGCAACCACAGGTTGCCTCTTGATACAAGAGTTTGGCAAAAATCAATGAAAAGCATTTTATGAGAATCAATCAGCTCTGTGGAATTTACAAGAAAGACTATTGTATATTTTACTATATTTGTAAATTACACACCACACGTCCTTTCTATTAGTAAAATTTGTAATTAAAGTGTGTACACATAGGCACATAAACACATACTTTTATTTCCCAGAGAGCTGGGGCTAGGCCACTGTGATTGGGCAGTTTGAATGGAGCCGAAGGGACAGTGTGACCAAGGAGCTAAAGCTGGAGAAGACGCCCAGTTCAGAGAGGCCCTGCTGCAGAGCCAGGAAGAGGAGACCTGAGTTCATGAGAGGGTTGCAGTGGGGCACGCCTTCTTTCCTGGGTCCTCTGCACCTTCCCACCCCTGGGGCTCCAGTCCACTTTTTTTTTTTTTTAAGATTGATTTTATTTCATCCCACCCCCTTGTTGTTTGTGCTTGCTGTCTGCTCTCTGTGTCTCTGTGCTCTCTGTGTCTGCTTTTTAGAAGGCACCAAGAACCGAACCTAACCCTCCTCCCATGTGGGAGGGAGGCACCCAATCACTAGAGTCACCTCCACTCCCTGCTTGTTGTGTCTCTCATTGTGTTTCCTCGTTATGTGTCCTCATTGTGTCATATCATTATCTTGTTGTATCATCTTGTTGTGTCAGCTTGCTGCGCCAGCCTGTCACGCCAGCTCGCTCGTCTTCTTTAGGAGGCACTGGGAACCGAACCCGGGACCTCCCATTTGGTAGGTGGGTACCCAACTGCTTGAGCCACATCCACTTCCCTCCAGTCCACTTTTCTTAGGGGCAAACCTGGGGTTGGCTGGTGTGGGAAGTTAACCCAGCCCAGCTCCAGGATCCCACCAGCAGATCCATTTATTAGGACTCTGGTTGCCAATTTGTGGGGCATGAATCTGATTATTTATTCTGGCATGGCAGATTTTGGGGAATTAATCAGGCTGGAGCCATGTGGATGACGGAGAGGGGAGGAGGGGGAGAATGAGGAGGACAGGGGAGCAGCAGAGCTGAGTGCCTGGTGGATCTGGGCAGGTGGTCCTTCCAAGGGGTCGCCAGGCCTATGTGGGGAGAAGCAGCCATTGCTCCTGGGAGATGCCGGTGGTGGTGGTGGTGGGTGGGAATATTCTGGGGAAGTCGCAGTCAACCAGGAGGGCCCTCCCACCCTTGCCGAGAAAGTCAGTACCGGTTTGTAGATCAGTGTAGCTTCGGAAATGACCACAGGCTCTGCTATGTCCACAGAAGGGGCCCTGCTTCCCACAGTTGGATTTCAGAGATTAGAGGTTGTGGGAGACTGGGACCAGTGGGGCAGGAGGGGGCACTCCAGAGCAGCTGGGCAGAGTGGACAGTGTCACGACCTCAACCCCTCCTTGGCCCTGCCTTGCACAGAGGAATCATAGGAGCTGCTTCCCACCTCCTGGGCCTCGGTGGGCTCTGTACAGCAGGTGGTCCCCACAGGCCCCACCTCAAAGGTGTCCACACATCTTAGCATGCCCTTTAAGATGTGTTGCCACCAGGATTACAGGAAGCCCATCTGGGAACTTTCTTGAAATGAAAAAAAGGCACTTCCTTTGGATGAAATAGTTCCTACAAGGCTATCATTTCTCTAGGCTATTGAAGTTCCTTGTTGCAAGCCTCAGCTAGTGGACCGCAAGCTGAATTTCAGGTGCATTTCACCCCCCGAACCCACTTTCTCAGCCAAGTGCTCCCGAGCAGTGCACAACCTAGACAACTGTGTCCTGCAGCCCTGTTCCCATTCTCTGCCCCTTAAGGACTTCCCAGGTGCCGTGTGACACCATAGATAAAGCATGGGTTCTGGGCTCAACCAGCACTGGGTCTAAATCCCAGCACTGCCTCCAGCTCCGCACGTGCCCTCCCACTCCCCTCTGCGGGCCTCCATTTCCTCACCTCTAGAATGGGATAACAGCTCTTCCATCCCAGAGCTCAGATATGATTAAAGGAGATAAAGGTGCAGCTCGTGTGGCTTTTCATAAGTGCTCGATACACGTTTGGGCCTTTGTTTCTTGGCACCACCCCAGACCCCAGGCTGCATCCTCCCAGAATCAACTCTGCCCGTTATCCCCAGCGCCCCACTTCCCATCCTACCCCCATGGCAGAGGAGGAGCTTGGGCTGGGGCCCCATGACAACTTGAGGACTGGGCCTGGAGTCTGAGGCTGGGGCAGCATGGGGCTGGGAAGCCAGACCTGGCCCTCAAAATGGCAGTCTTGGGCTTTTTAGGATTGGGACCCCTTGGGGCATTTGGTAGAAGATATGGATTCTCTCCCCAGAAAAATGCATCTGCACGCACAATTTTTGCATATTATTTCAGAGGTCATGGACACGGTAAAACCTACCCACGGATACTGGGTATATACCCAGAAGAACTGAGAGCAGTGACACGAACAGACACCTGCACACCGATGTTCATAGCCACATTATTCACCATTGCCAAAAGTTGGAAACAACCCAGGTGTCCATCAACAGACGAATGGATAAACAAACTGTGGTCTATTCACATGATGGAATATTATGCAGCTGTAAGAAGAAATGAAGTCATAAAGCATATGGCAACATGGATGAACCTGGAGGACATTATGTTGAGTGAAGCAAGCCAGACACAAAAGGACAAATACTGTATGAATGCGTTACTATGAACCAAATATATTGTGTAATATATTGTTTGATTCACAAAAAACAAACAAACAAAAAAAAACACCAACAAAAAAATTTACATGTATCCATTACATTTAATTGAGAAATGTATATATTAAAAAAAAAACAAAAAAACAAAAAAAACCTACCCACGGACCTCAAAGAACTCCTACCCTAGAGAAGCATCAGGCTCTGTTCCCTCTCAGGGTGGCTCTGAGGACACTGGATTGTCTCAGAGGGCAAGGACAGAAGGAGGAAGGCGAGTGGCACCCGTGAGCTGAGGTTACATGTAATACCTCATCTAAGGCTCCCAGCAACCCCATGGGAGTCATAACTATTCCCACAATGTAGATGAGGAAACTGAGGCTCAGAGAGGCTAAGAAACTTACCCAAGGTCACACAGCTAGTTAGTGACAGAGCCAGGATCTGAGCAAACAAGTTAGTCTCTCTCTCTCTTTTTTTTTTTCCCCAAAGGTAAGATATTTTATTTTATTTTATTTTATTTATTTTTTTTTTTTAAGATTTTTTTAAATTTATTTATTCATTTATCCCCCCCTTGCTGCCTGTGCTCGCTGGGTCAGCCAACCACGCCGTGCGGGCGGGCCTGCCCTCACCAGGAGGCCCCGGGAACGGAACCCAGGGCCCCCCATATGGTAAACGGGAGCCCCACTGATTGAGCCACAGCCGCCTCCCAATATTTTATTTTACATACAAAAAGGGTGCACACTGCGTCCTTTTTTTTTTCCCAAATTGGGGAAGAAGTATACTTAAAGATCACATTTTTAAAAAAAAATAGTGTCCTAGAAATGGGTTATTCTGGGATAACGTATCAGAACCCATTTTCCATTTTCCAAAGAAGGCTACTTCCTCTGCAGAGGAGTCTTTCCTGATGGTATACAAACCTCTCTTCTGGAGGAACTATTTCAAACACGCTTGAAATTGATTCATGCTCAAAAATACTACATGTTTCATTTTCACAGCTGAGCTTTGTGATCAGTGCCAGGGGTAAAAGTCAGTCTCTTAATTGTCTGATTTCAAAGCTCATTCCATTCGACTTGGCTGAGGCCTTTTCCTGGTGGGCAAATGCCCTGGTTATGCCTTTCCAAGGAAAAAGGAAAAAAGGATCTGCTTGATTTGGTCTGGTCCTGAATGCTAGGGAAGAAGCTCCTTTCACTTAGTCCTGTCCCCTGTCTCATATCCTGCCCCGTGCCCATCACCTCCTGCACCTTCCCTCTATTCCCAGGGTAGCCAGAGTCCAGTTGCTACCACTGCTGGAGAACTCATTAGACCTCCACCCTCCAGATTCTTCAGGCTTTGTCTCTCCAGTACCACAAACTCGAGCCCTTGGTTGTTGTTGAGGGTTTAAATGAGAAAGAATTACACATGGATTGTCTCTATGTACAAAACTGCTACCAAGAAACTGGCCCTTGGGAAGCGGATGTGGCTCAATCGATAGGGCTCCCGTTTACTATATGGAAGGCCCCGGGTTCCATTCCCGGGGCCTCCTGGTGAAGGCAAGCCAGCCCACGTGGTGCCGTGAGCTGACGCAGCAGGACGACCCAACAAAGGGAGACAAGCAGACACAGAAAAATGCACAGCAAATGGACACAGAGAGCATAAGCAGCAAGGGGGGGGGGGGATAAATACATAAATAAATAAAATCTTAAAAAAAAAAAAAAAGAAAAAAGAAAAAAAGAAACCAGCCCTAGATGTTGTCCAGGATCATTCTGTCTTACAGAGTCTAGAATGGCCCAGAGGACACACCCCTCCCAGGAATCAGCACTTGAGAAAACCCATAGTTGTAGTTCTTCTAACCTTTGTTTTTCATAGGCAATGAGAACTAGGAAGACTCACTTGTTTGCTTCTTTGCCTTGGCTGCTAGGAAGCTCACGACCAGATTTAGACTTCATGTGCTGTCATTTATCTTAATCTGGGTTTTTCTTATATCATTTGTCTCCTCACATAAAGCAAGCTAAAAGCACATTCTCCAAAAAACAGCTGTCTTTAAAAACAAATTCTAAGGGTGTGTTGATCTGATAATGGTCTTGCAAGACTGTGAGAAGCAGAGAAAGGGTAGTCAGAGAATGGAAGCTTTTTTTGGGTGCATATCCCCTCCCTCAGCTTCCAATGATATAGGTCTACCCTCTGGCTCATTCCCTCTGATGTGAGATCCTGGCTACCTCTCTGTTCCCACCCCTCTTTATACTTGGCTCTTCTATTTTATTCCTGGTCTTAACGGTGTCATATTAGCTAGGCAGAGTTTTTTCAATGTCAGTCACCTCAAATTGTTTTTTTGGAAGCAACACGGCTACCTAGATCAAATACTTATCTTCAAATGTGCAGGCACACATGTCTGAAGACCTCCCTACTCTTTGCTTCCTGGGACCCTGGCTCACCTATGTTCTTGCCTCACTCACCTGGGAGCATCCTGGAGCCTGGTGCTGGATTAAAAGATCTGACAGCTCCTGCAGTGCTGCCTCTCTTCCTCAGATCCCTGAAGATCTCCATGATCTCCCCACTGGCCTGGTAGGGCCCAGCAAAGGGGAATCAGAGCTAATGATGGGCCTGCAGCTCCAGGGCCATTGTGGGAAACCAGGGAGTAAAGTGACTACATCACTTTTTCCTACTAGGAGACCTTGTTCAAGATTCTTGATTTGTCTGATCCTCCATTTTCTTTCTTTGAAAAATGGGGAGGAATAGTAATGCCTACTTCACAGGCTGCTGTGAGGACTGCAAGAGGATGTAAAGTGCCTGGCACACAGTCGGGGCATAATAAATGGTCGTTAGTTCACTGCCTCTGTCTTCAGTGAATAATTATTTCATGCCCTAACTCTGGGAGCTTGTGGGTGACTGACAGATGAGGGATATTCTCAGTACTAACAACAGGAACTAACCAAACCAGAAGGTAGCATTTACCAACTCAACCATCCATCCATCCACCCACCCACCCACCCATCCAGCCATCCACTCACCCACCCACCCACCCATCCATCCATCCATCCATCCATCCATCCATCCATCCATCCATCCA
>JAKSZT010053817.1:1400197-1718755 GCA_026826555.1 Tolypeutes matacus | reverse complement strand
ACCAGGAAAAATGTGGGAAATATCTTTTAGATTGTCCTCTGGGTGATTCACTACTCATATTATTAGCACATTAAAAGATCTGACAAGTCCTGCAGTCAAGAACTCTTTTCAACCCTTTTCAACCACTATTACCCAAAATGACTTGACCTGGGACCCTATTTAAGGAGATTGCCAATTAAAACCCGTGAAATGGGACTGTCTCAGAACAGATTTTGGGAAGCACTGCTAAATGTAGGATGAAAGGACCAAGTGCCATTTTGAAAGTACAGAGTATTACTGGATTATAACCCAAAATATAAAATAAATATCTATGGGTCCATACTGATGTAAATAAGTGGCTGAATAAATAAATAAAGGAGAATAGATAGTTCTCTCATATAGAATAATTCTAAATAATGTATGTAGTCTGCTCTCAAGGAGATGGAGCATAACTCCCCACTTATTTCAGGTGCCCATAGTGATTTCCTTCTGAAAAGTACAGTATGGAAAGGGGGAAAAACAGTAACTTTACAGTGGAGAAACCTGACAGATCTGACCTCAGCCAGGTGACGGAGGTTCCGCCAATGGTACATACCCTTGGTGTGATGTGTCGAGGTCACTTTAAATATATATATAAAAAAATTTAAAAGTTGGAAAAAAAAATTAAAAAGAAAGTCATTTTATTTCTGAGGTCTCCCCACCCAAAGACACATAACTCCCATCTAATTATAAGGGGGAGAAATGAGACAAATCCCAACTGAGGTGCATTCTACAAAACTCCTCAAAAGTGTCAAGATCACTGAAACCCAGGAAAGCCTGAGAAACTGCCAGAGCCTAGAGAAGCCTCAGGAGTAAGGATGATGAAATATAATGGGATATCTTGGATGGGATCCTGGAACAGAAAAAGGACATTAGGGGGAAAAGGGAGAAAATCAGAATAAGTATGGATTTCAGTTAATAAAAAAATGTATTATAGGGGTCGGATGTAGCTCAACTGGTTGGGCATCCGTCTCCCATATGGAGGGACCTGGGTTTGATCCCCGGACCTCCCGGTAAAAAAAAAAAAAAAAAAAAAAGATATATGGGAAGCGGCTGTGGCTCAATCAGTAGGGCTCCCGTTTACCATATGGGAGGCCCCGGGTTCGGTTCCCGGGGCCTCCTGGTGAAGGCAAGCCCGCCCGCACGGCGTGGTTAGCTGACCCAGCAAGCACAAGCAGCAAGGGGGGGATAAATGAATAAATAAATAAAATCTTTAAAAAAAAAAAATGTATTGCGGGGGTTGGATGTGGCTCAACTGGTTGGGCGTCCGTCTCCCATATGGAGGGACCTGGGTTAGATCCCCAGGACCTCCCAGTAAAAAAAAAAAAAAAAAAAAATGTATTGCTATTGGATCATTAATTGCGACAAATATAGCATCCTAATTTAACATGTTAATACTGGGGAAAAATGGTATGGGAAACTCCTATATTCATGATGTTTCTGAAGAAAATCTAAAACTGTCCTAAACTTAAACTGTTATTTAAATAAGTAAATAGATAAGTAAATAATGTTTAAAATAAATTTTTAATAGAAAGCGTAGATGAGGATGAAGGGTTTGAAGACAACCTGGGGGAGGCTGTATGGCCAGGTTTGGAGGGAGATCTAAACCCAGAGAGGCCTGGGTTCTATACCTTACTTGGATGATCTTGGGCAAGGTCCTTAATCTCTCTGAGCCTCAGTTTCCTCTTCTGTAAAATGGGCATTTTAATATGCCTACTATTGGTTGGTCTGGGTACCCATAAAAACTTCAGGATGGTTCGTTTGCTGTATTATTATTTGGGGCAGGGTAAGTGGAGGGTCTTGGAAAGCTGTAGGGGACAGAGATATTGGCACTGAGCTTTGGAGAACTGGTAGAATTTGGATGGGGCTGGGCCTGGGGGGTAACAGCTTCCCCCCAAGCAGCAATCCATCCTGGGCTCCCACCTTCTGGTCTCAGAGCAGGGCTAGAGGGACTCAGGGGGGCTAGAGACCCCACAGCTGGATTCCCAGCTCCCTACCCCAGCTGTGGCCCTAGCTGGCACTCTGCTCTGCCAAGGTCTCTGGGCTAAGTAATCGCTAATTCCTCTCTGATGAAGCACTTGTATCTGTAAGCAAACGAGCTGGCAGGTGGCGGCCCAGATAAAATATGACCTTCTCAGCGGGGGATTTGCTTACCAGTCCGGAGGCAGCCTATCCTGCTTCCTGCAACCTGGAGGATTCTCCGATAAGGCATAAATCACTGGCACCCACGGGCAGGCAGGAAAGCAGGAGATACCTGGCACAGGGAAGAACCCCCTGCTCAGTCCCCAGGCCATGAGAGAACCAGGACTGGGAACCGGAAGACTGGGGGAGTCAACCTTGGCTCTGCCCCAGATTTGCCGTGGAGCTCTGGGCAAGTCACTGCCCCGTCTGGGCCATACAGCTCTCAACTCTCTCTAATTGTTCCTTTCTCCTTCATGGGTTTGTTACAAAGAATACAGGAGATAATGAGAAACACACAATGTTTGCTATAATATTACTATGTTGCTCTCTGTGGGAGCCTCCCTGAGCAGAGCTCAGGAGCTGGCAGCTTGCTGGGGGGCTAGTAGCTTTAGGGAATTCCCTTCAAGGCTGTTGTATCCATCGGCAGAAAATTGATCAAAGGCTTTTCTAAGGAGGCGGTATTATCCATGGAAAAGACCAAGTTCCGGAGGCATCAGACCATGGTCCAAATTCTACAACTGCCACTCATTAGCCGCTCAGTTACCCCATCTGTAAAGTGGAGTGAAGAAAATCTTTTAGGTCATGGTTACGGAGTTTAAAGGAGATATTCTAAAGAACCTGGTACATGAGTAGCTGCCTGATCAAGGTTAGTTTTCTTTTTCCCCCAAAAGAAAGTTTGAGGCTGAACCAGGTTTATAAATCAGATTTCCTAAGTCTCTTCTCAGCTCTTTGCTGAGACCGCAGAAAGCCTTGGGGAATCTCCAGGCTCCTGTGTGCTGCTGAATCACTGCCCTCACTCCTAGTCCCCTACTCCTACAACCTGGACCTGGAAGACGAGCCCTCGGGAAGTGCTCCAGCCCTGGGGCTGTGGGGACTGCATGATGAAGACAGAGCCGTTTGCTAATACCATGTGGCTGCTGTGACAATCTGTTAATGTCATTTACAACGTGCTGTAATTATGTCTCACACATGCTGGTGGCCCAGCCAGCGGGAACATTCCCTGGGAGGGGTCTAGGAAAGATTCCTTTAGAAGGGAGGGGGCTGGGCTTCCTCCAGAGGGTAGGGCCCAAGGGGCTGGAAGCCACTGTGCAGGAGGAAGATTTCCTACCCTTCTGTCCAGCAGGATCCAGAGGACATCGCCGTCCTCATGGACAGTCTCCTGGGTTGTTCCCTGGACAGCCTGCCCAATCCTACATGGCTGCTCCAGGTGCTTGAGCCAGAGTTCACACCTGCTGAGACCAGAGGTTCAGAGGTTCCCTGAACTGCTATGGAACTTTGGGCAAGTCATGGCTCTTCTCTGGGGCTCAGTATCCCCTTCTGTAAAATGGGGATGTGGGAACGATGAGAGAAATGTACTACAGCAGTGGTTCTTACCATTTTCTGTAGTATCTCCCTAGGAAAAAAGCACAGACTTACATACAATCAAAATGTATCATTTTCAGGGGGCTTATAGACCACTAAAAGTCCTTCATAAGGCTCCAAGAATCCCAGGTCAAGAAACTTGGTCTAGCTAATTTCACGGACCTACTACCAATGTGTTTCAACCTATTTCTCCATCTGAGTTCTGAGGCTGCTTCCTGCTGGATGTTGCTGCCATGTTGTTTGGGGCATAGGTATTCATGACTGCTAGTTGCTCACTCTAGCAGTTCCTTATCATAAGGTGCCCAGGCTGGTCTATTTTAATGCTTTTTTTTCTTTCTTTCTGAATTTAATGGACCAGGTAATTTCTACAATGCTGCCCAAACTTTGGCATTGTAGGATCCTTGCTATTTGGTAATGCTCAGCATTCTTGAGGATTGATAAAAAGAGCCTGGCTTTGGAGTCAGACAGGGCTGAGTTAGAGTCCCTCCACCTCCCTTGTTGGTCAACCACTTCACTTCCCTGAACCTCAGTTTCCCCTTCCAGGAAGTGGGTTGTCAAGAGGTTTAAATTCATCAATGTCCTTCAGGTGCCTAAGCATAGAGTAAGTGTTCAATAATGCCAGGTTTTCTGCCACCATCTCCTCCCACCTCTGCACTGAGCTCAAGTCCTCCCTTCCCTTTCCTGGAGGCAGCTGAAGGTGGGGTGGTCTTGGGGAAAAGCTCTTGGGAATGGGGAAGCCTATTTCCAAGTCATTAGTCCCCTAGTGTCGAGCTGCAGGATGGATTTTGATCAAGAGCAGGGTGACATTTGGCAAAAGTTGCTGATGAGGGATTGAATGATTAATTGTCATGACAACCAGGCTGGAATAATGACAGGGATGCGATGGCTCCCGAGTTAAACACAAAGCAGCCCCGCGAGCCAGGGCGGTAAATTACTAGGCATGTCACCGCTGTGCTTTTGGAGAAAGCGGCCGTGCGTTCCTAATGAGAGGTTAACTGTGTCCCCAAAGTAATTACAGCCGATTGAAGAGGTGGCTGGTAATTAGAGGATTAGTGGTGATGAGGCTCACCTGCATGGTTGTCATGGTGATGGAGAGTGGGTGGGGTGGGGAGGTGGGGAGGGTCCGGACTTCTCCCCAAGGCAGGTGGCTGAGGCCTCTCTGGTGGGGCTGGCCTAGGTGTCCACCACTGGGGAATTGGTGGGAAAGCCCCAAGGTTCTGCTGCTAATGGTTGGATCTCAGTCTTCACATCTGTAAAATAGGGACTTGAACTCACTCAAGAACATGAAATGTTGGAACTACAATTCTAGACCATTCATTTCTTGTGGAATCATCTTTAATTTACCAGCCCACCCTCTCCCACCAAGTTTGGCATTGATGGGACTCAAGAAATTAAACATTCTTGAGTTTAAATTCCACTTCCTGGCTGAGTGACACAGAGTAAGGGTCGGAGCTTGTGCCTCAGTTTCCCCACCTGTAAAACAGGGATAATAAGAATGTTTCCTGCCCTCTGAGGGTCGTTTGGAGAATAACGTGAAACCATAACTGCAGAGTACCAAGGGCAGTGCCTGGCTCCCATGAGCACTGGGGAAATGTTGGCGGTTCCAATCACTTTTCCAGTGGCCGCCTCTCCTCTGACCTGGGGCAGGTAGGGTCAAAGAGAAGGATAGGAGCTCAATCTTTTGTTGTGGAATGGGCTGAGCCCTCTCACGAGTGATGGACCACAGGGAATTCCAGGAAAAGAGGTGGATGCCTACTTTTTGCATGCTCGCTGGGCATCTTTAGTCAAGTGCCGTTGTCTCTCTGAGCCTCTGATTCATCAACATCCTGCCTGATGGCTCTGTTGGGAGAAAGGCACGAAAGGCTGGATTTGCAGAGTCAGATCCACATTCAGTATTGGATAGCTATTATTTAATGTGATCCTCTACAAAATCCATAAAACAGATTATATTTTGCCCATTTTCCCGAGCAGAAATCCAAGGCTCAGAGAGGTAAAGTGATTAGCCCAGAGGCACACAGCTGGAATGTGAGAGAGTCAAGATTTGAACTCAAGTCAATCCAAAGTTCTCACACACTTTCTACAATATCATGAGGCCTCTGAAGCCATGAACTACCAGCTCCATCTAAGGGGGTTGGGCAACCCCTCCCCCATGGGCGGAACCTCCAGAGGCGTCTCCCTGGTATTGGCCAGGCTTTTATGACATCATTAGGGCGGGGCAGGGGCGGGGCTTGGCAATCTGCCCTGGCGCCCGGGCAGGAGGCTGTCCTGGCTGCTAATGTCCCGGCTCAGAAGTCTGGTTTCGGATTATGGGGGTGAGGGAGCGACAGGGAAGGCCCCAAATCATCCCCGGCTCAGCTGCTGGCGACGCCTGGCGTCCGGGAGCAGGCCTGGGTGAACTCGCCTAGTGCAGGGGCTTAATTATTCCATCCATAAATGATAAGCCCCGTTCATTTCCAGGGCTTCATGACAAATTTATGGCCCTATTTAATGTGCTCGCGGCCCGCCCTTCCCCAGCAGCGCAGGGAAACGCGGGGTCCTTTCTGGAGGGTGCAGCAGGCGGGCGGTTTCCGGCCCCGCAGCCGCTCACCCCCCGGAGCAATCACCACGGCCTGGTGTGTTGCAGTTTGCAGACCCATTTCTCTCTGCTTTACCTCACTGGGGAGCCACCAGAAGCCGGACTTTCTGGAGTCAGACCCGAGTCCCAACTCTTCCACTTCTGAGCAGTATGACCTTGAGCATGCCTTAGTTTCCTGGTTATGAGGATGGCATGAGATAAAACCCATGGAAAATGCTTACTCCGTAGTAAATATTCAACACGTGGTACTGCTTATTGTGTTTTGGGGTTACACACAAAAAAGTAGTTGATTTAGGTTTTCTGTTTTTTTAACGCTGGACCTTGTGCCTTTCCTGGCTGTTTGGAGTCTGGTGATCCTGGGATGGGCCACATCTTGAAGGAAAAGGCCATGCAGGCTGGACCTCCAGGCCCTTGGCAGATCTGGGCACGGAAGGCTTCAGGAAGGGCTGGCTCCAGGAACCCTGGGTTCCAAGCATCAGTCCCACCTCCAGCTCTGGGCTGACCTTGGTGACTTGTGCCCCTCCCCTGGACCTCCATCTCCTTCTCTGTCACAGGAACCACTAGGACAGCACTCCTAGCTGCCACGGCCAGAGGGTCCAGGACAAGTGAAGAATGGCAGAATTGCCCTTTCTGGCCAGTTTCTGGACTGCACAAAGGGCCCTCCAGCCTAGGTCAGGATGGATGCAAATCATAGACCTGCAGGACCCTGGGGCTGACAGTGAGCTCAGGGGCTCCTCCAGGCTCACACTTTAGAGATGAGGAAGCTCATAACAGGGTTGCTATGTATTAAGTGCTTACTGTATACCAGGAGCCACAGTCATACCTTTCCATCTGTTGTCTTATTCAGTCCTGATCATACCCAGGTATGGTCCAGGTATGACTCACCCCATTTTACAGAGTTGGAAAACAGAGGCCCAGGGAGGTTCAGGCAAGGCCATACAGTGCATGAGTGGCAGGCCATCTGCCTCCAAGCCCACATGGCCGTTTCACACTCATCCCACGCATCTCTGGACTTGCCCTCTTTTGCCTCCACCCAGTGCCTTTCAGCCAAGAGCTGGTTAGAAATGAGCTCTTTGTCCTTGGGGAGGCTCTGACTTCCCCCACAGTCTTAGGGAAGTAACTTTAATTGGCATGCTCATTTGCATGTCAGTACAACCAGGTCCCCTTCCATAGCCAGTCCCCAGCTGGACCCAGCCTGGCCAGGAGATAACAGGCACCCCACCCCCTGCCCTCACTATAAGCCCATTAGCCACCCACTGGAGGCTCAGTTTCTGTGATGTGGTTTCTTTTTATTCTTTTTAAAGATTTATTTTTATTTTATTTATTCCCCCGCCCCCTTGCCACTTGTGCTTGCTGTCTGCTCTCTGTGTCCATTTGCTGCGTGTTCTTCTGCATCTGCTTGTCTTCTCTTCTTGTCTTCTCTTTAGGAGGCAACAGAAACCGATCCTGGGGCCTTCTGACGTGGGAGAAATGCACTCAATCGCTTGAGCCACCTCAGCTCCCTGGTTTGTTGTGCCTCTCACTGTCTTTTTCCTCTGTCTCTTTTGTTGCATCATCTTGTTGCGTCAGCTCTCTGCACGGGCCGCCAGCTCTCCGCACGGGCCCACTTTTGTCTTCACCAGGAGGCCCTGGGAATCGAACCTGGGACCTCCCATATGGTAGATGGGAGCCCAATCGCTTGAGCCAATCCGCTTCCCTGTGATGTGGTTTCTATCATTATCCCCACTGTATGGATCGGGAAACAGAGGCTCAGAATCACTGGGCCTGGGTCACGCGACCAGCAAGTGACTCCGCGCTCTTTGCACAGTCCCAGCCTTGAGGTGGGTGTGGGGGAGGCAGGAGGGGCTTCAGGGAGGAGACACCGAGGAGGGGACGGGGAATTCGGTGTGTGCTTTTGTGTGTGTGCCGAGTACCTGGGTGCAGGAGGGTGTGTTCGGTGCTGTTAGGGATTGAATCCTGTCCCCCGAAAAGATAATGCTCATGAATGTGACCTTTTTAGGGAAACTGGCTCTGTGAAGATGTGATTAGTTAAAATGTGGTCGGACTGGATTAGGGTGGGCCCTTATAGGGGGAGGAAGGTGGACACAGAGACAAGACGGCCATGCTTTGGAGGCAGAGACCATCATGGCTTGTTGGCAAGTCGTGGGCAGAGCACAGCAGACCTCAGGGGCGACGGCCCTGCTGCTCCTTGACTTTGACTTCTTGCCTCCAGAACGGAGACAGTGAATTTCTGTTGTTTCAAGCCACTCAGTTGAGGTTACTTGGTCATGGCAGGCCTAGTAAGACAAGCGCCTACTAGGTGACAATCACACAATAATAATAATGACCCAGCAAATCCGTATCTAGTGCCTACTGAGCCCCAGGCCCTGCTCTAAGGGCTTTCCATTAATTCCATTAGAGGTGGGTGAAGTTTCTAGGCCCATTTTACATATGGAGAAACAAGCAGAGAGGTGAAGTAACCTGCTCAAGGTCACACAGCTGGTAAGTGGGAGGGCTGGGATTTAAACCCAGGCCATCTGCACCCATGGTCCATGGACCCAAGTGTACAACTCTCAAGTTGAGCTGCTGTGCTGCTTCTGGCATGGTAGGCACATGTGGTGGTGTGTATGTGTGCTGTACATGAGTGTATGTTTGTAGACACAGGCACGTATTCTCATGGACATGCATGCTTGTGTGACTGTATCTATGGGTATACAAGGAAGTGGGTATACAAATATGTGCGAGTATGTACATGTGTGCACATGCCGTGCCTGCCCATACGGACATTTGAGTTTGTGTGCAAAAGTTTATAAGAGGAAATCTCCTTCATTCCATGTCAGCCCCTCTGCCAGCTGACCCATACTTGAGAAGGCCGGGGTCACACAGGGGGTGGGGTTTTGGATACTCAGGGCCTAAGAGTTAGTACTCCCTAAATGGGGAAGGGGCACTCCCCAGCTGCACATGCCCATTGCCCCGGCCTCCAGGAAACATTAATAATGGATCAGCAAATTCCAAATGTAAATAGGGCAATCAGGCCCGAAAACACAGACATTTATCACCCAGATACAAATTATACTGCCGGCCCTGATGTAATTACCAGAGTTCAGCTCGATGTATTGAGCTGCCCCCACTCTGCACCTCTGCATGTTACTTTGTGCTGATGTCCTTCCCTGAGGAGGTCCCTCAACTGACCCCACAGGGTTTTTCTGGCCAAGGCCAAGGGTCTCCAGCTGTACTTAGGCAGCTATGAAGACAGAAGACCCCTGAGATCCATGTGTTTTGATGACAGAGCTATGAAGGTCACAGGGAAGACATCAGACAACAAATATACATGCCTGGGTTCTGCCTACAGCTTTGAAATGACTTGTGTGACGCTGGACCAGCCACTCCCCCTTTCTGAGTCTGTTTCCTCTTTATACAAAGGAGGCAACAACACAGTACAGTATTAAAGTCTTGGGGCTCTGAAGTCAGAGGGACCTGGGTTTGAATCCCAACCTTACCACTCTTGAGTTGAAAGACTGGGCAAGTTTCTTCCCTACTCTGAGCCTCAACTTCTTTGTCTGTAAAGTGGGTATAGTAATACCTATCTTGTGGGGTTACTGTGAGGAAAGAATGAAATAATATTTAATTATTCTTTTAATTGGATAATTTAATCCATTCACATTTATTGTAAAGATATTATTATATTATCATATATAGAAATAGAATCATATGAATGCTTATAATAATTTTATGATTAGGTGAGTATACTGCTGGATTCTTCCCTGCCACATCTGTTTGTGTTTCCTATTGATTGGCCTTCCTTCCTTATGTTTCCTTCTTTCCCATTGCTGTTGTATTGGTTAGCTAGTACTCCAAAAGTTAATGGCTTAAAACAATATAAACATTTACTATCGCATAGTTTCTGCTGGTCTATGGCTTAGCTGGGTAGTTCTGGCTCAGCTCCTCCCATGAGGTTGCAGTCAAAATGTCGGCTTGGGCTGCCTCTGAAGACTTGACTGTGCTGGAGGAGCCGCTCCAAGCTGATGCCTTGGTTCTTCCCCATCAGACTGATTGAGTGTCCTCACGACTTAGCACCGGCTTCTCCCAGAGCAACTGATCTAAGAGAGCGAGGCAGAGGCCACAGTGTCTTTCATGACTGAGCGTTGGAAATCACAAGCTGTCACTGGGTGGGAGCGGGCTACAGAAGAGGTGACTACAAGGAGGCAGGGTCAGCTGCAGGCCAGCCTGGAGCCTGGCTACCACACCTGTCTTGTGTTGGATTGAAAGACAGTGTACATAATGCACTTAGCCCAGGTACTGGGAGGAGTTTATTAATCCCCGTGACCCCCGGTGCACAGCACAGTGCCTGACACAGAGCAGGCACCAACAATTGCGGAATGGCCAAGAGGAAGACTGGTTGTAACAGATTCTGGCCTCCTCTTCCCAACGTCATTTCTTAGAGGCCGGCAGGCCAGTAGCTACTTGCAAGCCCCCTTCCTCCATCCTTGCCGCCGTCCAGACCTTTGCTCAGGACCGGCTGAGCCAGGGGGGACCAGGGGCTCCTGCCTTCTCTGAGGCAGAGAGGAGAGTCTAGACCCAAGGCAGTTTCCGTGTCTGTCTCGTCCTAACTTTACATTGATCAGTAATTAAGCGCAGCCTCCAATTACTATAACGTTTGTCAAGGCACCAAGCTCATGTGAAACCTTGCAATAAACATCTGCTTTATAAATTGCCTCTCAGTTCTGCGTACCAGTGGGGTTCTTGGGAGGTTGGGGAGAGAGAGAAGCTGAGAGCTGGGAAAGGGAGGAGAGGTTAGGGAGGGAGAGAGACAAAAGAAGAGGTGAGAGGGAGTGGGAGAGGGGCAGGAGGGGAGAGAAGAGGAGATGGGGAAAGGGTGGGAGTGGAGAGGCTGTCTTTTCAGGACTAGTGGGACCTGAAGGCCCGTTCATTTTTCCATTCCTGGGAGATGGAGGACCAGAATTTACTCAGGGCTGGAGGATCATTGCCTCTTTTGGGAATTTGTCAAGATCTGTGCACCTACCTACTGCAAATTACTTTCATGTTGTTTTGTCTTTTTCCGAAGCCTGCAACCACTGCTCACCTGCCCTTTACACAGAGAGGGAGAAAGGACAATTTATTTGCTCTGTCGGCAGCCCCATGGGGGATGGGGTATTCCTTGGGCTGCAGAGGAAGAGGGAGTTCAGTGGTTTCCCACAGCAGGCTCGAGCCCATCAGGAAGCCTTGGTCCTGACCTCTGCACCCACCATGCCCTGAGCCGTGAATGCGCCTGCAGACCCCACTCTGCATCTGTCAGGGTCCTGCTCAAGGAGGCCTCGAGGAAAGGGGGATTCCTTGGGACTGGAGGTCCGATGGAGTGGGGTTGAGGTCTGGCTCAGCCAACGTGAGCCTCTGAGCAAGTGACTCTGCCTCTCTGGGCCTCTGTGTTGGAACCTGTGAAATTGGCATGATAAAACCACCTAGGGTGTCCATCAACAGATGAATGGATAAACAAACTGTGGTCTATTCACACGATGGAATATTATGCAGCTGTAAGAAGAAATGAAGTCGTAAAGCACATGGCAACATGGATGAACCTGGAGGACATTATGTTGAGTGAAGCAAGCCAGACACAAAAGGACAAATACTGTATGAATGTGTTACTATGAACCAAATATATTGTGTAACGTATTGTTTGATTCAAAAAAAAATTTATATGTATCCAGTACATTTAATTGAGAAATGTATATATTTATTCATCTGTGTTTACTTTTTAGTTTTTAATTGTTTATGTTTTCAATTATTAAATGTACAAAATAAAGTTAAAAAAAAAAAAAAAACCACCCAAGGGGTTCAGAGAGGGTTATGGGGGTGTGAGGCAGGGCAGCTGGGTGGTTAGGGCAGGAGCACAGAAGGCAGGCAGGCCTGCTGGCTGGGCAAGGCATTTTGGCTCTCTCAGTCCTGTGTTTCTCATTTGAAAATGGGAAGATAAGAATATTTGTAAGAGTTTGACCCTACAGAGGTGCTGTGAGGACTAAAGAGGGTCTGGTACACAGTAGGCACTTAATACATGCCAGCTATTCTTGTTGCTGCAATTATTATTAATCTTGGGTACACAGAATGTGCTAAATAAGTAGAGGCTTTCTTCTGTGCCAGGGAGCTAGAACCTTCCAGTGCCTTTCCCTGCCTTTGCTGCCCCTGGTGCTCTCCTAGGCACAAGCCATGGGCCCTGCCCTAGACCCCCGGGGAGTAGAGTCTGATTGATCTGCGGTATGTCTGCTCTCCGGCCTGCCCGTTGGCTTGCCCAGCAGTGGAGGAGGTTGAAGACTTCCAATGTGTAGGTGGGTGGGTAAAGGGGAGGACCCCATCCATCGCCAAAGACAGGGCAGCAGGGGGTTAAATGAGATCTCATGTGTCATGGGCTTAACTCTGGGCTGGGCCCTGGGGAGAGCCAAGTAACAGGTAACTTTAATTCCATAATTCTGATCTTTTTTTTATTTTTTAAGATTTACTTTATTCACCCCCCACACACACCCCACCCCCGTTGTTTGTGCTCGCTGTCTGCTCTCTGTGTCCTCTCTGTGTCTGCTCATCTTCTCTTTAGGAGGTACGAGGAACCGAACCTGGGACCTCCCATGTGGGAGAGAGGCACTCAATCGCTTGAGCCACCTCAGCTCCCTGCTTTGTTGTGTCTCTCATTATCTTTCCTCTTTGTGTCTTCCTGTTGTGTCAGCTCACTGTGCCTGCCCAACACGCCAGCTTACTGTCTTGCTCATCTTCTCCAGGAGGCACCAGGAACCGAACCTGGGACCTCCCATATGGTAGATGGGAGCTCAATCGCTTGAGCCACATCCGTTTCCTCGTGTTGTTGGGGGAGGGTGACTCTCTCCATTATTCCTGTTCACTTTGATCAGGTAAATTTCGAGGCAAGCTGATGGGGGCTGCCTCCCATCTTTTGACCCCTGATCCCTGTGCACAAATGCTAAGCTGCCAGGTTACCTGGAGTCCACCATTATAAACTCAGCCTTTTGCAGGAAACACTCATTCCTTGATCCTCTTTAAAGATGCAATGGGCCCTCAGAAGGCTGGTGGAGGGAGTCCCTCAAATGAAGTTTTAGCAAGAAATCATTTGTGAAATGACTCAATCTAAGAGTTAGAGGGGACATTCAGCCTGGGGCATCCCAAGAGCTCAGTTCATATCTGATGAATGAAGGAATGAAGGAATGAATGAATGAAGGCTTCCTTCCATCTGCCATTGGAATCGCTATGACTATGTTCACTGCATGAGGCCAGCCTCATCTGACACAGGGAAGCTCAATCCCCTGGAGGGCAGCCTGCTCCATCTCTACACAACTCCATGCATTGGAACATGTGCCATAGGTTGAGCTCAAATTCACTCCCCTAAAACTTCTCTAGGGCCTGCCTTCTCTCTTGCAGCATGGCTCTGAGCTCACTATCCAAGAAATCCTAAATGATAAGTTGCAAACTCAGAAATAAGTTGCCATCTCAGGAGGTTTGTCAATGGAACCAACACAGCAGGTGAAGTTTTATTCCTATGAAGCTGGCAGCCCCAAGCAGCACCCAGGTGTGTTAGAATGTGGCGGAATAACAAGCGCTCGAGTTATTAGCTAAGCATTCTAAGTGCTTGGATGTTATGGACTCAGCTCCTATTCCCAATCCTCCAGTAATGTAGGGCTTAGAACCGGAGACTCTGGGAGGCAAAGTGATTTGCCCAACTGGTGAGGATCAAGGTAAGGATTTGAACCCAGACTGTCTTGCTCCAGAATCTGTGCACATAAGCCCTACACTAACTGCAAACAAGTCACTGTTTCCAACTCCTTACCTGTGAATCAGGATTTTCTTTATACTGGGCAACGGGAACCAAATACAGAAATAAATTGGACGCTGAGCTGATAAAAGACAATGGTTGTCATCCTTAACTCCTGATTTCAAATGTTTTTGTCTGTCAAAGAAGCTTTATTATCCTTTCTAATTGACTTTATGGATAAATGCATTAGAGCATTTAGCACTCTTTTGGTTGCAAGTGACAGAAAACTTATTCCAACTGGCTAGAGCATAAAGAGAATATAATGTCTCCAGGGATGGGTCTGGCTTCAAGTGCAGTGTGATTCAGGGGCTCTCGTGACATCATCGGGGCTCAGGTTTTTGCCCTCTCTCTGCTCTGCCTTCCACAATATTGGCTTCTTTCTTAGGCTCTAAGGGTGGCCTTTGGTAGCTCCAGGCTTACCGCAGCCCATCCCAGAGACATCTCCTGTATTACAGGAGCAAAGAGACATTCTTGCCATAGTTTGCATGGAAGTTCCAAGGCTGACCGGCCCACGCTAGTCACAGTCTGGTCCCTGAATCCATCCCTGTGGCCAAGGGATGGCTTAGGCATTGGGTCCAGGACCACCTCTGGTGCAGGAGAAGGGAGCTGAGAGCTGGGGATCATCACCAAAGGACGAAGGGTGCCCAGAAGGCTGCAAACATTCACGGATATAAATGGCATTCTTTGAATGCTAATAAAAATTTCCCCTTTCCTGTTTTATACCTACAGGGTTTCTGCCTAAGATTTCATTTACAAATGGATTACATTCTTAAGACCCATTTAAGAACCACTGTCCACAACATTTTAAATAGTTTTCATAGAGTCAGTCACAGGGATGGCATCTGAGGTTTGCTATCTCCCTCAAAGGGGTCCTAGTAATTATAATGAGATAGCTACTAGTCGCTGCATGCTTGCTTTGTTGTCATTAATAACCAAATTTGCTACAGAGGAAATTGATATTCAGAGAGGGTAAGTAACTTGCCTAACATTGCCCAGCTAGTAAAGATTAAAGATGAGAACCAGGCGCTAAAGCCAATACTGTTCTGTTTTTTTTTAAATGTGCATTATCTTTTTATATTTACAGACATAAGAGTTTGTTTGTAAGAAAATCAAACAATACAGAAAGATATAAAGGGAAAAATTTTAAGTACACACCATCCTTCACATTTTCGAAATATTCAAACTTAAAAAAAAAAATACTGCGCACAGTAAAAAATAAACTGAAATAGCACAGCCCCCAGTTCTGCAGTTTCACCCCTTGAAAAGAACTACTGTGCGATGTTTAATGTACATCCAAGCACATGCATGCTTTGTTTTACATAAATACCAGCCCACTTTATACAGTCTTCAAAATTTTTTTTCCACTCAGTAATATCTCGTGGGCATTCTTCTCTATTGGTCCATGCAGAGCTGCCTCCTTCTTTTTCCCAGTTGCATCATACTCCACTTATTTTATTTTATTTCTAAAGATTTATTTATTTATTTATGTGCCTCTTGCTGCTTGTGTTCACTGTGTCCATTTGCTTTGTGTTTTTCTGTGTCTGCTTGTCTCCCTTTGTTGTGTCATCGTGCTGCGTCAGCTCACCGCGCCGCACGGGCCAGCTTGCCTTCACCAAGAGGCCTCTGGAATCGAACCCAGGGCCATAGGGCCTCCCATATGGTAAATGGGAGCCCAACCAGTTGAGCCACAGCCGCTTCCCCATACTCCATTTAAAGGGCTGTATTTAACCAATCCCCAGTTGGTGGACATTTAGGTTGTCACTAGTTTCATGCCCTTTTTTAAAGGTTGCCACGAGCATGCTTGTTCTTCTCTCTATGCTCGTTTGGATGCAGAGTCCACCTCTATGCTGGAGTCACAGCCTCACTGCCCTGTGCTGCTCCGGTCACATGCCCCCTGCTAGGTTTGGCTTTCCCATAAACCTCCGCTTTGCAAAGACCCATAGGTCAGCATGCCGGGGTCTCTCCTCCTCACTCTCTGGCCAGCCTCTGCCCTGTCCCCTCTGGAGGCCTGGCTCAGTGCTCTCCACATCTCTCCAGGATGAGATCATGTACATCTTCTGTTATTTTCCTTTTTTCTCTTTCAGCAAAAAGGTGACACTTAAAGTGAAATATCTCTTGCCGCACCGTTAACAAGGATTCATAAAAGTGAACTGTTCACCTTGCCTGTCTGCGGTTGGTTATGAAAAATCAATAGCACACAGAAGAGCCCTGCTCCTCCCACCTGACTGTGTCTGTTTAGTGATGTGACCAGGGCCACCCGCCTCCTCAAACATGCCGCTGGAAACCTGTCGGGTCTACAGACAGGGGGCCCCGGAGTCCAGGGAACAGCCCAGGTCGAAAGTCAATACAGAAGACCCGGCATCTGGAGCAGAAAATGCTGCCCCCGCCTCATCCTGACGGTTTTCTACCTCTGCACCCACTCTTGAGATCGTGGCTTGAATGCCACCTCTTGTAGGAAACCCTTCCAGACGGATACACTCACTCATTCACTCAACAAACATACGTGGAGGCCCCTATTATGTGGAAGGACTGTGCTGGGCGCTCAAGAGTTGGCACAACCGTGGTTGGCTCAACCACGATTTTAGTGGAGAAGCCAGGCAGGAAACAGAAACTTACCACAAGATGTGACATAGGCTTTGGCAGGTGATGCTTGGGGATTGCAGGGCTAGAGGGAGCCCCTAACCCGCCCTAAGGGGTGGCAGTGCTCAGGGAAGTCTCCCTAGAGGGCCTGACATCTATGTTCAGAGCCCAAGAAGCACAGAGTTCAGCCAGGCTGAGCACAGGAGGAAGGCCATGCCAGGCAGAAGGGACAGCGAGTGCAAAGGCCCTGAGGCAAGGAGGGAGAGGGCAGGAGGGTCTGGGGGCTTTAGAGGTTCTGACTGGAGCACGTGGTCAGAGTGGGGAGGCGGGGGAGGTGGGATGGGCAGGAGGGCAGTGGAGTGCCCTGCAGAGCCCACTGAGGAATGGGCACCCAATGGGGGCTGACCCCTCTGGTTCTTTGTTCTTAAATTCTTTGGACTTAACTCTAATTGCTTAAGTTTCTTTAATGAACATGTGTTACCTTTGTAATAAGAATAACAATAAAAAATTAACACAGAAGAAAAAAGAGAGGAGGAGAAATTGCAGTAGTAACAGAAATAGTAGTAATGTTGGAAGCAATAGTAGTATCAGTAATGGTAGTAATAGTGGTGGTAGTAATAATAGTATCGGTGGGAGTAATAGTAAGAGCAGTATTGGTAAAGGCAGTAATGGTGGTAGTGATAGTAGCACTGGTAATAGTAGTAATGGTAGTAGTAGTGTTGGTAGTAGTAGTAGTACTAGTACTAGTGTCAGTAGTAATAGTAATAGTAGTAAGAGTTTCAACCTAACCTTATAGGCAGAAGGATTCATTGAAGAGAAAGGAAGGATGAGTCTGAGTTCCAGGAGGACTCAGGAAGGTGATTCATGTGCAGGCTGGATTGAGAGTAACCCTGTCCTAGCTCTGTGAGTTGCTGAGCCCTAGTTCCTGACCATCTCCTCTTAGATAATTCATTCGAGGAAAGTGGGCTATTTCCAGAACATCCCACCATCCCATTGGAAACTGGAATCTGCAGCACGTCAGATTCAGTCACAGCAGCTGAGTGGATGGAGGGAGAGTTTGGAATGACAAGCCTTTCCCATCACTTTCTGACAAACAAAGAACCTTAAATGCCCCCTTTCCCCAACTCTTAGAATCACCACAGTCAGAATTATTTTCTTCTTTCTATCTTTCAGATTCTCCATCCACCCACCCACCCATCATCCATTCATCCATCCATCTATCCATCCATCCATCCATCCATCCATCCATCCATCCATCCATCCATCCATCCATTATCCATCCATCATGCATCCATCCACCCTCCTACCCACCCATCCATCCATCCATTCTTCTATTTTTTTTTTTTTTTTTACCGGGAGGTCCCGGGGATCGAACCCGGGTCCCTCCATATGGGAGACGGACGCCCAACCAGTTGAGCCACATCCGACCCCCCATCCTTCTATTTTTATATTTTGTTGTAGAATTGTAGAAAGATTCCTTGACTGAGGTTCACCAAATATTAATTTCTAGGTGGTAGAATTCTGAATGATTTTTTTCCTCCTATTCTTTATACTTTTCTATATCATTTGAATTTTTACAAGACATCTCTATTATTTGTGTTTTTATAAAAACATGTGTGTTTGAAAACAAACACCAATATTAGGAAAAAAAAAAAAAAAAAGCATACCCAAGATTTTGGAATGCTTACTTTGGGGGAAGTCGACAGCCAGGTAAGCATTCTGGCAACTCTGAGCTCACCATGCTGTGAAGAAGTCCAAGCTAGCTTAAGGGAGAGGCTGCATGGAGGGGAGAGAGCTACCCAGACAGTCCTAGCTGTTCCTGTCACCTGAGCCCAGTTACCAGGTATGTCAATGGGAAAGTCATCATGGACATTTTAGCTCCCACATATGGAACATGGAGAAGAGCCACAGAACCCTTTTGATAGCCAAGACTGAGACCCCAGACACATTTCCTGTCATTCAATCCACTTAATTAGGACACTAGTCATCATGGAGCAAATACAAGCTGTCCTTGGTGTGCCCTGCCTGACCCCTCCCTCCCTCGCTCTCTCTCTCTCACACACACACAAACACACACACACAGCTAAGACCTGGATTTGAATGAATTTCACCTCGGCCATGGTTTTGTGTATGACCGTGGAAAGTTCCTTCACTTTTCGAGCCTCAGATTCCCTTTCAGTGGAACAGGAGCTGGAGGGCAGTAGGTGATCAAACTGGTGTTTTCTCCCAACTCTACCTTGCCAGGAAGGCAGCATGATGAAGTGGTTCTAACCTGCATTGGAGTCACAAAGTCCCAAGGTCAAGTCTTGGCCCTGCCATTTATGAGCATCTGACCTTGATTCCTCATGCAATGCTTGGGGGCCTTTTTTTTTTTTTTTTTTTTTTCTTTTTTAAAAATTTATCTTGATGAAAAATGTGTGATGTTAGATGTCACTGCAAACAGAACTGTGGCTAACGCTGCACAATTTATACTGCTGATTTTAAGTACCTTTTTAAAAAAGAAATTTTTATTTATTTCTCCCCACCCCCTTGCTATGTTACACTCTCTGTGTCTGTTCGTTGTGTGCTTGTCTTCTTTTCTTTAGGAGGCCCTGGGAACCAAACCCAATCGCTTGAGCCACCTCCACTCCCCGCTTTGTTGTGTCTCTCATTATGTTTTCCTCCTTGTGTCTCTTGTTGTATCATCTTGTTGCATCAGCTCGCTATGCCAGCCCATCACATCAGCTCGCTGCCTTGCTTGTCTTCTCTAGGAGGCACTGGGAACTGAACCTGGGACCTCCCATGAGGTAGGTGGGAGCTCATCCACTTCCTGATTTCAAGTACTTTTGATGGTTCAAACATGTTTTGGCAGTATTAACAATTTTTTTGACCTCTACAAAGTTGTTAGGGGGAGCAAATATCCCCTTCCGTTCCTTAGGTCTGGATTCCCAAACTGTTTCTTGAGAAGCCCACTGGGTGGGGCCCCTAGGACCCCAAGGAGCCCTCTTGAGCTGTCAACCCCATGAACCATCAGCCCTTACTAAGGTGAGATGATGATCTCGGCAGGGGCAGCCCCTCCAGCCTGTGTGCACACATACACGTAGCCACAGCCAGTACACTGCTGACCTGATTAGAGTCAAAGGACGAGGAAGAGCCAGATTAAATATGCATTGATTATGCGAGTTTAAGCTCCTGTTTATTTCTCATAAATAAGACATGAGCCCATTCCCTAGCCTCTATCCCCCGCCACACACACGCATTCTTCTTGGGGGTGATATTTATTGTATGCAAATTGGAAACTGAACTGGGAGGAGAAGTAATCACCTGTTTATCAGATGGCGTGTGGATCAGGCGGAAAATAATAACCCGGGGTGATAGTGCCATATTAATTTGGAGAGAGATGACACAGATCTGCGTTTGGATTTACTGTTCCCCCGGATAAGACAAGGGTCTGGGCGGGTGTGCTGGGGATGCCTGGAACAGGGGCACACTGACCTCCTGCCTGGCTAGTCAAATGTGGGGGGCCCTCTGTTCTGGCCAGTGACCTTCACCAGGTTATTGTGGGGAGAACTTTCTAGGTCTTCAGGAGGCAGTAGGAAAGGGTAGGCAGCACCTGGCTCCTGCCTGAGCCTGGGCAGCCGTTTGCAGGAAAGACAGCGGCAGGCAGGCCAGGTTCAAATGCAGGACGTGCTGCTCTTGCTTGTGCGACCTTGAGCATGCGACTTCTCTGTGTCTCCTTTTCTTTATCTATAAAATGTAGACAGTATGGAATTCCATCTTGTAGGTGTGTCTGGAGGGAGGAGATTGGAGCCATCCTAGACACTTCTCTCCTCCTCCCCTGGCATGTCTGATGGGGGATCAAAGCCTGCCATTCCGGCTTCGTAAACATTTCCTGAATCTGAACACTGCCTGGCGCCTTGTAAATGCCCAATAAATGCCGAGTCATAATTAAGGAAGTCGTCACTTGGGTCTCACCACCTCTCGCTGGCTTCCCATTCTTCTCCTTGTCCTCTCCAATCCATTCTTTTTTTTTTTTTTTTTTTAAAGATTTATTTTCTTTCTTTCTTTCTCCCCCCTTCCTCGTTTGCACTCGCTATCTGCTCTCTGTTTCGGCTCGTCTTCTTTTAAGGAGGCACCAGGAACCGAACCCAGAACTTCCCACGTGGGAGGGAGGTGCCCAATCGCTTGAGCCACAGTCACTCCCTGCTTGTTCTGTCTCTCGTTGTGTTTCCTCATTGTGTGTCTACTCGTTGCATCATCTTGTTGCATCACCTTGTTGAGTCAGCTCGCTGTGCCAGCTTGCCATGCCAGCCTGTTGCATCAGCTTGCTGTCTTGCTCATCTTCTTTAGAAGGCACTGGAAACTGAACCCGGGACTTCCCATGTGGTAGGTGGGCACCCAACTACTTGAACCACATCCACTTCCTCCAATCGATTCTTCACCCTCCAAAGAGGGCTCTTTGGAATGTGAAAATTCCAGTCCCGCATCTTCTTCGCTCACCATACTCAGCCTCACAAGTTGTTTGCTCAGTTCCTCCAACGTGCCAGGCTTGCCCCCGACTCACAGCCTTGGCTCTTGTTCCCTCTGCCTGGGAACGTCTGCCAGGGCTCTTCTTTTTCACAACTCCACTCAAAGGTCACCCCCACCAAGAAGCTGCTCTGTTCACTTTAGGTTTCCCTCTCAGACCCTTGTCATTTTCCTCCACGACGCAGCTTATAATTTGTCATAATGCTATTTAGTTGGATTTCCTTGGATTGTGACTATCTCCCCACTCCTCTTTGGAGAGCAGGGACAGTCAGTTTTGCTCACCAAGGTGGCCCTGGGGCCTGGCATGGAGTCTCGAGCTGGTGTGTGCCCACTTCTTGGGTGTTCTTTGAAGGCCCAAGTGGCTGATGGAATAGACTGCTAGCGAGGCCTGGGGGCAGTGGGCAGCCCCTGAAGAGGGGTGCTCTAGGAAGGACATGTCCTGCAGGGAGGGGCTGGGCACCTGGTTCCTGCCACCCCCTCCTCCTCTTTGCTTCCTGCAAACTTTGCTTCCTGCAAACTCCAGGTCCCCCAAGGGATGTTTTCCTGCTTCTCCCTAATGGTCTGACAGACAAGGTCCCGGTGACAAACCTCCCTCTGATAAAAGATGCAAAACTAACATCTGGCGGTTAATTAATAAAGAGCAGCAGTGTCTGGCTGGGGCACGGCGTGTGCTGACGCTGGCATTTTCTTCGCCTGCCCCGAGAGATGCTGACGCCGTCTGCGAAAACGGGTGAAAGGAATCGATTTAGAGCAAGCCCTGCTGACAAGGCTCCCATGGGGCCGGACATCCCCTTGCCCCCTCTTTGGGGGACTGATGCTCAGTTGGGGCCAGGTTCAGAATCCCAGTCCTCTCTGGCAGGGGCCCTGGTGGCGGGTAGGGGAATCCCATTTATTGAGTACCTTTTATGTGCCAGGCCCCTTAATGCATTCATTCCTCCCTGAATCCCGAGAGGTGAATATCGCTGTTTGCACTTACATATAAGGAAACTGAGGCTCAGCTGCCTGCCCCAAAGCCTGGGCTCCTCCTACTTCACTAGGAAGCAGGGGTGGGACCCAATGTCCTTATCGCTAACAAGTGCCAGAGGCAATTCTGTAGCACGTAGACTAGGGGTCTGACCTAGGAAAACTTTGGTTTTAAGCAATACCACCAAACATTTATTGAGCACCTACTGTGTGCCAGGCCCCAGCTCCTCTGACTGTTCCTGGCTCCAGGGCTTCCCTGGCCCCCTGGGAAGGGAGAGGCCCCACTGCACCTAGTGTGATGCTAGTGGGAAAAAAGATTAATAACACGAATGTTTCAGTGACTCCAGTGCACCTCGGCAGGCTGGGTATGCATGCCAGGCGGTCACGGAGGTGGGGAGGAAGGGAGGGACAACAAGGTGAGCTGGAGCGTAGGAGGGAGAATGGGAAGGTCTGAGGCTCCAGAGAGATCATGCTGAGGGATGTGTGAGCTTAAGGCTTAAAAGAACTGAGGTCTGAATCCCAGCTCCCCACCTCCAACTTGCAGTGGAGCTGAGCAGGCGAGGGGGAACAAGGCCGTGACTGTGGACCCAGGCTCAGTGCAGCCCAGGCCACGGACTTATTCCGAGAGCCTCGGGGTTTTGGGCAGACAGGTTCAAATCTCAGCCTCACAGCCTTCGGGTTGCATGAACTAGTCGCCTCACCTCTCTGGGCCTCGGTTTCCCCATCTTCCCTTGCTCATGGTGTAGTTATGACAATTAAATGATATAAAATGCTAAGTCCAGGGCCTGGTACAGAATAAAAGCCAAGCGCATATACCCCAAAGAATTGAAAGCAGAGACTCAAACAGATACCTACATACCAATATTTGTCGCAGTATTATTCACGATAGCACAAGGTAGGAGCAACCAAGTGTCCATCAGCAGATGAATGGATAAGCAAATTGTGGAATATTATTCAGCCATAAAAAGGAGTGGAGTTTTGAGACATGCGACAACATGCATGAACCTTGAAGAGGTCATGTTGAGTGAAATGAGCCAGACACAAAGGACAGCTATTGAATGATCTCACTGATATGAACTGATTAGGATATGCAAATTCACAGAGACAGAAAGTAGGTTGCAGGTTACCAGGGGCAGGGGTGGGGGTCGGGAATGGGGAGCTACTGCTTAACTGGAACAGAGCTTTCTGTTTGGGGTGATGGAAAAGTTTGGGCAATGGGTGGGTGTGATGGCAGTGAAACATTGTGAATGTAATTAATAAGGATTGCCGACTTGAAAAGGATTAAAATGGGACAATTTGAGTCGTACGTGTGTATGTTACCACAATAATTAAAAACAAAACACAAAAAGCAGTTGCTTTGGTAGGACGAAGGCTGGAGAGAGGTAGGCAAGGAACAATTGCTGTGCATCTAAGCTCTTCTGCATGATTTGATGATTTAGACTTAAACATGTCTTAGCGGTACTGTGATTTAAAAATTTTATTTTCAGAGGAAAAAAAGAGAATAAAAGCCAATAAACAGTATCACACTAATAGGTCTTTTTTTTTAAAGATTTTATTTATTCATTCATTTATCCCTCCCTTGCTGCTTGTGCTCGCTGGGTCAGCTAACCACGCCGTGCGGGCGGGCTTGCCTTCACCAGGAGGCCCCGGGGAGCCCTACTGATTGAGCCACAGCCGCTTCCCCTAATAGGTCTTAATACTAACTATTACCAGGGTACGTGGAGGGTTTGTAAGCTGGGGTTTGGGGGTTGTCTCCCTTGACAAGCCCCTCTGCTCGCGTCTGGGGTGGCCTGGCTATCCGCCTTGGGAGGGGGCGCCCGCCAGCCCAGACTCCCTCCGCCTAATGAAATTGTTACCGACCTGCCCTTGGGACTCTGACCCGCAGACATGATAACGCTCCCAGGGGCTGAGCTGGCTCCCACCTGGGTGGCCTCTTGGTGCCCTGGAGGGCAGCCAGATCTGGCTGGGAGTGAGGTAACTGGGGTGGGGGGAGCTCCTGCTGGATCGTCTTGACCAAGTCCCTTTCCCCATCTGGGACTCAGTCTCCCCCTTAGGTCAGCTGCCCCTGGCTGTGATTTGAGACTCCTCTCCCCACTCCCGCAGCCCACCTGCCTCCTTGACCCATTCTCAGTCCTGCCCCCACGCAGTATCAGGTCCTGGGCTCGAACCCAGGTCTGCCAGGCTGATGAGCCCGTGTTCCTTCCCTCCCAGCTCTCCTGCTTTTCTTTCCAGTTCATCTTTCCTCCGGGACCAAAAGTTAGGGGGACCAAAAGTTGGGGAGACCCTCCCCTGATTTCCTGCCCTTCCTCTCTTCTCCCCTCAGGTCTGCCCTGCACAATCAGTTTCCTCAGCTATGCTTTGGGATTCTAATGAACAGAGTGATTTGGCATTTAAATAATTATCCACTCTCTTAACTGTTAGCGCTGCTGAGTCTGGAGAAATTTCCGCATCTTATTTATGAATATGGTTTTTTTCCCCCTCATCGGGTGGAGATTTCCCGACTCACCCCCGCCCCAGCCCCAGCGCCTCCTCTCCTAAATGCCTTTTCAGCCCCTAAGCGCCTGTTAACAACTTCCTTTCGCTATCAGCACCCGTTCACGCCCCTTTTTATCTTTACATTTCAATATCATTACAAATCCTAGTGTTATTCAAATTACATCAATTATTCAATTTCTCCTCCCCGAGTGGAGGCTGTGGCTTCCCAGTGGCTGAGCAGGAAAAAGCCAAGGTCTTTCAAGGAAGGTTGGAAATTCACGGGGGTTTCGCTGTGTTCCATTAACCTAGGCTTTTTGGCTCCCACAAACCGTGGAATTGATTAAAACACAGACAGTTTCCATTTGGTTCCGGGAGAAAGCCTGCTGCTGAGAAGTATTGAAGAAGGGATCAAATGTTTTTGCTGCCCAGTGTTATTCACTCATTGAACATTTATTGAGCTCACTGGCAGCCACCATTTCTTGGGCACTTACTATGTGTGAGACGGCACTGAGCTCTGTAGAGATAACACCTCCAATCTTCACGACTACCCTCAAGGGAGGGGTCATTATACCAACCCATCCCCATTTTACAGATGAGGAAACAAAGGGGAGGTCTCTAGCCCAAGGCTGCTCAGTGGTGGAGCCCTGATTTGCCTCTAAAGTACGGGCTCCTCACCATTAGGCCTTCAGCTGTGACTATAGAGTTTGGATGACTAAGGAGTAGCTAGAGAAAAGGCTGAGGGAGTGGACAGGACAGAGAATCAACACTCAACTTCCCATAGGGCCCATTTTTGAGTACTCGAGAAATTACTTACCTCTCAGTACCAAGAAGTCATGTTTTTCCCCTGAAGCAACTGACAGTTTTTGAGCTTAGGGCCACCAAGGGTCACATTTCTCTCTTTGCTTTGGCTGCCAGGAAGCTCTGAGCTCAGGGTTCGCGATCCTGCAGGTGCTACCATACCCTATGCATCTTGCGATTGAACTCTTATTTCCCCCTCATCCTGTGCCTTCATCTAGACATCCTCTGCTTTGGCACTGTCAAGCATATCTGTAGGCCACTTCTCAGCCTTTTCGAAATGTAAGTACATTGAAAAAAAGACTTAAGCATCCATTGTGAGCTAAGCATCTTATACAAGTTCTCATTTAATGTCAGCAAAAAGTTTATTCCCACTTTACAGATGATGGAAGTGGGGTCCAGAGAGGTTAAGTGACTTGCCCATGGTCACACAGTAAGTGGCAAAACCAGGATGGGAACCTAGTCTGTAGGCCTCCAGGGCCATCCTCTTCCCATGACTCAGGGGACACAGAAGGCCAAGGTATGTGACCTGGCACCGGGGCCTGATATCCCAGCTATAGGTCCGGATCTGGTAGGAAGATGTCATGGAAAGTGCTTTCAGTTTCTAGTCAGCAGACGAGGATCCCACCACGTTGCTGTGTGACCATCTTCTCTCTGGCCCCCAGTTTCCCCACTGCTTCGCCGCTGAACACTGTTAGGCTGATGCCCGAGGCTCCATCCAGCTCTGACCTCGTGTGACATCTCTGCCTGTTTTACCGGCTCATCCAGCCGCCACCATCTGAGCTTGGTCTCGCCTCTAGTCTCAGCCGCAACTCCCTGAGGCAGGTGCAGACCCCAGGGAGATATGTCACCTGGTTGCAGAGGTTTCCCAAGGGAACAGCCAGCGGTGATGACGGGGCTGTGACATGCGCCTCCCGCACCAGCCACCTGCGTGCGCCCGTGATCATGGGTCCCAAGCAGGCAGCGGCTTCCTGGCAAGATGGGACCTCCCAGGATGGGGGCAGAGGGGGCCTGGGATGGGGAGGGAATGAGATCTAGGGAGTGCTCAGCCCCTTCCTGTGTCTCGGGTCCTTCCGGGTCTCAGCCAAGGAAGACTGAACTGCAAGCAGGGAGGTGGGACAAAGAGATGGAGGATGGAGAGAAGTCAAAAGATAGAGCCGGGGGGCAGGGCGGTAAGAGAGACTCCCCAAGGGAAAGGAGGGAGTGGATGTGGCTCAAGCAGTTGGGAGCCTGCCTCCCACATGGGAGGTCCCGGGTTCAGTTCCCGGTACCTCCTAAAGAAGACGAGCAGATGCCGCAATGAGCAGATGCTGCAAGGAGCAGACACCACAACCAGTAAACACTGCAAATAGCAGATGCCACAACCAGCAGGGAGTGGATGTGGCTCAAGTGGATGTGCACTTGCCTCCCACATGGGAGGTCCCGGGTTCAGTTCCTGGTGCCTCCTAAAAAAAAAAAGATGAGCAGACAGTGAGCAGACAGCAAACAGATAGGCAAGGGAACCATCTTTGGGGGTCTAATAAAAAAAAAAATCAGGATTGATGAGCTGCCCTCTTAGATGGAGCTCATGTTCTCCAGTTTCCACAGTCCTCACCCAGCCCTCTTGTCTCCTTTACATTTCCTGCCTGGCCCCTGTGGGCATCTGAGGGCCGGACTCTCTCTTATAACCATGAATGCATTTTCCCTGAGGCCTTTTTTTCCTTCAGTTGCCCCGAAAATGTCCTTTGTTTTTTCTGGATTGGAAGTTTTTTGTTTTTTAATTTTCATTTTAGTAATATACATACAATCTAAAAATTTCCCACTTTAGCCCCATTCAGATACATAATTCAGTGGTATTAATTACATTCACAATGTTATGCTACCATTACCGTCAGCCATCACCCCCAACAGAAATTCTGTACCAATTAAGTTTTAACTTCCCATTCCTTACCGCAACCCCCCCGGGCCATGGTAACCTGTGTTCTAATTTCTGATTCTATGAATTTGCTTATTCTGAGTATTTCATATCAGTGAGATAATACAATATTTTCCCTTTTGGGTCTGGCTTAATTCACTTCACTCAAAATTATATTTTCAAGGCTCAACCATGTTGTTGCATATATCAGAACTTTGTTCCTTTTCACAGCTGCATAATATTCCATTGCATATATATATCACATGCAATGTTGATGGACACTTGGGTTGTTCCGTCTTTTGGCAATAGCAAATAATGCTGCTTTGAACATCCGTGTGTATCCATCTGTTTGAGTCCCTGCTTTCAATTCTTTTGAGTATATATCTAGAAGTGGGATTGCTGGGTCATATGGTAATTCTTTACGTAACTTTCTGTGGAGCTGCCAAACTATTTTCCACAGTGGTCCATGAATGCCTTTTGAGTAGGTATTATTACCCCCGTTTTCCAGATGAAGAAACTGAGTGCCTGGAGATTGCATCCATCATGCCAAATCCCACAACAGACAAGCACTGGAGTCAGGATTTGAACCTCACCCCCCAGCCCCCAAACCCCTACAGCTGCCATTGCCCCATTGCCCCACACCCTTTCCCACCCTACAAGGCCAGAGCAGCAGCTCCAGCAGGTTCCTTTTTCAGTGGGTCTCTCTAAAGTCCTCCTCAGTGCTCCTATCTGTAAAATGAACGGCCTCTGGGGTCCTTCCCAGCCTTAATGTGAGGTGTCATGAATTGAATTAGGCCTCCTTAGGGCGCTGGCTGGAACCAGGAATCTAACCAATCATCAGACAAGCCAGTGCTGTTGAGTGCTCAGGCTCCGTGCTGGGAGATTTAAACATACCATCTCGTTTAGCCCTCACAGCCTCTCAAGAGGTTGGGTCTATAATGATGCTCATTTACCAGATGAAGAAACTGAGGCTCAGGGACTTGCCTAAGGGCAGGCCCTCCCATCACTCTCCTTGGTCCAATCTCTCTGGCTTCCTTTTAGCTCTTTGATGGTGTGCTGCTCCTTCCTACTTCCATCGTGTCCCCTCTGCCTGGAATGCTTTGTCCCTTCCCCCATGCAAGCGTTAATCATCCTTCAGAACTTCCCTGGCGACATGCTCCAAGTCCACCTCCACCCACCACTGCCATATTTGCTCTTAGAGCTCCCTGTACACTTCAAAGCATCAATAATGACAGTAATTCTAGCTAAGACTTATTGAGCCATTTCCACGAGCCAGGCACTGTTCTAAGCACTTTAATTACATCAGCTCATTTATTCCTCCCACAACCTTATAAGTGGCTACAATTATTACCTTCCCTTTACAGATGAGGACACTGAGGCACAGAGAAGTTAAGCAACTTGCTCAGTGTCACACAGCTAGTGTTGAAATTTTTACTTTAGGTTGTGTGATTATTTGATTAACATCTGCAAGGGCAGAGGCTGCATCTTAAGGAAACCATTCTCAATAAATAACTATCCTGTAAATGAAAACATCATCATTATAGCTATAAATTCCATGCCCATAACCACCAGGGTATATAATTTTCATCTCCCTTCCCTGCCCAAAAGTGCATCCACTGGAGCCGCCCCCAACTCCCATCTGACTCCCAAGTTAGTGCTGAGTTCAACTCCATTCCCTGCTCCCACTCCAGTTTCCCCAGGGAGAAAGAAGAAAGGTTCAGCACCACGGACAGTGCTCCTCCACTTGTGTCTGGTAATAACTTCCTCCCCCAAGACAAGGGCTGTGGACTGGCCTCTGGGAAATTCCCACTCCCATAGCCCCCCTTCCCCCTCGCCACCCTCCCCTGTGCCAGTTTACTGCCAATGACATTCAGATAAATGACTGCTGTCAGCCAGGCCGGTCCCACGGAAAGGCGTGTCGGGTGATGTATGACACCATCTTCCAGAACCACAGGACTCATGGCTCAGGAGCTCTGAGGGGGTGCTCTCCCAGACCCCCTCGGCCTCTGGCCCTGGACCACATCTTGGCTTCTGGATCCCCCTCCCGTCAGACTCTGGGGATAAGTCCCCCACCCCACCCCTGTCAGACACAATTACTGGGGTCTTTAATCACATGCTGTTAAGATCCCAGCCCTGCTCCCCTAATCTCTGGGTTGCTATTCAACCCCAGAGCCAAGTTCCAGCCCTGTCTCCTCTAGGTGTGCCCATCTGGATCATTCCAGGACTCAGGAGGCTTAGTGGGCAGTGCTCTCGCCGCTCCTGGGCCCAGAGGGAGCCTGGCCACTGGCAGAGTAGCTCCCGAAGCCCTGGTTTACAATCGTTACTCAACTTGGCTGATGTGGGGAGACTGATCGGGGCTTGCTGTGATCCTGCTGCCCCTCCAGACCCACCAACAGCCCCTGGGGAAGGCTGACCAGCCTGGACCCCGACACACACCGTCCTCACACCTCAGGGGGCACCGAAATGTCCCTTCCAGCCCTTGGGCTTCTGCCACCTGCCAGCTCTGCCTCCCAGGTTTGTCATCATTAAACTGGGGTTAACCATAACAACAGCTAACACTTATATGGTGCTGTTTAAGTGCTTTATATACTGCAACCTCCCCCTCCCCCTGCAACATGATATTAAAAGTGGGTCCAAAGAATTCAAAACTGCATTCAGCACAAAATGATCAGGGTGTGCTGACAAGCAGTTCTGTGGAGCCAATTCCATTATATTCAAATTTATGCTGTCAGGTTTCACATTTGGTCCTCGCCATAACCATCTGAGGTAGTTACTATCACCACATTTCACAGACAAGGTAAACTGAAGCCCAAAGGGTTTCACAAATTTGCCCAAAGATACACAGCTGATAAGCTACAGGGGTGGGATTTGAACTCACGAACTAAGGCTCCAGAGTCCATGCTTTAACTACCATCCCAGGCTGCCTTACAGAGTGGAGTGAAAAGTCAATAAGTTTATGCTATAAAGTGCTTAGTGGGGCCTGGCACAAGCAGACACAGAGGTCTCTTCCATCCTCTCCCTGGGCACCAATGTCACCCACCCCCCTTAGGGGCATCAGCAGGATCTTGCTGGGGGTCACCGTGGTTTGCCTTCACAACCCTGCATTTCAGTGAAGGGAAATGACAGTCTTTAAAAAGTGCTAGTGCTGTACACAGAAGAAAATAAAACTGGGTGGCATGAAAGAGTGCTGAAGGGGTCAGGAAGGACCGGTCTAAAGAAGGGGACATGTGAGCTGAGAGGTGAAGGATGGGAAGGAGCCAGATGGAGGAAACTGCTAGTGCAAAGACTTTGCAGTGGAAAGGAATCTGGGAAGCTTGGGGACTCCAGAGAAGACCGGGGTGGCTGGATCAGGAGCAGTGGGGAGCTCTTGCCTAGTAAAGAGGGCAAGAAGAGGGGGTGACCTGTGTGGCAGACTGCTGGCATCCCTTCCATATCCCCTCGCCCTTGCCTCCCGGCACAGTTGTCCAGGTTTGCACTGCCAGCACCTTCATGTCTCTGCCAGAGGACTCTCTGTGTACACCAGGCTGGAAATGCTGGGGAACTGATACCCGCCCCCCGCCGCCCCCAGGAGCAGCCTGCATGGCATTGGGAATTAATCTGTAAATCCCGCTCCCAACCCCTTGAGGTGTGTGTTCCACACTGTTTCCTGGAATTCCCCAGCGGGAATACGCTCCAGTTGCCCATAGTGAGTTGAGCATTATAACACACTCTTTATTGGCCTCCTCCCTCCTCTGCTCTTTCTTCTCCAAAATAATCTACATGTACTCAAATCCTTATCTCAGGATCTGCTTCTGGGGAGGCGGCAGTTGGGAGGCGGTGGGACTTGGTCCCTCCATGTCCACAGGAGTTTGGAGATAACAAACACAGTTGGGTACTGGCTCTGGAGGTGGGCAGGCTGGACTCAACTTGGCCCTAGGAAAAACATAATACTCATGGCTACCTACCATTTATAGGCTGTTTCCTCTTCCCCAGGCACCATGCCCAGCTCGCCCAGCCTCCTCTTCTTAAACCCTCCCAACAACCCTATGTGAAGCAGGTACTATGCTTCACCCCCTTTGACAGATGTGGGAAACAAGACTCAGAGAGGTCGAGTCAGTTCCCTGAGGATGCAAAGCCAGGCTCTCAGCCAACCCTCTATCTACCTCCCTGTAAGGCTGGAACCTCACATACCCTGTGTTCTGACTGCCTGGGGTGGCAGCTGCCCGGTCCCCCTCGGAACCTCCCTGCCCCGCATCCCCCCGCACAGCCGGGACCCGTTATCTGTTTTGTGCACGGCCTGTGCCCGTCAGGGTAATGGACTGTGCTTGTCCTAGTGGAGGTGGCCTCTGGCAGGGATGATGTATGAGGCGCTATTGTTTGATATGAATGCATTAGGCGACATTCCCGATAAAGACTTTACCAGCAGAGTTGCACTTGCTGGCAGCAGCCCCAATGGAGGGAGGGGGGCAGAAGCCCAAGTCCCCATCAAGGAGGCTCTGGGGGCCCCAGAGGCGGGAACCAGCCACCTTCAGAAAGGTCGAGACAGGGTTAGTCTTTTTTTTTTTTTAATAAACTATTTTTAGAGCAGTTTTAGGTTTACAGAAAAATTGCACAGCAAGTATAGAGTTCCCATATACCACCACCCCCGCTCCCCATATATAGTTTCCCCTATTGGAGACCCAGTGGCTCCTGCTTTCAAAACTCTTAGGCCCTGAGCCTACCTCTCACAGCCTTCAAGCAGTGGGGCGAAAACCACAGGGCATCAGAGTCAGGTCTGGAGTCGGCAGAATCAGCGCAGAATCTCCAGGGGGGACCAGGGAGTCTGCCTTTCAAACCGGTTCCCTTGATGAATCAAATACAGCTAGGCCAGGACTCCCCCAAAAAAAAAACAGTATGGGAAAGGAGAATGGGGTTTGAAGTCAGAAAGCCCTGGGTTTGCATCTGGGCTCCTCTAAAAAGTAGCTGGGTGATTGTAGGCAAATCTCTATAGATAAGCCTCAGTTTCCCAATCTGTAATATGGATGAAACAGCAATACTGCTATGGCTGCCTTCCAGGGATGAGGGGCGCAAGGGCCTACCTGTGCTCCACCCTCATACTCACAGGTCCCAGGGGTGGGGCCAATGTCCCCTTCCCCCAAGGAACCTTCTGGGGATGCTATCCTCACCTACAGGCTGATGCTGTAGGGGGTCCAGGCACTGATCGAGGGCAGGAGAACCCTTTTAGGGCTGGAGGGTCCTTCAAAGCATGCATTCTATGAATCTTTTTTTGCGGGGGCGGGGAGGAGAGGGTGCATCTACAAAGCTGTGTTCAGTATGCAAAGGTGGGGTGTGGTCCTAGAGGACGTCTAACAGGAGAGATGGCCTCTTGTGGGATGGCACTCCTGGGGACTGCATGGAAGGTCCCAACAGAGAAAATGACCTGGTGCTTTGGGGGGTCTGAGGAGAGAAAGGTTGGGTCCACCCAGGAGGCTGAGGTATCAGGATGACCCCAGAAAAGGAGGTAGGTTTTGTGTGGGTATGAAAAAGAAGTAGCTTCAGTCATATAGAGGGAGCTGGGATGAAGAGTACAGTGGAAAAGTCAAGCCTTTCTCACTCCATCATTCATTTATTCGTTCCTTCATTCATTGAATATGGATTGAGCCCCTTACTTTGGGTCAAGTGCTGTCTTAGGTGCTGAAGCCACCAATACAAAGTCCCTGCCCCCAAGAAGCTGACATTCTAGAAGAAAGACATAGACACAGAGCAATTAAATATATAAAAAGTCACAGGTTAGGGAAGTGGATGTGGCTCAGGCAACTGGGCTCCCACCTACCACATGGGAGGTTACTGGTTTGAATCCCAGTGCCTCCTAAAGAAGACAGCGAGCTGGTGCAGTGGGCAGGCCTGGCAAGCTGACACAACAACAGACACAAGAAGAAAAAAACATAATGAGAGACACAACAAAGCAGGGAGCAGAGGTTCTCAGTGCCTCCAAAAGAAGACAGCGAGCTGACATGATGGGCAGGCACGGCTAGATGACACAACAAGACGATGCAACAAGAGACACAAGAAGGAAAAAACATAGTGAGAGACACAACAGAGCAGGGAGCAGAGGTGGCTTCTGCCCACATCAGAGGTCCTGGGTTCAGCTCCCAGTGCCTCCTAAAGAAACAAGGAAAATTAACAGACACAGCAAGTGCAAAACAACAAGGGGGGTGGGAAGAAATAAATAAATAAAATAAATCTTTTTTTTTTAAAGTCACAGGTTAATGCAGATGAAACTGGAGAACGTTATGCTGAGTGGAAGAAGCCAGTCACAGAAGGCCACATATTGTATGACTGCATTTACATGAAATGTCCGGATAGGTAAATCCACAGAGTCAGAAAGCAAATTAGGTATTGCCAGGAGCTGGGGCTTTGGGGAATGGAAAGTGACTGCCATCAGATATGAGGTTCCCTTTTGGGGTGATGAGGATGTTCTGGAATTAGACAGTGGTTATGGTTCCACAACTTTGGGAAATATACTAAAACCCACTGAATTGTACAATTTAATAGAGTGGATTTTATGGTATGTGTATCATATGTCAGTTTTTAGAAAACCTGTTTTAAAAGTCCCAGGTTGTAAAGGAACAAGACAGAAGGAAAAGGGAGAGTGAGCAAGAGAAAGAGGGGTGGACATGGTCAGGGAGGGCCCAGAGCCAGGGGTAGGTGGGCCTAGAGGGCCACTGGGTGGACTCTGGCTTTTGACTGAGGGAGCTGGGAGCCATGGTGGGTTTTTGAGCAAAGGTGTGACATGGTCCACCATCTCTTTGAAAAGACTCCCTCTGGTGGCTGTGTTGGGAATAGACTGGGGCCCGGGAAGGGTAGTGGCAGGAAGACCAGTGACAAGGAGAGGACGGTGGCTTAGATGGCGGGAGTGGGGCGCAGCAACAGAAGTGGTGAGGTGCGGCTGCATTTCAGATGTAGTTAGAAGGCAGCATCGACAGGGTTTGCTGATGGAATGGCCATGGGGTGTGAAAGCAAGAGAGGAGTCAAGAGCAACTCTGAGGTTTTGACCTCAGAGGGTGGATGCTGCTGGGAAAGAGGAAGCTGCCACTGGCTGGGAGGGGAAGAGTTTGTGATGCCTACAGGAGAGGCTGAGCGAGCAGCTGAACACAGGAGCTTGGAGCTAGGGACAAGTTGGGGCTGGACATAGAAATCGGGCATTGCCAGCACAGAGATGGTAGTTGAAGCTGGAGATGGGATGGGCCAACGGTAGAGGGAGGAATGGGCAAGGCGAGGCCGAGCCCTGGGGACTTCCGCTCATGACAGTTGTGTGGCGATCATGTCATCTTTCTATCTCTAAAAAGAGGGAACCCTGGGTCTTTTCAAACTGAAACCCTGAGCTTGCCATTTGTATTCATTAGTTTCCTGTGGTTGCTGTAAAAGAAATGACCACAAACTCAGTGGCTCAAAACAGCACAGATTTAATATCTTACAGTTCAGGGGGTCAGAAATTGGCAATGGGTCTTTTGGGGCTGAAATCAAGGGCTGCCTGCCTTCTGGAGGCTCTAAGGAGAATCTGCTTCCTTGCCTTTTCCAGCTTCTAGAAGCCGCCCGCATTCCTCGGCTCGTGACTTCCTTCCTCACTTCTCCTCTGACTCTTCCCCCACTGCCTCGCTCTTTAAGGACCTTTGTGATGACATTGGGTCCCACCGGATAATCCATCTCAAGGTCCTTAACTTCACCACCCCTGCAAAGTCCCCTTTGCCATGTAAGGTATCATCACAGTCACCAGTGCTGGGCATTAGGATGTGGGCATCTTGGTGGGGGGGCACGTTATTCTACTTACCTCCCCATTCTTCTGCTTAAAATCCTCTAATGGCTTCCATGGGTCTCAGAATGATGAGGACCTGCCCTCCTGGCCTCCTCTCCTGCTTTTCCAGCCATCCACATCCCATCTGGGCACACCTCACTGATCTTCATCCAGTTTCCTAAAACAGAAGGACCTGCTCCTGCAGCTCCCTCTGCCTGGAGCACTCTTTGGCTGTCATTCAGATTCCAGGCCAGACATCCTCTGCTCACAGAGCCTGCCCACTCCCAGCACCCTTTGATCTTAATGGTCCTGCAAATTAGGTCCCTTGAGGCTCGTTTTTGGAGATGAGAAGGCAGAGGCTCAGAGAGGTTTGGAAATCTGCCTGGATTCATCCAGCAAATGAGTAAGTGCTGGAGCCAGGACTTCTTCTAGTCAACCGGCCAGGTGGTCCCCTGAAAGGTACCAGGGCTTCCCCATTTCTGCCTCTGGTGCCTTAGCCAGGATGACCTTTCCCACCCCTAACTCTGCGCCTTGAGAACCTGCCAGGGTTTCTTTTTTTAAAAGATTTTATTTATTTATTCATTTATCCCCCCCTTGCTGCTTGTGCTCGCTGGGTCAGCTAACCACGCCGCGCGGGCGGGCTTGCCCTCACCAGGAGGCCCCAGGAACCGAACCCGGGGCCTCCCATATGGTAAACGGGAGCCCCACTGATTGAGCCACAGCCGCTTCCCTCTGCCAGGGTTTCAATCAACTCATTTGACAAACCTGGATGGGGCAACGATTGTATCCCTGCCACTATGCAGGAGGCTGGGGTTCAGCATGAACCAGACAGACACTGTCCTGGGCTCAGGGAGTGAATCCCCAAATGCCACCTCCTCCAGGAAGCCTGCCTCCCAGCGCTGTGTTAGCCTATCACTGTCTGCTGCCCGGTTCAGTTGTTCCACATCTGCCCCTTCCTGCACTTTGGGGTCAGGGGCAGTGTGGCACTCATCTCGGTGTCCCCAGTGCACACAGTAGGTGCTCAAGAAATGGCCTGTTAAATTTAACGAACCAGTGAGTGTGTTTGAGGGTGTGAGGATGAAGGTGCTGGTCCTATAAACAGTAGGTGGTCAATAGTGGTTGACTCCAACTGATGATGGCTCTGCTGATTGGGTCAGGAAGGGAAGAGGAGGCCCTGGTTCCTTCACTTTGAGTTGGGACCCCAGGGTGGGAGAAAAGAGCTGTCCCCCATGCACACACATTCACACCCACTGTCACACATACACTCACACACTGACACTCATGCACACTCACACCCTTATTCCCTCACATGCTTATTCACACACACACACACATACTCATGCATGTGTGCAGACTTCTTTTTTTTTTTTTTTTGATAAAGTGCAAAGAAAGAGGAAATGAGAAAGCGAAGGAGCCGAAGCATGCAGTTGGGTCCCGGCTTGCAAGCCTGTTAATGGCATGGTTTCTGCCCCCTGTTTCTCCACCTGTAAAATGGGGATGAAACAAACCACGGTCACAAGGCCGTGGTCGGGATTAGACGGAGTGAAGTGAGTTAACTTACGCAAGGGTCTGGCCCGCCATTGCCCCTTCCTTCCCCCCAACGTGGGCTGACCCTGGGACTTCCAGCTTGACGTGGGGGAGGAAACGGTGGAAAAGGCAAGAAGCAGGGCTTTGTGTCTTGTGCCCCTTCCCCTCTGCCTCTTAGCAGCCACTGAGCCGCTTGGTCAGTCCTCACTTTTACTCCTCCCCAGGAGGTGTTCCACCTCTACTCCTTCACCTTTCAAAGCTTGCCCCTCCCAGGTGCCCGTCTCTTAGCTTCCCAATTCCCCAATCTAGGAAAAGCATCCTTGGGGCAGTGCCCCATGGGTCATGCCACTGAAAGAGCACAAACACACATTAGCAGAGGCTTCTGAAGATCAAGTGATGCCAACGGTGGGGTTTTCAGGCATGTATCGGGCCAGCTCCTGCCCTCCCACCCACCCCGAGCCAATCCATGGTTCGGCAGGAAACAGAAGGCAGTGGGGTGGCTCCAGATGTGGTTGTTAGAGCTAATTTATACTCCCTGTACACAGGCTCCAGATGTCACAGGCTCCTTTGTGGATTTATCCAAATGCCAGGGAAGGAGAGGAAAGGCTGGGGGCAGATGCTGCCCGCCCTGGCCTGCTCCCTTTTCCTAGTCCAGCTCCAAGGACAGCCTTCCAAGGTGTGGTCTCCAGGCATTCATCTGCTCACCTGGGCCCCCAGCTCTATGTCCCCAAAACTTCTGCCCAGTGTTTTGGTCATAGACTGTACGCTCTGTGAGAGCAGGAGCCCCAATGCCTGGGCCAGGCCCAGGGGTAATTAGATGCTCATTTAAAGCTTCTAGCAATGGGCTGGCAGCCAGAGTGATGGTGGCAATGAGGGTGCCAAGCCTCCACCTCCTCGGCCTCTGCCCTAGCTAGGGCTGCTCTTCTCCCCCCCTGGAAGGAGGGCACCAGCCCCTCCCTGGCTTCTTGGGCTCCCCTGGGCTGTAAGAAAAATCTTTCCAAACCACCAACCTTATGCCTTCACTTCGCTCCCACCTCCCAGTCTCTCCTCAGCCCCCTGTGACCTGTTAGCCCTCCATCCAGAACATGCTTTCCGTGACCCCTGGATGTGCATCAGCCCCTTCAGGGGACCTCTCTAGGGCATTGGACCTGGGTCTAACACCCTCCTTGCCTCTCTCTCCTCCGAGTCTAAGAGGCCTTCTCTCCTGGTCTCCTTCCACTTCCCCAAACATGCCTTCTGGGCTTTCTGTGTGTCAGGCCTCCTCCTTTCCTGCCTGCCCCTTGAATGCAGGTGCTCCCCAGGGCACTGCCCTTCACCCCTTTGCTCCTCCTCCCACACATGGCTTCAGGTGGTTCCATCTACCCGACCACCTGGGTGCAGGTGGTTCCCAGATAAGTATCTCCAGATCAGACCTTGCTACTGAATTTCACATCTGGATATTCAACTCAATGTGGTCATCTCCACTTGGGTGTCCCATAGGTGATTCAAACTCATTCTCATTACCGGGTGGCAATGATGGAGGATGATGGGGGTGGTGGTGGTGATGATGGTGGTGATGATGAGGTGATGATGGTCATAATGTGCTAGTGATGGTCGTGTGGTTGTGATGATAGAGCTGATGGTGGTGATGGTGGTGGTGATGGTGGAGGTGGTGAAGGTGGTGGTGATGATGGAGGTGGTGATTGGTGGAGATGATAAAGGTGGTGGAGGTGATTGTGCTGGTGGCGATGATGGTGGTGACGATGCAGAAGCTGTTGGTCTTGGTTGTGGGAAGGGTGGTGCCCAGCTGCACTACAGCCACACACGTCCCCAGGCACCACTCCCACTTTCTCTTTGCATCCCTGTCCCCATCTTTCTTCCCTCTTTCCTTCTTCTCTTTCCCCTCTCTCTCGCACACATGCACACACACACATGCACACACACACTTCTTTTCCTCTGCACCTTCTTTCTCTTATGCTTAGATCATATCAATACCCCATTCCTCATACTATCAAACATTTGTCTGTGGTCACTTCTGAGTCTGTTTCTCCCTCCTTACCCCTCTCTCCCTCCCTCCCTCCCTCCCTTCCTTCTTTCTTGCACCTTTTAAGCATTTATTGAACTTCACTCTGCACCCAGCTCTGTGCCGGGGATCTGGAAACACTGAGACGAAGGCGACATGCACAATCCCATCTTCAAGGCGCTCACCACTGAGAAGAGAGTGAGGCCTGTGCATGCTGTTGGCAAAACAGCCTCCCGAGGGCTCTGACGGGGGCCCTAGGGGCTGTGAGCACCTATGACCCAACCTGGCCCTGCCTGTCTTGGTCCTCTCCTCCCCTTTACACCCCCAGGCCACCTCATGCCCTGCCCACCTCCACGATGATGAGTCCTGAAGCTGCTCAGAAGCCTACTGGGTGCATCCATCCCCTAGGGCCAGCCAGAGCTTCTGGGAGGAGTGGCCGCCCCACTCCCGAGGGGCCGTGCCCCCCTCTCTCGAGCACACACCTCTGCCTCTCTCCCTCCACACCCTCTCCGCTGCCCTTGTCCCTTATCAAAGAGGCCTCAGATTGCCCAGGCTGTCTCTGGGCTCTCCTCCCAGAATGAAGGAACTGGCTAAATGGTATGCTGACACCTTAATTACGGCCCAGTGTCACAGAGCGATGAGGAAACTGAGTAATCCCCGGAGAATGGGCGCTAACAGGCCCGCCAGAGCCTTCCATTCCCCGTGGCAGATTGGAAAAATGACACAAACGGTGGTTTGCTCCAACTGCAGCGCCCCCTGCCCCCGACACCTGCGGACCACCCATCTCACATCTACCTATGGGCTGCCTCGGGCATGGGAACCTGCCACGAGTCCCAGCCTGGCCTCTCCTGGGGCAGGGGTCTGCCGAAGGTCTTGGTACTGGTTTATCTTGAGAAGACATGAAGATACTGGCTCTCTCTCTCTCTCTCTCTCACTGTCATCCCACTGGCCTCCCCCTTTGGTCCAGAGCATGGCAGTTCCCCAAACACCCCTCCACCCATCACCTTCCTGGGTTCCCACAGCAGACCCAGAGGCCTTCATCACTTACTGGGATGTGCTGAGCCTGCCCCGAGTCAGGTACTGCACACGCCACCACGACCCAGTAGTACATCGTGGGAGAACCACTGTTCCCCATTTTACAGATGAGGAAACCGAGGCTGAATGTTTAAGCCACTTGCCCCGAGGGAAGCCTGGATTGCGGCCACCATGAGACACTGTCATGGAGCAGAACCACCATGATTCCCCAATACAGACGGTGACACGAGGCCCCAGGAGGGAGGGATGGCCCAAGGCCACTCAGCCCCACAGGCTCCAGGCCCTCACTCCCACTCCATGACTTCTCCCACCAGGTGAGTTTGCTGTACAACCACCTGCCCTCGTGAGCACGGCGTGAGCTGGCTCAGGTCACGCCACGGGTTCTGGAAGTAGGGGAGGCCTCGGGTCCCCTCCCCACCAGCCCACAGCCCGGCAAAGGACAGTGTCCACTTCCTTCCCCATCCTGGGCAGAGCAGTCCCCTGGGGATGGGGCTGGAGAAGCCAGGCTGCCCCCCGTCCCAAGCCAGGGCCACAGGCCCCCCAGGTCTCTACCTCCCACCCCGTGGACACCCCTCCTTCGGCTACCACTTTGGGGCAAGGGGTGGGGCCATGCTGGACTTTCTAAAATGATCTCTTCTGAGTGGCGCCCTCCTTGCCCGCTGGCTGTCGTAATAGAATCGCAGGCGAGAGGACCTCCTGACGCCGCTAATTGGTCCTGTCAGCTGGAAAATGAGCGAGGACACCTGCTTGGCACCTGCAGGATGGGCAGAACTGGGGGACCTCAACCCCAGACCTCAACTCCGCTTTGTAGCGCCTAACCCGGGAGGAGCAATGGGCCGGCTGGGGCGCTGGAGGTGCCCGCAGCAGCTCTCCTGGGGTAGGACCCGCCATGGGCCCGTGACTGTCGCTCGTCTCCTCCAGGGGCCCTGGCACAGACACGTGATCCCCCAGTGGGGGACCGGGGAGGGGAGGGACTCCTCCTGGACAGCTCAGGCCATGTGCCCTGTGCGTTCACAATCCCGAGGCCAGATGCTCAGCCCATTTGACAGCTGAGGAAACAATCTCTAGGTCGTGCACCCTTTCAGCAAATACCACCCAGGGCCCACTTCATGCCAGGGGCTGTTTGGGGCCCTGGGGACACATCAATGGGCACGATGGCTACAGTCCCAGCCTCGGGATTTCCCACACCCACAAGTGACCCCTGGCTCCTTGGTGCATCTCATAAGCAGCCAGGAGGAGGCAGGGCCAGGCTTGAGAGAAGGAACTTTGGAATCCCGCAGACTGGAGGCCTGGCTGTGGGACTCCGGGAGGTGATTTCAATTCTCTAGCCTCAGCTTTCTCATCTGCAAAATGGTGCCGTGATGATACCTTCCTCCCAGGCAATGTGGTCAGTGCCCATAAAGCCTGGCTCTTCCCACTCCATCCCCTGCCCGTGGGAACAGCAGCCACCTGGAGATGATAATGTGGCCAGCACTTCATGGTGGGTGCCAAATTTCCACGGCCCTTCCCAGCCCTGAGAAAGGGAATGGCCCCTGCGGAGCCCTCTATTCCAGATGTGTCACCTCACGTGGCTGCCCAGCAGCTCTGGGAGGCACCTTGACTGTCCCACTCGGCAGGTGGGATGTCATGGCAGGCAGCCTCAGAGCTGCGGCTCTCCTCTCCTCTCTACTATCTCCCCCTTCTCACCCCTTGCAACCATCTTCCAGCACAGGGGTCTCACCTAGTGCCCAGGAGGCTGCCCCAAAGCTTCAGGACTGCCAAAATGCAGCTGCAAAGCTCCAGCACGGGGAGCAGGTGTAGCTCCGTGGTTTGAGCGCCTGCTTCCCACGTATGAGGTCCCAGGTTCAATCCCTGACGCCTCATTAACAACAACAAAAGCCCAAGCACAATCCAGCAATTCCACTCCTCAGTACACACTCAAGAGAAGTGAAAACGTGTGAACATACAAAAACACGTCCACCAATGTCCATAGCCGCATTATTCAGATGCTCAAATGCAAACAGCCCAAATGTCCAACAGTGGCTGAATGGAGAAACAGGATGTGGTCTAGTCATACAATGGAATATTACTCAGCCATGAAAAGGAATGAAGTTCTGATATGCACTATATGACATATGATATGGATGCACCCTGAAAACATCACACTCAGTGAAAGAAGTCAGGCACAAGGCCACATTTTGTGTGATTCCATTTCTACGAAATGTCCTGAATAGGCAAATCCATAGAGACAGAAAGTAGACTAGTGGTTGCCAGGGCTGGAGGCGAGGGGTGGTGGGAGGAAATGGGGAGCGGCTGCTAAGGGGTGCAGGGCTTCTTTTTTTGGGTAAAGAGTATGTTCTGGAGCTGTGGTGATGACTGCACAATTCTGTGAACATACGAAAAACCAGCAAATCACACACTTTCAACTGCCGTTACCAAAAACAAAGAAATAAAGAAAACCAGCACACTCACTGCTGGGGACGCCTCTGCCCAGAGCCTCTGTGATTCACGCCCTGCGCCTGTGATGAGGTGAGAGCACGGCTGGGGTGCCCCGCTGGCATCCGACACCCCACCAAAGCTGGGGAGGGCCCCGTGACAGAGCCCGGGAAGTGACCTTCTGGGTGACGACGTTCAAGCATCGCCTTCTTACTGCCCTGTGCCAGGGCTGCTACCCCAGGAAGCGGCAGATGAAGAAGGACAAGTAGACAGAAAATGACAGCCCAGTTGACACTGCACTACAAGAAGAAACAGGGGGGGCTCCGGGTCAGTCTCCCTGGTAAAGGGGCATTTTGGCTGAGCCTCGTGCAAAGCAGGGGCCAGGAAGTATTCCAGGCGGGGAGAACAGTAAGTGGGAATGCCTAGAGGCTCGAGAGGGTTGTGGCTTATCCAGGGGAAGGGAGAGAAGAGTTTAGGAAGGCCCCTCTGGTTTGTGGGGAGGGGCTGGGAGGGGCAAGAAGGAGCAGCAACCCTGAGCCTTGGGCATCACCTTCCCAGGGGTCAAGCCAGCTCCCTGCACCCTCCCCTGTCCTGTCGGCCCTTCCCTGGGCTGGGGCGCCATAGCTCCCACGAGGGGGGCTCCAGGCCTGCACAGCTAGGACCCCTTGACTGCCCCCCCGGCCCCCTCCTAGCTGTCTCTCCTATGTTCTCTGGGCATTAATCACAGCACAGGGAGAGGCAAGATTAAATTTTAATGATAAATCTCTGGGATGCCTTAAGCTGTGTTTAAAAGCCCCTAAGCTTCCCGCGACAGGGGGACTAGCTTTGGGAAAGGTAAATATTTACGGCTCCACCTGAAAAGCCGGGCCCATTTTTCTTGCCGGATTTTAACAATATAGATCATGCTGAGAGTGAGACATAAATAGAGGAAAATGAAGCCATGGGCGGCCGCAGCACTGAAGCCCTGAATTATGGATATGAACATGTCCCCAACTTCTTGTTTTTAATTAAAAAGCCCTTTTCAGTAATTCCTTTAAGAGGCGGCCGTGGTTCGAGAGTCTCTTGCTAGTTCTCTTTAAATTGTGAAATGTCCCATCAGCCCCCTCAAATTTTAAGGGCTGATGACTGCAGTTAGGAGAAGATCAGGGTTCAGGAGGCCATAAACAAGGCCTGGGGAGGGGGTCTCTAGGCCCTGTGTCCCCTTCACTGCCATCCTGCTTGTCCCTGTGCTCCAGACTCATGCACTGTGCACCTACTGTGCGCCAGGAGCTTCCATATCCCTCACCTCTCTCAGTGCCCACAATACCAGGTGAGATGGGATGAGCGTGCCCATTTTACACAGTAGAGAGAGCTGAGACTCAGAGAGGGGAAGGCACTGGCTCTTAGTCACACAGTAAGCAAGTGGTAGAACTAGAACTCAGACCCAGGGCCACCAAGGAATCCCCATCCCATCCACTGGAAGGGCCTGGTGAAGGGTGGAAAACCCCAGGGTCTTGATTACAACAGATCTGGGACCCAGGGGGTGGGCCATGCCCTGGCTTGCCTGTACCACTTCACCCATTCATTCAGCCAGTGATATCTGAGCACCTGTCTGGACCGGAGCTGGGGATTCGGATCTGAGAGATGCAGCTTCCTGCCCTTGAGGGGCACACAATACCGTCCTTTCTGCTTATCTGCAGCCTGCCTCCTCCCAGAAGCCTTCCCTGATCACCCCAGCCATCATTTCTCCTTCATTCTACCACCTAGGCCCCTACCTCATAACCATCAATTTTTTTTTTTTAAAGACTTATTTATTTACTTTTATCCATTTTTAACCCCTCTTTCCCTGCCCCATTTTTTTTGCTGTTTTTGTGCCCATTTGCTGGGCAACTCTCTGTGTCCGTTTCCTGCCCTCTCCTCTCATCCTTCTCCTCCTGTCTTCACCGGGATTCGATGGTGGGAAACTCCGATGTGAGAGAGAGGCGTTCTGCCACCTATACCACCCAAGTTCCTGGTTCTTCAGCACATCTCGTCTTGTCTCTTCCCTTGTGTCACTCTCCTCTTACGTTATCATCCTGCTGCGTGGCTTGGTGAAGCCTGGCACATCCACACAGGGGGCCTGGCAGCCCGTGCGCCTTCTATGTTTTTCTTTATCTTACTGGGAGTTCCTGCGCATCAAACCCAGGTCCGTCCATATGGGAGATGGATGCCCAATCATTTGAGCCACATCCACCCCAATCATCAACTTTTCTATTCACCCATCCACCCAGCCATCCACCCACCCATCCACCTACCCACCCACCCATTCACCCATCCACCTACTCACCCATCCACCCAGCCATCCACCCACCCATCCACCCAGCCATCCACCCATCCACCCAGCCATCCACCCACCCATCCACCCAGCCATCCACCCATCCACCCAGCCATCCACCCATCCACCCACTCATCCACCCATCCACCTACTCACTCATCCATCCACCCATCCACTCATCTACCCATCCATCCACCCATTGTTCCACCCATCCACGTACTTATCCACCCACCCATCCACCCATCTACCCACCCACTCATCTACCCATCCATCATGAAAAGGAACGAATACATCTCAAGCCATTGCTATGGGTCATTCAATGTACCTACCTCATCAAATTCTTATAGCAACTCTGTCAAGTAACATCTAATGTCCCCATTTTACTGATAAAGAAACTGAGGCTCCGAAATGTTTAAATGGCTTGCCCAAATGCAAGGGAAAGGAGTGCTAATTGTGCACTTTCAGGCTTAGTGACCGGATGCTGACAGTGGCGTCTGGGCTGGGAAAGAGACTTACCAGGTCCTGCCATGAGGGTGGGCTGCCGATCCCCCCTCTCCCAGCACCACTGTGGGTGGGCTCACCCAGCCCCTGCCCTCTTGCTCCTAGGCCAGGCACTGGCTGCCACGGCCACCTCCCGCCCCTGGCCCCCAACACAGGGTGCCTATTGTGCCCCTCCCAGGAGAACAGGCTTCTCATTGTCTGGAGGAAGCTGCAGGTGGGCTCCAAGCTGCTCCTGAAGCCCAGTGCCTGTCATCTGGCCTCAAGTGTCAGCATTGTGAAGTGCCACAGCAGCCCTTTGTCCTCCCACAGGCTCTCTCTCGGCCAGTCCTCCCCTCCTCCCACCCCAGCCATAGTGATTTGCACTCAGGATGGTAGAGAGATTGGGGAAGGGTGGAGGAGAGCATTGGCTTGGGATCCAGAGACCCAGAAACATCACGGCCCCCTCTCCAAGCCTCGGTTTCTCCATCCGTAAAAGATGATGACAATTCCTACCATGTCTTGCCCATATTGGAGACAATGGTGGGGGCTTAGGGGATGTTCTCATTATGGGTCTCAGTGCTAGCTCTATTAGTCTCCTGCTGTGTGACCTTGAGCAAGTCATTTGCCCTCTCTGAACCTACTTCCTCATCTGCAAAGTGGAAATAAAAGAGCACCTGCCTCAGAAGAGATGAGGCATGCAAAGTACTTAACACAGGGCCATGCTAAGAGGCAGATGTCATCATCATCATCATCACCGTCATCATCATCATCATAGCAGCAGCATCCACCATCTGAAGCTGCAAGGCTCTGGACCAATGTCGGCCATTGGATGTTTCTTCTGCACCTCCAAATTTCCAAGGCCCTTTCTCTGGTCATCTCACATCTCAGCCCAGAGAAGTTAAGCAGTGTGTCTAAGGTCACACAGCGAGGGGGCCATCAGCCAGGCCCACAGTCACTCCTCCAGAACAGGAGGCCCTGCTGGGTGGTGGGACTGGGGAGGGCGCTCTGGACCCACGGGTGGTTTAAAGGGGGCTGCTCCTGGCCTGACTTGACTTACTACCGTGCCTGGAACAGGGCTTGGCACAGCAGAGGAGCTTGGTGGGAAATGGCTGGAAGAGCCCCCGGGGCTGTGCAGAGGCACCAGGTTTAGAAATGGCTGGGCATGTGTTGGGGTGGACATGACCCCTGTGTGGAGGCAGGAGCATGGACAGCATGGCTGGGGCCAGCGCCCCCATAGGCAGGGTCCTGGTCTGTGGTCTCTGGGCTCTGTGGAGACCCCCTCCTGCTCCAGGGGCCCAGGACTGCCAGCTCGGGTGGGCAGGGCAGGGCCTGGTGGGCAGACAGAGGGGCCTGGGAGGCAAAGCAGGGTCCAGCAGTCACCACAGCTGCAGCAGCCAGTGCCCAGCAGGCCTTGGTGCTGCTACCGGGATCCCTCAAGCTGGGACGTGTGTGCACGGTTAGGATCCCACACACGGCAAAGCACCACCTGGCCGTGTGCAGGGCGTCAGGCAGGTCCCCCGGGCAGGGTCACGAGACACACGCGTGTCCCCCCGGGCAGGGTCACGCGGCAGGCGCAGGTCACCCGGGCAGGGTCATGAGATACAGATAAAGTGTCACACAGGCACACACAGTCACAGGGACAGTGTCACAAGACTCGAGTACACAGTGTTCTGGGACAGTGTTCCCCATTCATGCACAGGTCACCTGACAGTGTCCTGCAGGCAGGTCAACGGCATCCCAGAGCTCCACACAGGCACAGAGAGAGCGTGCCTGGAGGATAGTACACCTGGACACAATGTCCCACCCACCCTCAGATGACAGAGTCACACAGATACACCGTCACTGGGCAGTGTCCTCGACACAGTCGACACCGGCGCACACAGCCTGGGAAGCAGCCCACTGCGTGCTCGGAGACCCATGCGGGGGCTCCCCCTGTGGCCGCTCTCCCTTCTGCTCCCAGCAAGCTCTCAGGAGCTGGGGGGCAGAGAGGCCCGGCCCGCCCCCCAGACATGCAGCCTCTTCAACCAGGTCCTACCCCTCCCTTCCTGTGCCCCCTCCTCGCCCTGGGTCTCCGTCTCCTCCTCTGTGAAAGGGGAACGGGAGCGGCTGCCCGCCAGGTTCCCGCAGGGCTCAAGTGACGTGCCATGCGGGAAGGGCTCGGCCACGTGCTGCCCACTGCGAGTGCTCAACAAAGCGACGTTATTTCTAGGACGGTTACAGCTGTGCCAGCCCAGCCTCGGTAGATCACGGCGAGTCCCTGCTCTCCACACCAGGCCTTGGCCTGCGGCGCCAGTGCAGATACCGTGGACCGGAAGCTTCTGTTGCTTGCTCCGGGATTTCAGGGGCTGGCCTTGGGCATGGGAACAGAGGGGAGGGTGCCCAGGCCCTCCATTCCCCCACCCTGTGAGCACCCCACCTTGGATCTGGGGTACCAGACTCCCACCCATCCCATGGGGCTGAGGGGACCTACCCACCAGCAGCTGAGCCTCAAATAGACCACATTCTGGAAGCCAGGACCCCAGGAGCGCCCCATCTGACAGCCTGAGCCCACTTCCAAGGCCCAGGAGGCTCTCCTGAGGTGCATCCTCCCAGGAGTTGCCCACCACAGACGTGAGTTCCCCAAGGCCCAAGGGGTGGCCCAGGGGTGGCCAGGTGATCCAGTGTCATCAGGCTGGTGTCCACAGGTGTGTGCACGAAGCCCTTCTGGTCTGGGATGCAGCCTGCGTTGGGAAGAGAAGGCACGGTGGGCTGGGGGCCGGGACCCTCCATTTGCTCCCCCCCAATCCAGATTTTGCAAGTCACTGGAAGGGGACGGAAGCTGGAGCCAGGACTGGGCATGGCAACCCTTCAGCTCTCAGCCCCATCAAGGTCATCAGGAAGCTACTTGGGGCAACCTCCCTGGCCAGAAGAGGAATCCTGGGCCTGGGGCTCTGGCCGAACTTGCCAGGGGACCCCCATATAACTCAGGGATTCCAGGTTGGAGTCTTGGAGCCTACTGTTCAATCCAAACTTGGGTGCACAGGACATCTGAGTCTAGAGCAAGTCAGGGAGCCCTGAGGCCATTGCTGGACCAAAAGGACCACCCAGCCCAGCCCAGGGGTCAAACTCATCAAACCAGGGCCACCAGGAACAAGCCGAGACTCAGAAACCCCATCAGGCCTGGGTTCAAATCCTGATTCCATCAGCTGTGTGACCTTGGGAAAGCTACAGAACCTTTCTGAGCCTCAGTTTCCATCTTTTGAAAAGTGGGGATAAAACTTGCTTCCCAGGGATATTGTTCAGATTGAATGTAATCATGGCTTTGAATTTTCCATGTATCCCATATAGACGTCCTTGGCCAGCACCAGGGAAGCGTTTGTTGAATGAACGATTTTAAAGACGATCTCGAAAGTGGAGCTGAAGGAAGCCATATCTCAGCCCAGCCCCCAGCTCCCGAATTCCCTGGGTTGCAGCCTGGGTCTCGGCAGCAGCAGCTGCAGGCCCTTCCTGGGGCGGGGACCCCTGCCCCCGCTTCTGCGCCCCTCCCCAAGCCGCAGGAGGCCCAGACACATGTTCGGAGGGGGCATTATCTGTGCTCAGTTGACTGTAAACGTTTAAGCGGAATTGACTGTGTACTCAGCCACTTTCAAACACAACTAATCTTCATCGGGCCGACGGGAAGTGAAATATGTTATTGTCGGCGGCAGTAAATTACCCGTGCCAGACCTGGCGCGTGAAGCATTACGGGACGTGCCCAGTGCACTCCTTCACCCAGCTGGCACCCGCCTGCAATCCATTCCCGGGCAAACGGCCCCGGCCACCTCCTCGCCGGGCACCGCTGCCAGCGCACAGGCCCGCCCCAGGGAAGGAGAAGGGGGTGGGGGCAGGGCTGGCTTTATGGCCATCCTGCCTCCCGGATCCCTGGGCTGGTGCCGAGGAAGCCCTAGCTCACCGGATTCTTAAAGGGCAGTGACCAGCTAGAGAGACCAAGTCCCAGGCAGGAAGGGATTTGGTCCAAGGTCCAGTTCTGTCCCCTTCTGGGCCTCAATTTCCTCATCTGTAAACTGGGGGTTCGATCGTTGTTTCACATTTTTACAAATCCCTTTACATATCTGGCTTGATAGAAGACCGGTGGATTCTCCTAATCTGCTTCCCAACTCAATCTGTTGCCACATGTTTGGGTCAAAGTCTACGAAAGGTATCCGGTCTCACACAGAAATGTAGCTGGAAAAGGGAGGCGTATGTTATCGGAATTCTCAGACATTTGTGGATTTTCTGTGCTGATAATAAACAAAAACTCGACAAGTGGTAGTTACTAGTTTTTTAAAGGTTAGCTGCTGGGAAGTGGATGTGGCTCAAGCGATTGCGCGCCTGCCTACCACATGGGAGGTCCCTGGTTCGGTTCCCGGTGCCTCCTAAAGATGACGAGCAAGACAGTGAGCTGACGTGATGGGCTGACGCGGCAAGCTGACACAACGAGATGATGCAACAAAGAGACACAAGGAGGAAAACACAATGAGAGACACAACAAAGCAGGGAGCAGAGGTGGCTCAAGCGATTTGCGCCTCTCTCCCACATCGGAGGCCCCGGCTTTGGGTCCGGTGCCTCCAAAAAGAAGATGAGCACACAACAAACAGACACAGCAAACGCGAACAAGAAGGGGCGGCGGGGGGGAATAAATAAAAAAATAAATAATAAAAATTTTAAAAAAAGAAGGTTATCTGCAACCACTTCAATCAGCTTTTCATACTCTGTTAAATTAAAACTGGTGGGTCTATTTCGCACTTTGAATGGATCTTTTATCCGTTTTGTAACATCACATATTGGTCACTTGGAAAATAGTGGTTCACTGAGTTATGCAGCTTTTTTCAATGTTGTCGCATTTTATGATAGTCTATAAAAAATCGCACTCGTTAACATCATCACCACACCATCACCGCCAATCTCTTCAGGAACGTCTTTAAGCAGGAAGCTGTCAAATCCACGGTAGCAGGTACACGTTTTCCAAAATTCGAATTTCGCTTGAAAGTCGTTTCGCCATTGGCAACAAATATTGTCAGTCGACCATCAAGTTTGTCCATTTTCCACAAAATATCTGCCAAATACAAACACCCAAGTCTTAAATGCTGTAGTCTGTCGATTGTTCTTTCACGTAAAAACAGCATTCCGTGAAAAAAAGTGGCAAGTGCAGCTCACCACTGAAACCACCGCACACGCACTTTTCTTGAGTCAACCAATGGTACGGTTGAGATGTCTTATGTGCTTCTCAACACACAGAATATCCAAACGATGTGCGGTCACAGGCAGAGACTTAAAAAGTTGATAATGTTTACTTTTCATGCAGGAGATGAAGTGAAACTGGATTTTTGTTTGTTTCTTAACTGAGAGCATGTCTGGGTAACAAATACAATGATTTCTGTTACAGCGCAGTGCACTGCCTTGATTTGTGCTAAGTTTTATCCACCCACTGTTTTTTTGTGTGTGTGTGTGTTTTTTTTTAAAGATTTATTTATTTACTTTATCCATTTTAAACGCCCCCTTCCCCATTTTGCTATTTTGTGTCCATTGGCTGGGCAATTCTCTATGTCTGTTTCCTGCCATTTCCTCCTCCTCCTCCTCCAGTCTTCACCAGGATTCGATCCTGGAGACCTCCGATGTAGGAGGAGGTGTTCTGCCACCTGCGCCACCTTGGTTCCTGGTTTTTGGAGTTTTTGGAGCATCTTGTCTTGTCTCTCCCCTGTTACGTCATCATCTTGTTGCATGGCTCCCGGGGCCTGGCGGCTCACCGGCACACAGAGCCTGGCAGCCCATGCTCCTTCTATGTATATATTTTTTATTTTACCGGGAGGTCCCGGGGATCGAACCCAGGTCCCTCCATATGGCAGACGGACGCCCAGCCATTTGAGCCACATCCGCCCCCCACCCACTGTTTTTTGCACCATCAGTGCAAATGTCAATGCAGGGAAAGAGATAAGTAATGTCTTAGTAGTATTGTGAAAGGGGTTTTGACCTCACAGACACCCTGAAAGTGTCCAGGGGACTTCCAGAGGGCTGGGGAACACATTTTGAGAACTGCGTGATCCAGTGTAATCAGCCTGGGGCCTCCAGGGATGTTGGAAGATGCCCATGAAGTCTGATGGGTAAAAGGACTTTATTTATTTATTTATTTATTTATTTTTTTTACCGGGAGGTACCAGGGATCGAACCCCGGTCTCTCCATATGGTAGACGGACGCCGAACCTCTTGAGCCACATCTGTTTCCCGGTAAAAGGACTTTAATAAACTGCTGTACGCCATCAGGTACGCCATCCCTGCCCCTATCATTGGGGTCTCCTTCCATTTGGTGGGCAAATATCCCCCATCACCACGCCCAGCCCCTCACCACTCCCAATTACTAAGGCTGCTGATCAAAACCCCTTGGTTCCTTCAAAATTCTGCTCACAGTCAACTTTCTCCTGAAGACTTCCAGAACACAAACCCTCAGTGGGAGTCACGTCTCCCTCCTCTGAACCCCCAGACCACCCTGTATATCCCTTATGGTCTCGCCTCACTCCCAGCACCTGCTTTAGCCACGATGAGCCTCCAGGAGACTGAGGGTGATCAAAAGGAATGAGGACCTCTTTGGTCTCGGCCGCAGAAACGAGATGACGAAGGGAACGTCATCGTTTGCAAAGCGTCGCAATAAGACGCACACCTTGTGCTGCCGCTGTGGCTCTAAGGCCTACCACCTTCAGAAGTCGACCTGTGGCAAATGTGGCTACCCTGCCAAGCGCAAGAGAAAGTATAACTGGAGTGCCAAGGCTAAAAGACGAAATACCACCGGTACGGGTCGAATGAGGCACCTAAAAATTGTATACCGCAGATTCAGGCATGGATTCCGTGAAGGAACTACACCTAAACCCAAGAGAGCAGCTATTGGAGCATCCAGTTCATCTTAAGGATTTCACTGATTAGTCGTGCAATAAATGTTCTGGTTTTAAAAAAAAAAAAAAGGAATGAGGATATAGAGAGGGAGGCTGGGTCAATGCCTGAGGCCTGAGTGATGATCACTAACCAGTGGTTAGCAGAGGAATAGCTGGGGTAGGCCAGAGGGATTCTGAGCGCCAGGGGCCAGCACCCTGAGGGGCCTGTGATGGGTGGGGCCTGGAAGAGAGGTAGGGGTTCAAGTGCTCCCAAAGCCGACCTGGACAAAACGGTGACCTCAATGAAGCTTGCATTTATGGTCCCTCTTGCTGTGTGACTTTGGGCAAATCACTTAACCTCTCTGGGTCTCAGTTTGCTCATCTGTAAAATGAGTCATCTGGATCACTCTCAGAGACTCCCGACAGCTCCCGAATTCTATGAGTCAATGGTATTGACATGCTAACAGTCCAATTTCCTGTGGCAATAACTTATTTAAACTTTCTGGGCTAATGACATCTGAACACAGTATGATGTTGACTTTCAAACGTTCTGTGACATCATCTGATGATATCGACACCAAACATTCTATAGCGCTAACACGTGAAAAGGCCCATTATGCCAACATTCAAACACGTTACTGACAATGAACATTCTATGACATCACTCGGTTGGTTCCAGCTGAGTGCCAGCTGTGTGCCAGTCACACCAGCAGCCTGTGATACCTGTGGGTCCATAAACGGTCCCTTCTCAGAACTTTCCTCTCCAGGAATCGAGACCCCGTGGCAGCTCCTGAGGCTGGCTTAGGAGGCTTTAGCTGCCCCACCGTCCCAGGCCATTCTCTTCTATGAAGAATTGATGCTGTGCCAACTTTAAGACAAGGCCCATGTCCCTTCTTCCCACAAGATTCTGCCCTGATAATCTCCAGAGTCCTCACCGCTGTAGCCCAGTTCCCCAGGACTTTCCCTTCTCCCTTCTTTCCACCCAGGGCCTTGCCAGCTGGACCATGCTGGAGGCACCCTAGGAGAAATCAAGGCACGGGGGTGGGGGACCCACAAAGAACCCCGTGGCTCAGCCCCTCATCTCCCTCCCCTTTGACCCTCTGGCTGAGGCTGGCGTGCCTGGGGTCCTCTGGGGACAAGGAGGTGGTCAGCATGCCAGTGCCTTCTCCCCTGGCTCCAGGCCGCTGGCCAGGCAAGGGTTCCAGGCCTTGGACTGGCCTTGCCTCTCCTGCCTCTCTTACAAAAAGAACAGAAACAGAAATCCCTGCAACTTGAACAATCATTGTGTTGGATTTGGGAGATGTTATTCCTTGTGACAGACAAGGGCAATTATCTGCAATCCGCCAGCAGTTTTAGCCTAATTTCATTACTGCTGTGCAATTCTCCCTGAGCTGCTAGTCTATCAATGTCTTGCAGAACGGATTAGCGGGCACTTTCTTCATCTTCAAATGAATTTCAGCTGTCATGCCTTTGATGAATAGAGCAGGGACAGTGGCTGACCTGGGCTGGGGAGTGGCCAGGGACGGCAGGCCGGGGCCCCGGGCCTGGTGGGTGGCAGTGTGGGCACGAGAGGTGGGCAGAGGGGAGGCACCTGAGCTGTCCAGCCTTCCCAGGCCCCCCTGAGCCCAGGACCTAGCTTGGCTCTGCCTGCACACTGAGCCGCCCCATCTGGGGCAGTGTCCCAGGTCCTAGCCTGAGAATGTGATATGCTGGAGACCCCGGAGCCTCCCTGTCCCCAGCACCCAAATCTCTGTAAAGCCCAGCTTCGAGTGCGGAACCCCCAGGAGTGGGGTTCAGGGCTGTCTTGTCACTGCCGTGTCCCCAGACCCCGGCTCACGTGAGACGCTCGGTTTCCATTTCAGTACTGCTTGGGTGGGAGCCTGGTACGACCAGGCACGTGTTATAAGCCCAAATCTCTATTTGACAAGCAGGCGATGCCCCAAGTGGCTTATCAGAAAGGGGGCTGACACGGGAGGAAGCCAATGCTTTATGGAGCACCTACTATGCGTCAGGCACGATGCCAGGCACTTTGCTGACATGGCCTCGTTTTAATCTTAGAGAAGGGAAGCCACTAAACACAACGCACAAGCAAATGCACTGGGGGCTGGCAGACCCAGGCCTGCCTGCCCATCCTCTGCAGCTCCCAAGGAGCACTGTTTGGGGAGCCCTGCCTACACGGGGAGATTCTTCTTACTGGGGGAGAATGAGGCCCCGTGGAGAGAGGAGAAGGGCTGTGGGAGAGATCCCGTGGGACCCAACATAGCAGCCCAGGAAGATGTCCACGCAGGCTTAGGGACCCCTAGGCCCCACTCCCCCGCCATCTAAACTACTTCCCTGGATTCCTGGGAAGAAGGGCTGCGCTGGTTTTCCCGTTTGCCCCCGTCCATGCCCCACTTTCTTTGCCCTGCTCTGTGTCCCGGGAAGCTGACCCCTGCGGCTGTACCCACAGCTTCCTGTCCTCCGGCTTCCAGGAGGGACTGCCCACCTAGAGGCAGGAGGGGAGGTTTGAGGGCAGGAGGAGGGGGAGGCTGGGGTGCTTGTGCCCTGCTCCCAGCCCGGGGCGGCACTGGATTCCTGGCAGTAGCTGTGTCCCTTTGTCCCTCTGCTGGTGCCTCCAGCGTGGCGCTGGCCCTTCAGGGCCAGGGGTCCCTGCTGGGGGGTCCCCAAGTCCCTTGTTAGCTTGCACCTCTGTATCCAGACCTCACTTCACTAAACTCTCTTCCTTTGCCCCATCCAGATGGAACTGTGTGTCCTGCTGGGAGGCTGACTGACGTGGGACTGGGTGGGGTGGGAATCAAGGAGCTCATTGTGACGGCAACCGGGTGACATCCATTGACTGTTCCCACAGCTGCATGGGGGAGGTGCCGTTTACAGATAAGGACACTGAGGCCCAGAGAGTGAGGAGACTGGCCGGGGACCCACAAGGAGGTGGTGGAGCCTGGCTCTGGCCCGCCCCCCATTCGCCTGAGCCCTGGGCCTGTCATCTTAACATCACACCACGCACACACACACCTCTTCGGCCAGACCAGAAACCGGAGCCAGTGAGAGCTCTTTGGGGCTGTGTGTTGATGAGTCTTGGAAAAGACTGGATGTTCTCCCGCGCCCTGGAGAGGCAACCCCAGTGAAGCTTTGACGCTTCCACGGCCCCCAGCAGGCTCCTACGACAGCAGAGGAAAGTGGAGCCCAAGAGAAGGGCTCTCGTGCTCTCTGCCACGGCCGCCCCACCAGCCCTCAACCCCCCTGGAGAGCCTGCTCAGAACTTACAGGAGCAGAAGGAAGATCCACAGAGGGATGGCAAAGACCTTTCCTGATGAGCCAGCCCACTCGCCCATTTTACAGGTGGGGAAACTGAGGTTTAGAGGGGCAGAGGGCCTTGCTCAGAGCCAACAGGGAGTCCCCTGGAACTCCACGGCCTTCTCCGGTGCAGTAAAACGAGGCTTAGCCAGGCCAAAGCTGGGCCCCCTCCCCCAGTCTCAGGTTCCGCTCCTTTCTTCAGGCACCCGAGACTTCTCCCAAGTCTATCGATCGCTGGGGCAGCCTTGAGTCAATACAGTGCACTTGGCTAATTAATCTTTCCCAGATAATTGCAGGAAATTATTGGTTGGTGTAAAGTGGGGGAGCCTCTGTTCCCCCCCACCCCTTACCTGCCCCGAGCAAGTCTGGCAGAATGCAGGGTGCTGGCCTAGACCCCCCGCTCGCCCCTTCCCAGAAGCCTCAGCTTAGGACTCCAACCAAGCCAGCGTTCCTGGCCCCACTCTGGGATGCAGCGGGAAGCACTGGGAGCAGGACGGCCCTGGCTTCACAGCCCGCTCTGGCACTTTCTAGCTGTGCAAACACGGATAAGTTGCTTAACTTCTCTGGGCCTCACTTGGTGGACAAGCAGAACGGAGTTTGTAACCTCTGCATCACAGGGCCGCTCGTGAAGGATGAAATAAAAGGCAGCGTTTTCACACGAATTGAGTATGATCTCTACAAAGGATAATAAGGACCCCAGAGACATCCAGTGGCTCGGCTACATGCCACGCACCTTGCGGAGAGTCGGATAGGTGCTGTCATCACCCCTGTTTTATAGGGAGGGAAACTGAGGCCTGGCCCAAGGTCACACAGTGAGAGGTGGAGCCTGAAGCCACGCTCTGCGCTTGGGATGACAATCGCTGCCCTGAGCTGTGTCACTGAGCCCGACAGCGGACTCTCCATGAAGCAGCTGTCACCAAGGATGAGCCCTCTGCTTACCCATCGTGGAAGGCACCCAGTTTCACCCACTCCCAGCCCCCTGGCCCCAGAACTCTAGGACCCGAGGAAGTCACTGGGCTGGGGTGGACTCTACGCCCCCCGGTGGCCTTTCCCAGGCCCCCCAGGAACTCATCGTAACTGGACACTCCTGGACAAACTTTCCCATCCCCTGGGGGGCGTTTCTGTCTTTCTCCCACATACAATTTTAATCTATCTAACCTCGCCGGGCTGGATATACCTGCTCCTAATAAACCTCTAAGACTTTAATGAACTAAATAGCAAATTACTTTTTTATTCAAGAATGAAATTTCATCATATTCATAATTCATATTTTATTTCAGACATCTGCTGCTGATTACATTACATTTAACTAAAATTAGATGATGCTCAGAATGCAATTAAGGCTCTGCCAAATTCTTCGGCCCACCAATGCTGGCAGAGCTCAGCGGGGGCCGCGAGGAGCCTAATATGTAATTAGGAGCTATTTTCTAGCTGTTTTTAAAGTCTGAAAATTAGCTGCCTTTATTAATCACACAGACAAATATAAAGTGGAACCAACGTTCGCTGAAATTTCTAAAAGGGATTTTTTGTTTAATTATACACCACAGAGCGCCGCGACTCGTTTTGCATGTTGATTTGTTGTGCACTGACATTTTGACAACTGGTTCTCAATTTGTCTGTCGTAGTTAGGCAACAACAAAGCTGACGGTAATACTTTAACTTTCAAAACCTTCAGTGTGCCGGGGAGAGGAGAATGGCATTGCTCACTGCGGGCCTGCCGCTGGGGCTCTCGAAGCCCTGGGGGGGCTGAGACACTGGGAGAAGGGGCGGCGAGAGGTGGGCAGGGGGGTTTCGGCTGATGCCCTCAGTGTGGAGGCTTGGCCGGGAGTCAGGGGGTCCTGGAACAAGCCCCAGCTGTGGGAAACCCTTCCCCTCTCTGGGCCTCTGTTTCCTCCTCTGTAGGATGAAGGGGTTCAGAGCACAAGCACTTTAAGGTGCTAAAATTCTGCCTTCTTTTCTCGGTGTGCCAAACCTTGTGCCAAGTGCTTTCCATGCAGGGTCATTAGCCCTCTTAATCCTATGAGTTTGCAAGGAGAGGGGAGTGGGATCTGGAATTACCCCACTTTACAGAGGCTAACACTGAGACTCAGTGAGATTCAGTGACTTGTCACTGGCTGGCAGGTGACCACATCTGGACTCAAACACAGGTCTTGTGGCCTCCAGAGTCCGTGGCCTTAACTACTCTATCTGCCTCCCTGGCTGGGTAGCCCTGAGCAGGTGGTAGCTCTCTGGGCCTCGATTTCCCATCTGTGCCGCTTGGAAAGGGTGAAGTGGCTTTCCTGTCATCGACCTGACACTGCAGATGACTTGCTCTTGCCCACTCGGTTAAGGGACCGCGGCCTTGCTGAGGCCAGGGCAGGGGTGGGCAGGGGGACCATGGCACGGAGGGAGCAAGCCTGAACCTCTGGCTGGGTCTCCTTGGCCCCTTGTGCAGCCCCCGAGCTCACCGTGTGCCCTGGGAGGTTCCACCCCCTAGTGAGGCCCAGAGAGCTGCCAGGACAGAGGACGGCCGCAAGAGGCCCGGATTCTACCCCACGCGGACACCAGCAGAGGCCTTGTCCCTGTGTGCCTGGCGCTGTGTCGACACTTTAGTACCTAATGCTTCCCACCAGCCCTCCGAGGTGGGGTCACAGCCGGGCTTGAAGTGTCACTCCCTGGGCTCGAAATCAGCTGCCACCACTCCCTAGCTGCGGCAAACTCCGACAGGCAGCCTCAGTTCTCAGCACTTCCATTTCCACATCATTAAAATGAGGACCTTAAGTTCTGGTGAGGAATGATCCAGATGATGGGTGTTTGGCCCAGCTTACGCCCTCAGTTGGTGGGCGTTACCTGTTCCTACCTCATTTGATGGGTGGGCACGTTGAGGCGAAGTATGGCCCCGAGGGGCAGAGCCTGTGGCCTGCTGAGCTGAGGTCTGCACCCCCATGGCCACACTCTCCCCCCAGCACCATGATGTCTCCCTAGTGCCCACTGAGAAGGGCCGGAGGATGCTCTGTGGGATCTGGGCTGTCCCATCTGGGCCCTTAGGGACCCTCATCTCCTGTCTCTCATTTCCCATTTGCCCCCTGGTGGGGGTGCTGAGGGGCCTCTGGCTGGAGCCCAGGCATACTGGGGCCAAGAATGGGGTTCTCTGCCCCTGCTGACCCCATGCCAGTGGAGCCAGTGCCCACCGCCTGCTGAGCCCAGGAGCCGCCCTGCATCCCCCCCACCGCCCCAGACTCTCCTGATGAAAACACCAAGGGAGAAAAGGAGGTGTTTTGGGGTGACAATGAAACTGCCAATAAAATCTCAACTGCTGGGAGAGGCAATGACTATTTCACTTGCTCTGACAGTTGAGGCTTTGCCGGGGAAGGAAAATGGCAGGTGTCAGCTGACATCTTTCAGAGAACCGCCCGCGGGAGAGGTGGCCCCAGGAGACCCCGCTGGCCCGGAAGTCGTCAGAGGGGGCCGGGTCAGCCGTGGAGGCGAGGCCGGTGCCCTGACTTGGTCTGCTCATTCGTCCACTGCGCGACTCCTCCTGAGCATGGCCAAGGCCAGGCTCTGGGCTGGGGTCTGAGGGTGCAAAAGTGAACCCGGAAGAGCCCCTGCCCTTGAGGGGCTTCCATACCGACCGGGAATCAGCCAAGAGGAACCAGGTCTGGCAGGAGATTATTAAAAAAGGGGTGAACAATGTGAATATTCTGGCTGTCCTGATTTTGTGATAATCAGGGTAGGCTAAACATTCGCTATATTAGAAACCATGCGTGTGTCCCCAGACCTAGTTTTTCTCCCTAGGTCTGGTTTTTAGAATGCTGGTGATAAACCAAGCCTGATTTAGTATATGACCATCCTGTAGGGGAAAAGACTGTAACTTTGAGTATCTTTGGTCAACCTTAAGAGGTACAGCAGGGGGACGGATGTGGCTCAGGTGGTTGGGCGTCCGTCTCCCATATGGAGGGACCTGGGTTTGATCCCCGGGACCTCCCGGTGAAAACAGAAGAGGGGAAAATGTGGAGGACATGTGCACCATCAGGCCCCACGAGCCACACAGCACGACAACGACGTGGCAGGAGAGTGACACGAGGGAGAGCCAAGACGAGATGCCCCGAAAAACCAGGAACTAAGATGGCGCAGGCAGTAGGACGTCTCTCTCCCATATCAGAGTTTCCAAGGATCGAATCCCAGTGAAGACAGGAGGAGAAGGATGAGAAGAGAGGGCAGGAAACGGACACAGAAACAGCAAAAATGGGGGGAGGGTAAAAATGGATAAAAGTAAATAAATAGATAAATAAATCCTTAAAAAAATGTATAGGGGAGTAAGATACGGACTATAGTTAGTAGTAATACTTTGACGATAATACTTTCATAATTTGTTAACAAATGTTTCACAACAATGCAAAGTATTTGTGGGGGGTGATGTGTGGGAGCCCTGTATGATGTTATGCATGTTTGTTTTGTAAGTTCACAATGTTTACTGAACACTTATAGTTTATGTATGTTCATGTATGAATGATCTACTTCAATAAATTGTTTTTTTGAAAAAAAAAAAGGGGTGAATAGGGAGCGGATGTGGCTCAAGCAGCTGAGTGCCTGCCTCCCACATGGGAGGTCCTGGGTTCAGTTCCTGGTGCCTCCTAAAAACAAACAAACGAAAAAACCAACTCAGGGGAGCAGATGTGGCTCAGTGGTTGAGTGCTGGCTTCCTACATACAAGGTTCCGGGTTCAATCCCCAGCCCTGGTACCTCAAAAAAAAAAAAAAAAAAAAAAAGGTGTGTGTGTGGGAACAGCTGCCCTGAAGACGGAGACAAGTTGGACTCCCAAACTGAAAGGCCCCCCCAGGTATCTGCATAAGGGTCCAATCTGTTGCCTCCTCTCCATCCTCCCAGAAGCCATTGCCCCTGTCCAGCCATTGCCGCCGGTCACCTCCTAACTCCTCTCCCCTTGCCCCACTCCTACCGTGCCCCAGCCTGACGACTTCCTAAAGCACAGCTGTGCCCCTGCCCTCCCCTAACACCCACCCTTGCTCCCAGAGCCCTGCCTCATACAATAGGTCCCCCCTAAACACCAAACCACTGGTGGCTTCCCCGCACGTTCCACAGCATTGCTCTCCTCGGTGCCTTTGCTGGCCCCCTGATTCTGCCTGGAACTCCTTCCCTCGGCCTCCCAGCCCAGCCAAAATTCTGCCCCGGCACCTCCTCCTCCAGGAAGCCTTCCTTGATGCCTTTCCTGCCCTCCGGGCTGGGGTGTGCACCCCTGAATGGGCTCCCATGATGACTGGGAACCCACCACTCTTCACTGTCAATGTCTGTTTGCTTAGCAGGCTTTCTCCCCTGTGAAGCCTGGAAGGCAAATCTGAGTCTTAACCCAGGGACCCCAGAGCCAGGCTCACAGTATGAGCTCAGGCAGTAGAGCTCCTTGGGGCCTTGGTGGTGGCCCCAGCGAAACTCAGGCCTGGCCGAGAAGTTGGCCCTGGGAAGGTATGCTGGCTCAACTATGAAGACACAAGTCAGACAGCCCTCTGCCCATGAGACTGTGACATTGTCCAGAGGTGGGGAAGAGAAACCACCTTTGGGGTCAGGGGACCTGGACTTCAATTCTGCTTAACAGCTGGCTGGTCTGCGGCATGTTGCTTCATCTCTCTGAGCCTCAGCATCCTCATCTGAGAAATGGGAAAAGTCATACCACAACATGAGGCTGAACTGTGGTGATTATTCATGATTACTGCAATTTTATTGATCACCAATTCATTGTTATTGTAATGATCGTTATGTGGATTTATTATCCAAAATCCATGTGCCCTTCAAGGCCAGCTTCCCTGACCAACTGCTCAGAACCACAAACCATATGTGTTCCCTGTGAGAGTGCCCAAAGCTCTCTGTCATTTAATTCTCATAACTCTTTACATATTTACATGCCATCCTCCCAACTGGACAACATCTTCCTTACCAGAAGGGACTGTATTATATACTTCAGGACCTCCTGAGGGACTCAAGGACTGCCTGTTGGTTGATTTCACCCCTTACCCCCTACCTGGAACCTAACGCAAACCTGAAACAATCTGAGAACTTGAAATGAGGAAGAAACTGCAGGTAGGGTGGCAAACTGGATTTGGAGTTAGGCAGATCTGTGTTTGCATGCGGCTCTGCCTCTTTCAGGCTGTGAGGCTGCGAGTTGGCCACTTTCCCCCTCCAAATCTTGGTTTTCCCTTCTGCAAACGGGGGGACAGGATGCCTACTCCCCAGGCTGTCAGGTGACAATGTACGTGTGCCCATTTTGGCACAAGGCAGATGGTAGAAGAATGAACAGCTATTTAACCCCACCATCTTGGGTGCAGATCCCAGCTCTACCTCCTTGCTGTCACCACCCTGCGCCTCAGTTTTTTCCTCTGGGGTGCTGCTGTGAGCACTAAGTAAGTTCGTGCATGTCAAGTCTCGCACCCGGGGTGTGCTCCATAAGTGCTGGCTGTCGTTTTCCTGCACAGAGTTGTAGAAATGTCCAGACCTGGGCCACCGGCCCTGCCCCCACACCACCAGGGTCTGATAAATGGAGTCAGGAGGGGGTGCAGATGGATGCTGGGCAGCATCCCACCTCCCACCCTAAAGATCCTCCACAATGAGGGCATTTCCCAGGCCTGGGGCTTTCCAGCTCAGTACTTCAAAGGGCTTTAGAAATTCTATTGGTCTCGCCAGCCCCCTGGCTGAGGAGAGAGGGAGGGTCGGTGGTGGCCCCTTTAAGTGCAGAAAGGATGGGAAGGGAAGGCCCCATCCCCTGGGGCCAGACCCCCACCCCCACCTCATCTCTCGGTCCAGCCAGAATCCTTGGCAGCCGGGGAGGTGGGCTCTGGGCAGCTAGGTCTCCTGAGCTGAGCAGGGTGGCCACACTGCAGGCGAGGGGAGCGGCCTCTGTCTCCCTTTCTCCTTACTGCTCATTCATTCACTCATTCATCTGCTCATTCATTCAGAAAACTTCAAGCTCTTATCACAGCATCTAGTCACTGTGCTAGACTTGGGGGAGGCAGCAGCGAGCAAGACCCCCAAATCCCTGCCCTTGGGGAGCCGGCGACATACTGGAGAGAGAGGCAATGGAACAAGGGAAGAAATGATTGAGGGAGAGATCGGGAGCATCAGAGGAGAGGGTTGGTCAGGGAAGGCCAGTCTGAGCAGGCGATTAGCATGAGAGCTGCTGCCAGCCAGGTGCAGAGTGTGGGGGGTCAAATTTTCCATTGTCATCACCATCACCATCACCACGTGGCATGTAAGTGATGACGCGTCTCCTGTCTGTCCCCTGCACCGTATTGTCAGCTTCCCAAAGGCAGGCGCAGTGCCTGCCCATCCGCTGTCGCTTGCTTGTGAGGGGTCCCCCAGCAACAGAGTTGTCCTTGGATGATGGCTGTTGAGCGAATGAGCAAAGTGGACATGCAGGCACGGTGCTGAGTGTGCTATGCCACGACTTCCTTGATCCCCACAACCACCTTACGGGTTGGGTAATTGTCTCGATTTCCAGATAAAGAAATGGAGGCTCAGAGAGGTGCAGTCGCTTGCCCAAGGTCACCCAGCCAGCAAGTGGTTAGGCAGGGATTCGAACTCAGCTCTATCTGGACTCATAACGCTTTGCTGCCCAGGCCCTTGGGCCCCTCAATTGTGAGGGGGGCAGAGCAGACAAGAAGGGCTCCCAATCCCCCCTCCAAAGGCAGCAGGTCCTGGAAGGGCAGTAAGGGAGGCTCCAGAAATAACCCTGGGCCCTGGTGGCGGTTTGGCAGCCAGTGTGTGTGTAACACAAACAGCACTAATCCCCTGTCAGTTAAACTGGATATCAGAGGAGACAAGCTTCCGAGAGCTCGGAGGCCTAATTGAATCGAATTGAAAAGGCGGAATGGGCACTGGGCCTGGAGGCTGGATGCCGGGGGAGCGGGGAGCTCAGCGCAGCTGTCTGGGCTGTGCGTGCCCCTCGGCCGGGCAGCACTCCAGCCCCTGCTGTGGGGAGCCAGGCTTGGGGAGTGGTGGTGGATCGCAATGGTGGGGAGGGGGACACCCCAGCCAGGGTGCTCCACCCCCTCCGGCCTCCCCTTTATCTGCTGGCTCGGCCATTTTCTCTCCATCGCTAACCCTTTTTCTGTTCCTTCTGTTATCTGGAATAATGTCACTGCCTCTTTAGAATCTATTCATCAGAGCAGAAAGAAGCCAATACTGACACTGATAAAAAAAAAAGTACCTTCTGTGCCTCTCGGGGAAAGAGCTCTCAACCCGACCGACAGCGCCTCCGTCCGCCCCCGCCACCCGCCTGCCTGCCATGTCAATGGGGGCACTGAGGGGTAAGCGGATTCCGCTTGGGGGCGGAGTGCCTCCCACAGGTGGGTGTCGCCAGCTCCCGAATTTGCTCTCCAGAGTCAGTGGGAGAGGGTCTCTGACAAAGGTCTCAAACTAGTGTGTCCCGGAACTTTCCGTCTGCGGATGGATTTGACTTGGCCATTGCGTACTTTTCAAAAAAAATATTTTTAGGAGGTACTGGGGATTGAACCTGGAACCTTGGACATGGGAAGCAGGTGCTCAAACCACTGAGCTATATCCACTCCCCTGGCTGTTTGGTGTTTTAAAAATTTCTCTTTCTTGGTTGAGCTTATTTAAAAACCAGGGGATTTTACTCCAAAATCCAGATTTTCAAATTCTCCTTAAAAAATTAGATGGAAGGGTTTGTCAACAGTGGGTCCCCCACCCCACAGTGCAACCAGTGGCCGGAGCCGTGGGGGCTGAGCCCTTCCCTAGCTGAGAGGAGCCCGCAGCCACAGGGTACTTCTGATGCCTGCTCCTAACCCAGAGAGGACAGCTGGAAATAGCATTGTCAGAAGACAATGAGACAGAGGCCCAGAGAGGGAGAGTGACTGGCCTAAGTTACACAGAATTTCAGAAATTTCCTGACTCCCTGGACAGTGCTTTCTTCAACCACATGAGGCAAGTGGGGAGAAGGGGTCCCAACTTCTGGCCCCCACACACCTCCCACTCCCCATCTCCCACATCCATGGACCCTCAGCCCTTCCAGGAACAAGGTCTGGCTTTCAGCAGGGACGTCGGCCACCTTTCAGAGTGGGTGGGGCCATACCAGTGGCCCTCTCTGCCTCCTTCCCTGGCCTTGGAATACCCCATTTCAAACCCACCCTCTCAGCCCGTCACAAGGCCTGGGCTTGGGTCACAGCTCTACCACAAATACTGTACCTGACCTTAGGCAGGCCATTTCCCTTTCCTGGGCCTCAGTTTCCCCATCTGCAAAGTGCGGGTCCTCATGGCTCTATCAGGAATACTCTTGATGGGCTGAATTCCCTTCCTAAAGGTGGACACACCTCCCTGCAGCAGAAGGCAGGAGCGGTGGGAGCATACTGGATGCCTGCCAAGGACAAAGCCAAGGTACGCACCTGGGCGGGGGCAGGGCTGTGTGGCATGTAGCTGATGTGGCCATTACCTGGTGCTCCCACCCCTGGCCTGGCTGCCTGACTATGGTGCAAGAACCCCCTTGCTCCCCCAGTGCCCCCCATGCCCTGTGAAAGTCAAACGGGGTGCGCAGCAGATGTGGCCGTCTCGCAGAGAAGGCAGGTGCTTGGTTCACGGGGAGCCTTCCTCCTCCAAGGTCACGTCCTCCTGCTCCCAGACCCACAGGCCTTCGAGGGATTCATGCTAATCACCGGCTGGCTCCGTGGTCAGCCAAACCTGCCTCGTAGTCTGGAGTCTGGAGTTGTCCTAAGTCCCCGTGGGGCCAACAGGGTAGGTCTTCTCTGTCTGGCAGCAGGACGGGGCAGCAAAACTTGGCCTCACCTGGTGCCCAAGCAGGAGCCTCGGGCTTTGGAGACAGACATGGCAGGGTTCAAAGCCGCCCTGGCCATGAGCTGTCACGTCATCTCTCTGAGCCTCAGCTTCCCCATATCTGGTAACAATAGCTTCTGTTGACTGGGTGCTCACTCGATACATGGGCTCTCGTGACCGCCGCGGGGTGGGCACTGTGATTATTTGTTTTACAGACGAGGAACCTGAGGTTCAGAGAGGTGATGTGTGCTGCCCAAGGTCTCAGTTCCAGGGAACAAGGTTAGATCTGACCCCAGAGCCCACAAAACAGGATTCAATGAGGCAGGAGGGCCAAGATCCTGGCACAACGAGTGGGCGCTGTTATTTCTAGGATGGGGAAACTGAGGCCCAGACAGGGGAAGAGACCTGCCTAAGGTCACACGGTGAGCCGCCTCGGCCTCTTTCCTGCCTTTTCCCCTGGCCTCCCCTTTGCTTCCTGTCCACCTCCCTCCTCCCACAAAGGCCCATGCACCTACCTGGAGCAAAGGTGGCTGGGGCAGCACAGGAAGAGCACTGGACCCAGAGTCCAGAGACATGTCCAACTGCCTGGCTTGGAGCAGTGACAACTCCTCGGGGCCTCAGTCTCCTCAAATTCGCGGGCTTGTGGAGGCCAGTAGAGAACACGTGTGGAAGTGTCCAGAGCGCCCAGTAGGGCGCCAGTGGCTCCGACTGGCCATCCTCGCTCCTGCGTGGTAAGTGTGCACCTCGCATTGGCCCAGTGAACAGTGACTGACCACGGGGTGGGGATCTGCCCGCAGCCCACGGCAGCGCTGGGGAGGAGGCAGCTCCTTCCTCTTGGCAGGGCCAGGGAGATGCCCAGGAGGCCACGAAGAAGGCCTGGGCACCCTGTCAATTCAGCAGGAGCTGGGACTCAGCCTCAGCCAACACATTATGCAAATGCCTTGAAATGGCTGTTTTCCTTATCAGATTTAAAAGGTTGTATTGAGAAGAGACCTAGTTAATCTCCTGAGCAGGGTTTGGCAGAGCAGCCTGTTAAAGAGCCAGGGCCTCTATCCTGCCAGCCCTCATTTGGGGAATTAGGCAGTTCCCCCTCAGCCCAGGGATGTGGGAGAATTGAGGCCTTAGGGCTCCCCCGACCCCTACGGCTTCTAGGAGGAAAGTGGGGTGACCCAGGAGGAGAGGGGCCCCTCCCCTCTCCCTCGGGCCCTGGCCCTCATTCCTGTCGCAGGTTCTGCAGAAGGAAGCAGGGCCCTAAGAGCACTGGTGGCTAGAGGTGTGGGCCCGTCACCAGGCCATTTTTCTGTAGCCTTGTCACATTATGAGCTTTATGGTGGGAAAAAATAAGATGAATGATTCTGGGTTGACGTAATCCTTGAGCCAGTGTACCCGGGCCCAGGGCCCCTGGCCTGGGTAGGACAACTGCTCAGCCCTGTTGGCCGTACCCAAGCCCTCTCTCCCCAAGGGGCTCGGATGACCCGGCCAGACCCTGAAGCATGGGTCCTACCTGACAAGCCCCCGCGGGCAGGTCCCTGAACTGCTAAGGGAGCATTACACCACTTCTCTGCTAAATGGAACAGTATTTTAGGTCTACTTTAAAACGCGCTGAAATCCAGAAGCCAGGCACCAAAACTCAGTTTGCAGCAAAGGGGACATGAATGGATATGCCGTTATTTATGCTCTGTGCCCCACGTGGGGGAAATGGGACCATGGCCTGAGCACTGAAGGTGAAAACTTGGTGACACAGAAAGGCGCTTGTTAGCACAAAAAGGCAGCTGACACAACCGCCTTTACGGCACCATCCTGTTTTATTTCAAAAGCAGGTACACACACTTACATGGGGAAAAGTGGAAGGGCACAGATGAAGTCATTAACAGGGGTGATCTCTGAGTGGTAAAAAGGTGTTTGTTTTTTTCTCTCATTTTTTTTTTGTACAGCACATGCATTGTTTTTGTAACAATAAAAGCCACAAATAATTTTTAAACTAAAGAGAATGAACTCAGGCTCTGGAACTCAAATCCAGTTTTCGGCCACTCGCTGACTGAGATATGTGCTTAACCTCTCTGAGCCTCGGTTTCCTCACCTAAGATGTCCATGACTGGGCCTGGCACGCAGTAGGTGCTAAGTGACTGCCAAGGGGCTGGTGCCAAGGTAGCTGGAAACCAGGAAGGGGTGGGGTAGGGAGCACCTGTAGGTGCCAGACACCAAGCCTGGCGCCTTGCAAAACCTCCTACTGAGGAATGAGAATGAAAGCGGGGACCCTGGGAGGCCAAGGCCGGCCCAAGCATGCTCGGAGGGCAGGGCAGGGCCAGGCCACATGCCGCCTGCTGACCGGGGGCTGGCGCTGACCGCAACAGGCTGCTGGCACCCCTGGGAACAGGTCTTGGGGAGCAAAAACCCTCACTGCAGAAAGAACATGCGCACAAACGCCGCAGCCACTCTGGTGTGAGTCACAGCACTCGCTATCTCCTAACGTGAGACCTCCGCCAGACCGGGAGGTTTTCTGCCAACTTCAGGCTGTGAGGCTGGGTGCTAAAGCCACAGCGAGCTGGCGAGGCGGGGGCGGCTCCAAACGCTGGCTGGAGATGGGGCCGTCCTCCGGCACTCGGCAGGCGGCCAGGGGGTGCCCAGGCGACCCTAGAGGGTTTGCACCAACCACGGGGCTGGCCCTCTGAACCGGCTTTGAGCGCCACCCTGAAATGAGGCAGTTATACACTTAGGTGCTAGGCTCTGTGCCAACTCAATCTGCATGAGACCTCTCTAAAGCAGAGGTTGTTATGCCCACTTCCTAGATGAGGGCTGGCCCAAGGTCACAGGGCTTGTGGGTGGCACAGCTGACCTGGAATCCTGGTAGAGTCACGCTCTCAACCACGACGGCTGGTGGAGACTGGGACCTGTGGGCCTTGCTTCACAAACAACCCTAGGGGGTCACCGGTTCAGCATCCTCAGCCCTGGGGGTACACCAGAATCACCAGTGGCTGGCCTGCTGAGGCCAATTAAATCCGAATCTCTGGGGCTGGAGCCCGGCAGTCATGGAGTTTTTTTTTTTTAAAGCTCCCGAGGTGATTCTGGAGTAAGGCAGTGAGAGCCACGACAGTAGGCAACTGCTGGAAATGCAAACTGTCCACACATGGAATAGCAAAGACAAGTGGTCCAGTGTGGCAGGCAGCTGCAGCTGGGGTGAGAAGCTGCCCGGGACTCCAAGGTATTTGTTTTGCCAGGGCAAGAGAAACTGGTTGTCCCCAGGGAGAGGGGAAGAGGGCAGGCTGTAAGGAGCCAGTAGTTTCTGGATGCTGCCACCCACCCCCGCCAGATGCTATAGCTGCCATGGGCATCTGTGGATGCCCCAGGGAGGCTCAGGACCTCCTCCTACAGGCTGAGCCGTCACCCAGAATCTCCCCTGAGAACAGTGCCTGGCTGCTTGGTAAAATCGTCTGCAGAGCCTTAGAAACATACCCAGGCTCAGGACCCACCAAGTACTTCAGAATTCAGAGGAAACAATGAGCCGGGGCACAGAAGGCATGGCAATAAGAGCAGCACCAAACCTGTGCAGCGTGTGCCAGGCAGCAGCATGGAGAGGCAGAGGGCAGGCTCTGGCGTTTGAATCCTGCCTCTGACCCAGTTTAGCTGTGTGGTGTCAGACAAGTTACTCGGCTTCTCTGAGCCTGTGTCCCAATCTGTAAAATGGGACTAAAATGAGCAATTACAGAATAAAAGAGACCACGTAAGTGTAGTGCTTAGAACAGTACCTGGGGAAGCGGCTGTGGCTTAATCAGTAGGGCTCCCGTTTGCCATGTGGGAGGCCCCGGGTTCGGTTCCCGGGGCCTCCTGGTGAAGGCAAGCCCGCCCGCACGGCGTGGTTAGCTGACCCAGCGAGCATAAGCAGCAAGGGGGGATAAATGAATAAATAAATAAAATCTTTAAAAAAAAAAAAAAAAAGAACAGTACCTGGCACGGGGTGAGAGCTCAATGTTACCCCTGCTGTTGTACGCTTTGTTTTGCGGGGTGGGGGACCCCCCATCAGTGACGCTGGGCCCATTTTCACGAGATGAGCCATTACAGACATCCTACTGCCCTTGCCGAGAGGGGCCTGGCGTGGGAGGTGGAGCTCAGATCTGTTCCTCAGGCCAGCTCCAAGTCACCCTCCTGGGGAAGATGCTGGGAAAGGCACCCGCTGCCCCCTAGTGGCCCAGGGCAGAAGCGCAGAGAGCCAATTTAAAACAAATGCTTAAATCCCTGCGGCTGTCCTGCCCCCTGCAGATCTGTGGCTCCCAGAGCTTCTGCGGGTGACGTGCCAGCTACAAGGGTCTCCTGATGGAGCCTGTGGCTTCAGGACGAGCCAAGCGGTCTGGTTATAGAAAGTTCAAATGGGGGCAGGTGGTGCCAGGCACAGGGCTGGGAGCACTTTCCTCAAGAGTCTATTTTCTCTACCCCACTGGTGCATTTCAGAAAAGAATGTTCCAGGAGTTACTGCAGGTTTTTGTTTCTGTGGCTCACAAAAGCTTGCAATTCCAGGAAAAGCAGCCTGGCGTCACGCCGGCAGGACACAGCATCCGATGTTATCTTGGCATACCTGTCCCTGTTTCCGTCCAGGAGGGGCCATCTGGGAAAACCCCACCCCAGCCCTGAGACACAAAGCCAAGCGACCTGAAAATGTGGCTGGAGAAGGGACGAGGACACCAGGGGCATGGCGTGGGGTGTCTGGAGTCGGCATATCTGCATCCTTCCTTCTGTACACGAGGTGAAGCCTTGTTTACTCAAGATCTTTTTATTCCCCTCCTTGTACATACTGGACGAAAGTGCCGCTGGGGTCTGCCGTGGACGGAGCTCCCCATAGGGCAGAAGGCAGAGACTGGCCCCCGGCCGCCCATGGAGGAGCCACGGTCCACTGGGGAGAAGGGAAGGCCCACAGTGAGGGGCAAGAGAAGATACCAGGCCAGCAGCACACTGCACTGAGCGAGTCGCCAGACTGAAGGTACAACGGGGAGGAGGCGAGACAAGAGTCGCCCTGCTGGGGATCAGGGAAGGCTTCTTGGTGGAGGAGGCCTGGCACCCACTGACATGTGGAAAATGTACAGGCAGAGAGGATGGAGAAGGCACGCTGCTTCCGAAACCAGATTCCCTGCATCCAAGCATCCAAACAAGTTGGCCAGAAAATTTGAAGGTGAAGGCACAGGGCCCAAGCAGATGCGTCTGTGGGAGCGGCAAGGAGGTCAGGAAAGAAAAGCCCCCTCATCTCAGGGATGAAATCTCGGAGCCCCACCTGGCCCCAGGCTTGGCCATCTCCTGATGGCCCAGTGCACCACAGGCCCTGGCGTCCCGCCGCTGGGTCTGGAGGGGCACAGGTGCAGGAAGTGCAGCACAGAAGGGCTGGGGCCTCTCTGGTAATACTGGGAGCCGGGTGCCCACCAGCCAGTCCTTTGAATCTGGGAAGGAGCTTCTAGGAGGGGCTGCAGCCGCTTGGGTGCATCTCAGAGGCCATCCAGGGCTTGCTGGACGTGGGTGTCCAGGGAGGTGGCTGAGTGGATGGAGACTCCGGGGGCCCCGATGGTGGTTTCCCAGCAGTCAAACCCGTAGCTGGTCAGGGCCAGCTTGGTGGCCTCCACTGCTGGCCGCTCCAGATCTGGGGGAGGGAAAGCAGCAGGTCACCCCTGACAACTGTCAGCTCCCATAGGGACTGTCCATCGGGTCAAGGCAAAGACCTTGGGACCAGGTCATCTTCCTGCTGCAAACCCCACCCCCATGACAGGGCAGGGCAGCTCAAGAAGGTTGTCTGCAGCCCTCCATGTGCCGAACCTGGGCCTTGCACCCCCCCGGGGGCTTATGGAGCAGCAGTTAAAAGCACGGGCTCTGGGCACAGACCCGGCCTCACCACTTGCTGGCTGTGTGGCTTTGGGCAAGCGACTTCACGTCTCTGAGCCTCAGTCTGATCACCTGGGAATGGAGCCAGTAATGGTACCTCCTCCTCAGGGGTATTGGGAGGCTTAAATGGGACAATGCACAGCGTTTGGCCTCTCATACACAGTCCAGAAATGCCAACTCTCATCATCACTGTCATCAATCCTGAACCAGGAACCAAGGATCAAGGTCTGTTGAAGTCAGATGCGGCAACCTCCTGAGGCCTAGGACTCACCACTGAGGGTTTGGGGATGCCTCTGGGGCCCCTGGTGGGCTCAATGCAAAGCAAAGGGGGAAAGGCAGGTGAAAAAAGGAAGGAGAAGATAACGAGGGGGGTCAGAGAAGCGCAGGGGACCACAAAGGTGTGGACAAAGGAGGGAATGGGCAGATTGCAGTGTTTGGACCTCACTGGATGCCCCTGACAGTCTTGAGAGTATGTGTAAGGTGCTGGGAAGTGAGACACCCCCAGCAGCCCCTGCCCGGCCCCCCCCCCCGCCAGTGCAGGAGGCTTCTGTGAGCCCCTAATTCAGTCTTGCATTTTCCCCAAAGATCAATGGGAACCTCGTTTTGTGGCGAGATCAACCCCCATCCGGACCATGTCAAGAGAGGAGGGCGGGCGAGTGTGGGTTGGACGTGCTGCTTCCTTCTCACACTGGTGGGAGGCACGGCGGGCAAGGAGAGGGGAGGAAGGGCCACCACGCAACGAGCCCCTACTGTGACCCTGCCCCGCACCAGGCCTCTAAATGTGTCTGTCTCATTGACTCTGGGAAAGGATCTTGCACCAATTTGACCAAGTTTACCCATTTTTCCTTATTTTACCAACGAGGAAACAAAGGCCCAGAGTGGTTAATTAACGGGCCCAAGGCCCTGCAGCAGAACTGAGACTTGTCCTCAAGCCTCGCCCCCGCCCAAAGGAGCACCCCCGTAGACGCGGGAGGCGAGACCAGCATGCCTGCGTGTCCCCTGGGTACCTGGCTTGAGGAGGGTGATGCCGCAGCCGCCGCCGCCCGCGCCGGTGAGCTTGCTGTGCAGTCCGTGGGCCAGGGTCACCTGGCACAGGTGGTCCAGCGAGGTGTGGCCCACGCCGAGGGCATTCAGATGGTGCTGGTTCATGTCCATGAGCTCCTGGAGGAGAAGGCCCAGACTGTTCCCTCGTGGCCCGCCTGGGGCTGAGCTCCTAGGCCCACCCTGGCCATCTGGAGGGCTGCTGGTGTGGGACACTGATGGCTTTGGCCACTGGGCACTGCCTTTCTGCATGGGGAGAAGGACCCCTCCTTCCTGCAGGACTCCCTGTGGGGCGTGGGTGGAGCCGAGCGCACCTGCCCACCGCTGGGGGTGAGCACATGGCACAGGCCACAGAAGCCTCTCCTCTGGTAAGGGTAACTGGTCAGGGGCGGGCATGTGACCCAGGCCAGGCTCTTTCCATCAGAGCAGCTAAAATCTGTTAGACTTCAGACAGAGGCTGCCGGCAGCATCCTCCCTGCCATCTGGTCAGAGACCACATGGAAGACGGAGAGATTCCCAACCACATTCCTTCAGCCCCTGGATCCAGCTGTGCCTGAAGCCACGCAACCCTGGTTTTCTAAGTTATAAGCCAATAAATTCCCTTTCTGTAAAAAGGCTTGACTGAGCTGGGTTTCCATCATTTGCAAGAGAAAAAGTCTGAAGTACATGCCATCCCACAGCTGCTTTGAGGACTGATTTTCAAAATAAGAACTGGGTTGTACTACCCAGCAAGGTCATGAGTGGAGGAAAAAGCTAAATGCTTGTCTGGGTTTCTTTAACTAGGCATAACACAATTCCTGCTCTCCCAAGGATCAAATGAGATGCAGGGTGATGAAATAATAAAACTAATAGCTGCTTCTGCCCAAGCATCCTGTACTTATGTCTCACTCTCTCCATCAGGATTTGCCAAATGCCTACAGTGGGTCAGGCACCGAGCTAGGCGCCGGGGCTATAAGCATCGAGAACTCGCTCGGCTGGTGGGAAAGGTACTACTGACACCCAGCCTTGCTCCGAGAGGGGCCTCGGGAGACTTAGCAAGTGCAGGTGCTTTGCCATCTGCCATTATTATTAGATTACCCATGCAGATGCACTGCTGGTCCCATTTGACAGATGAGGAAAAAAGGAGGCTCAAGGAAGCTGAGTCACTTATCAAATGGCAGGATTCTCACTCAGAACCAGGTCTCTCTTTCCACTAAGCCACCCTCTTGAAGTATCCCACAGACACACAATTTTCTGTCTGGTGATAAGACTGATGAACCTGGCTCTAAGGACTAGGCCCACTAACCACAGAAAAGAACATCCAGAAGCCTCTCATCTCAGGTTTCCCACTTGCAATAATGAGGAGGAGCAGATGTAGCTCGAGTGGTTGAGCACCTGCTTCCCACATATGAGGGCTTGGGTTTGATCCCCGGTACCTCTTTTAAAAAGAAAAAAAAAAAAAAGCAGTAACACCCAGTGGTTGTACCAGAGCAAACACTCTCAGAGTTCTAACTGGCTGAGCAAAATGGCCCCAAATGGAGGAGAAGAGGGTGCATCTGCTTAAGTGAGGGAAGGGGACTGGTGAGGGGGTTAACAGCCAGCCAGCAGCGGGGTGGCCTTGCAGAGTCAGTCACTCAGCTAATGCTGAGGGCCAGGCACTGAGAACTCAGGCAGCACTGGGAGGAGGGGACCCTGCCACACAGAAATGTGGGACAGGGCCTTCCAGGGAGGCTGTCCTGGGGTGAGGTCTTCTTGCCTCATACAGCAGGGACCACAAGAGCGTCTGCCTGGTGGCTGGGAAGACAAAACAAGGCTTCTGTACAATACTTGCCACGAGGTAAGTGCTCTGCGAACACAGGCTGCTGTTAGCATTTTTATGGTTATGCTGCCATCGCCCCCATTTTACAAAGGGGGAAACTGAGGCTCAGAGAGGACTGTGACTTGCCCAAGGTCCCCAGGCTGGTGAGGTAGGTAGCCGGCCCTGGAAGGCAGGTCTGCCTGCCCCGGGGAGTGCTCTGGGCCCTGCTTCCACCTACTTCTGCAGAGAGCAGGCGGGCATGCAGTGTGCAGTGCGGCTCGAGGCTGCTGGGAGCCCCTGGGCACCGCAAGGGTTGCCAGTCACTGAGCCGTGGCTGCTGAGGCCCACCTGCTTCTTCTGCCCTAGAGATGGCCAATCGGGCCAAGTCTCCCCCCCTGGCCCCAGCCCCGGTGACCCCGCCCTGGCACTTCTGACACACGAGCAGGCGGGTGTGATGGCCTGGTGGCAGCCCCAGGTGCCTTTCACCTGCCCCGCGGGCTGAATGTGAGTAGAAAACTTCTAGGGCCTCGCTCTGGGCCTGAGCGCCAGGTGTCACGCTGCCGAGGCAGGTTCCAGACACCTGTCACATTCTGATCCAAAATCTGTCAAGAATCAGATGACAGGCTGTGACACGGGAGAACAGCTCGCTGGTTTGAGTGCAAAGCTGTCCGGGAGCCGCGCGGTGCATTTCAGCGGCTGCCACAGCCAAAAATATACACAATGTATAATCAACGTGCTGTTCGGTGGCATTCTCTGGGGGCTCAATAGGGTATATTTTAGGCAGTGCTCTATCATTATTAATTTCCCACTCAGGAGGACTGTGTTGCTGCCTTCCTACGTGAAAGGAATTGAGAGCCAGGAAGGCAGAGCCTGCAAGGTGGAGGCGGATGGCAGGGGAGGGAGAGCAAAGCGCAGGAATTAGACAGAGCCCCTGCGCCTGGCCTGTAGGAGGTGCTCATTAAAGAACTGTTGAATAAAGGAATGACAGGTGAGTTTGACTCCTGCCTCTGCTACTCACTACTAGCTGGATAATAGTGTGGAGGAGGTCACCTGCTCGAGGCCTCAGTTTTGCCACCTGCAAAACGAGGACAACACACCTGCTTCACAGGTAGGCTGTTGTGAGCCCTTCTGCAGTGCGAGCCGACCTCGGCCACACAGCTGCGGCGGCTGGAGTGGCTTCCTCACTCTTTAAGGAGGCCAGGTAGCCTTCTGATGTCAGTTCACCTCCACCAGGCCAAATGGACCTGAGGACGGCATGGTCAGCCTTTGGCTTCCTGAGTTGGTGGCATGCTTGAGACCCTCCTGTGGGGCTGCCCAGCCTGCAGTGTGAATGGAGGCAGGTGTCAGGCCCAATTGACTCCAAAGCCCCAGGGCTCAAGAGCTGCACTCCAACGCTACAAACGGCACGGGGGCAGGGTGACGGCCACAAAAGAGCCGCTGTGGGATACATCTGACCAGAGCAGGCAGTTGATAAATATTTGTTGAACGAATAAATAAACGCACTCAGCAAAAATCGCAGGAGAGAGCAAGCCTGGTCAGCAATCGCTCCTGGGTGAATGGGAGGACTCTGTCAGTGGTAGCCCCGCCCCCCTGCATGGCCCAGTGCTCCCCAAATCTGGCCCATCCCCCTTTTCATGAGCTGGCACTGCCCAGCGCACACTCCCTGTGGCCCCTCATTTAATTACTCAGAATCACCTGGAAAAGGCTTACAAATAAGACACACTGGCTTGGTGTGCACAGGCGCGGCACCCAGGCCTGGGGGTCCTGACCCTGCCATGGCCTGTTTGCATTCCTAGGGATTCGGCACACAGTCGGATTCGGGCACCCTGTGCATGGGCTCTTACTTCCAACACGAGGTACTGCTCCGGGGCCGGGTTGGCTGCCATCTCTCCCAGCACCCGCTCACACTCCAGGGAAATGGCGTCTATCGAGGTCAGGAGGGGGGCCACGATCTCTGGGAACTGGGGGGAAAGGAAGGGTCTGTGAGTGTGGGGCAGGTAGACAATGGACAGCTGCTCCAGCAGCGGAAGGGGGGAGGCTGTGCCCACACCCTCCACCCACCCTCTGCAGAAACCTCCTCTCCTCCCGGGGCCCCTGACATGGGGGGGAATGCACCCTCGGCTGCAAAGCCAGCACAGTTCAGGAGCCAGTTCACTTGTTCCTGGAACCTGTCCTGCTGCCAGTTGAGGGTGTGGGCACGGACAGCACCTTCTTCTCCACCTCAGCTGTCTCCCCAACCCTGGCAGCCAGGGGGAGGGTGCGCAAAGTCCACTTGGACTGGGTGGCCCTGTCCAACCCGCCCAGGAGTCGAACAGGGAGCACCTTTGCCAGCCTGCTCCTGACGCTGGCCACCAGGGCCTTGGTGCTGCGAGGGACTTTGGTGTTGGTCAGCAGGATCTCCAGAGCCGGTGGCCTGCGGGGGAAGAGGAGACATGGTCCTCACAGAAGCTTGAGGCGGAGGCGCCGGGAGGGGACGTGGGACAATCCCGCGCTCCACCCCACCCAGAACAGGGGAGGAAGCAGAGTGGGGCATGGCGCCATGCGCCCACCACCAAACCACAGCTGCCTCTCCACCGCAGCCCCTGCGTGCATGGCCCTGTCCTGGGCTTGCCACTCATTCATTCAACCCTGACTGAGCACCTACTACGTTCTGTGCACACGAGAGGGAGCCTAGCTCTGCCTGGGGACCAGGGCAGGGGCGAAGGTCCAGGGAGGCTCTGCCTGGGGTGATGTGTAAGCTGAGAACTGAGGAACGGGTGAGGCTAACCAGGGCAAAGGCAGGAAGGGCAAGTAATTTCCAACAGGGGGAGCAGCCTGCGTGGGGCCTGAAGGTAGCAGAGCACGGCATAGTCATGGAATTAGAAGACGTCCAAAGTAGCTTAGCAAAGTGTGCAAGGAGGGGCCAGGGTAAGAGGGGAGGCTGGAGGGTGCCGGGTTTCAGGCTCGTGGATCACACCAGGCAGATGGAGTGGAAGGGATGAAAAACCAACAGGACGGGACGGAGCAAGGAAGGGGTGCTGGGACGGTGGGTGCCCAGGTGTGAGGTAAGGGTGGCACCATTCCCCAACACGAGCGCTGAGGAGCCCACCTGCTAGCGCGCTCGGTCCATGCTCACCCTGCTTCAGGGTGCCTGGACCACGGCCCCACACGGAACCAGATACGCTCACAGGGAGCCAAGTGCCCCACCCAAGCCATCCCCGCCAGTGCCTGATGAGCCCGGAGCGGCCCCAGCAGCCGGCTCTCCAGCAGGACACCGCTGTCCTCACCTGCCCTCAGAGGCGCTTGACCATCCCTCCTACAGCCACAATCCCAAGCGTCCTGTGGCTGTCTTTGGGGAGGCAGGACTCCATCTCTTGTCACCCCAGACTGTCTTTCAGAGAGCTGCAGGCCAGGCCTGGAGGGCGGGCAATCTGGGTGGGCTCTGGCCTGAGACCGTGGACACGGGCAGACCCCCAATCCCTTTATTTGCTTTTCTTTTCAGAGTTCGAGACTAAAATCCAATTGGGCTGGCAAAGGCTGCCAGAAACCTGCTTTATCTCACTGCCCGTAAGCCCATGAAATTAATATCGATTGCTCAGCCTGGGAGGCTGCCTCTTTTTTTTTTACTCCCACTTTACAAAACACGAACATTCTATTTGGCTTTTTTTCTTCCTGTAAAGCCAAGCCACTCCTCAAAAGGGCTGCGTTCCGGGAGGCTACATCTTGGTCCTCTTCACAAACAAGGCATTGGGTTACAGAGCAGCAGCATGTGGGGTTTGGGGGAAAGGGCTCCCCTTGAAGCCACCTGAAGGACCCATGTGAAGGGTGGCCTCCCAGCTTCTCAGAGGAGCCGTCATCTGCTCACAGTGGCACTCTGCAGCAAGCAGCCAAGTTCACTCTGTTCTCCATTCCTATCCACGATGGAGGGAGAAATTTGTGCAGTGTGTCTGCAAATGGGCCCGCTGCCAGCCCTGCCACCCCACCAAGCCCACGGTGACCAGCACCCAGGCCTATGCCTCACTGGTGCCTGTGGGATCTGGCCCTGCCACCTCCCTAGCCTCAGCTCCTCCCTGACCCCGTGTGCACTCCACTCAGCCGCCTGGCCTCCTAGCTGCTCAACACACCAGGCACACTCCGGCCTCTGGGCCTTTGCACTTGCTGTCTTCTCTGCAGAGATGCTCCCTGCTCCCAGCAGCTGCATGGCTCACTCTTATTTCATCTAAGTTTCTGCCCAAATGTCACCACCACAGAGGCCTCCCCTGGTCCTCATCCAACTAGCGCTCTCCTTCACTTTCTATCCCCTGCTCTGTAATGTTTCTTAAAGGCACTTAGCGGGGGGCGGATGTGGCTCAAATGGTTGAGCATCCATCTCCCATATGGAGGGACCTAGGTTCGATCCCCGGGACCTCCCGGTAAAAATAAAGAAAAATATAGAAGGCATGTGTGCTGCCAGACCCTGCAAGTGGGTGTGCTGCCAGGCCCTGCCGAGCCATGCAGCAAGATGATGACATAACAGGAGAGTGACACAAGGGAGAGCCAAAACGAGACGCGCAGAAAAACCAGGAACTAAGGTGGCGCAGGCAAGAGGATGCCTCTCTCCTACATCAGAGGTTCCCAGGATCGAATCCCAGTGAAGACAGGAGGAGAAGGATGAGAAGAGAGGGCAGGAAACAGAACAGAGATTGCCCAGCGAATGGACACAAAAACAGCCAAAACAGGGGTGGAGGGGTGGAGGGGTAGAGGGGTGGGGGGTGGGTAAAAATGGATAAAAATAAATAAATAATCTTAAAAAAAAAAAAGGCACTTAGGACTCTATGCAGCCATCTATTTGTGGGGTATCCTCCCATGTGAGGGTGGGCCTTTGCCGTGTTTCCTTCCGAGGCTCCTGAGCCTAGCACACAGGTGGTCCATATTTGTGGAATGGATGAAGATGTTTGGCCAGCAGAGAGCTAAGCCTTTTAGAGCTATCGTTTCTGTATCACCCTCAGGATCCCCATTAGATAAACGAGGAGATGGAGGCCTTGGGAGAAGTGACTCGCCCAAAGACACAGGGCTGGGAAGCAGCAGAATCAGGCTCACAGCCAGGCTTATGTTCACCAGCCCAGCGCAGCACGGGTAACTTCCAGCCTATCGTCTCCAGCCCTCGGCTCTTGCCTCCCGCCCCCCTCCCAGAAACGCCTCTGCGCTCATCTCCTCACCCCTCGGGAGACTGGCCCTCAGAGGCCCATCTGAACCAGCTTTCTACCCCCAGAGCCTACTTCAGAGCTCAGGGTACAACTGGCTCTCAGGAAACGCTAAATGAATGAAACACCAATGCCTCCATTAACGACTCCCTAAATCTGCAGCCAGATTTAGCACATCCTTTGCTGTCATCCCCAGCAGCTCCAGGATCTTTCTGACAGCACAGCTCCCTTCTCTCCAAGGATGACAGCCACCCCCAATAGACGGTGGGCCCCTGGGACCCAGAGCTCTTGCATCCTGAACTTGCTCCTGTTCTGGCTACACAGAGCTGACTGCCCCCTGGGCTCCAAGTCTTGCCTGTATCGACTCCATGGGCAGCCAGAGGAAGCTGCTCCCTGCCCTTAAGTGGCTGCTCTGCCTTGTCTGGGTAGAGCAGTGGTTTTCACCAAGGGTGGCTGTGCCCTCCAGAGCACACTTGGCAAAGTCTGGAGACAATTTTGGCTGCTGTGACTCAGCTAGTGGGAAGAGGCCAAGGATGCTGCTAAACACCCTACAACACACGGGGCAGCCCAAGTGTCAGCAGTGCCAAGGTTGAGAAACCCTGGTGCAGAGCCTCGGAAAAGGCAGGCTTGGTTCCCAGGAAGATCCCAGAGGTGCAGACGAGGGCAGGAGGCCAGGACCTGCCACGTATCTGTGAAGACTACACTGGGGGGGGGCGGATGTGGCTCAAATGGTTGGGCGTCCGTCTGCCATATGGAGGGACCTGGGTTCGATCCCCGGGACCTCCTGGTAAAATAAAAAAATATATATATATAGAAGGCGCATGGGCTGCCAGGCTGTGTGTGCCGCTGAGCCGTCGGGCCCTGGAAGCCATGCAGCAGGATGATGACGTAACAGGGGAGAGACAAGACGAGATGCTCCAAAAGCTCCAGAAGCCAGGAGCTGAGGTGGTGCAGGTGGCAGAATACCTCTCTCCTACATCGGAGGTCTCCAGGATCGAATCCTGGTGAAGACTGGAGGAGGAGGATGAGAAGAGATGGCAGGAAACAGACACGGAGAATTGCCCAGCAAATGGACACAAAACAGCAAATGGGGAAGAGGGGTTTAAAATGGATGAAGTAAATAAATAAATCTTTAAAATTAAAAAAAAAAAAAAAGACTACGCTGGGTAAAGGTGAGAGGGAGAGGCCTACTGAGGCAGCAGAGGGCCCTAGGACAAACAGCACCACCCAACCTGATCACGGGCTCAGAGATAAGCCAAAAAGGCACCTGGCTTCTGCTTGCCCCATATTTAATTCCTTGCACCTGACATTTCCTCTGTGGCTGCAAAAAGAGGAAGGTGAAATTTAATATGCATGTTTGTATTTACAATTACTGCAGAGGGAAGGGCTAGGGAAGCACGTTAAACAGGCTGGGAGCTGCCACGTGTCACCTCTGTGCTAAGCCTTTCACAAGCCCCTCCACTGCTCTGCTTTACGTGTCTCCATTACGGCAACTCTCTCATTAACCGCTCTGTGTGTGTGCCCCTCGCCCCCAGACTGAAAGCTCTTGGAAAAACTGTCTGATATTCTTTATATTGCAAAACAGGAAGATATTCATTCTTGTTAACTAAATGGATGAATAAATGAATGGGGAACAGCCACCTTCTGGAAGGTGAATGGGACAGACACGCACAACGTCTGCCTCTAATCTCTTGGTAATCTGAGAGCTGAACTGGAGGAGAGAGCAATAGCCATGTCTTCTTCCCTGCCCCTACTTCCTCCAGGCCCAGGACCATGAGGGCTGCATCGGGGGAGAGGGAGCCCCAGGAACCTGTCCCATATCAGGGTGTTCCCACCAGACATGCTGCAGTAGCCAGGCTGGAAAGCACTGCTCAGCCCCAGAATTACCTTTTTAAAGATGAAATCTTCCCTTGTTGGTATCGGAGGGCTCCTCCTAAAGAAAAACAAAGGAGGTCAAAGCGGCAGGAACCTTTGCATGTCTGGAGCAAGGTTGGATTCTGGGTTGGAGTAGAGTTTTACCCCTGCCAAGGAGGAGGCTAAACAATCCTCCCTTCAGTTATAACAGGCCCAGAAGGGCGGGCAGCTCTCACCAAGGCGCCCCCACCACCAGGCTCTCCAGTTTCACTCCTGTAGGCCACCTGGGGGCTAGGCCCACAAAACGACCGTCCCCACCACAGGGGGGCCTGCCACTGTGTGGTCTGCACACGCCACAGCAGTGGGACTGTGGCTTTAACATAGGGAGTCCCCAGGGGAGCTCACTGAAACTGGAGGTTCCCAGGAGAGAGTCTGACTCAGTAGCTGTGAGTGAGGGCCCAGGGATTTCTCCCACTCCTTCCAAAACAGGAAAATGCAAATATCTTCCTCAGCAACCATCAATCCTGTTCATCCCAAATCAACAGAGCCTGAGCACCTCCAATTACAATAAGCATTTAAAAAAGGATAATATAATGAAAATAATGAAAACAAAGCCAAGGCAGCACATACCCCAGGCACTGACAGCATTGTCTACTCCAGAAGGGTTCCCGTGAATCACTCTCTCCCCCTGGAAGGCCCACTTGTTAATCAGCTCCAAATCCTTGCCAGTCCACCTGAAGAAGACACAGAAATGCGTCATGGCGTGGTGGGGAGAGCCCCCACCTCTCCAGCCAGGCCTTCCCTTCCCTCTGAAACCCTCCTGCCTGGCTAGTGCTGGAGTCCCACGGCCCTATCCTACTGTCCCTCTGACTGGCTGAGTGATGCCGGGCGCGTTACCTAACCTCTCTGAGCCTCCCCCTCATCTGTAAGTCACTCACTCCGCCTTTCTCCCTGGCTAGTGGCATGTGTAGCTAGTGCTGACTGAGCACCTTGCCAGGTCTCCACAGCAGCAGGGGCTGGTTAGGCAAGCAGAGCCCTACACATGTGCCTGCTCCAGAGCCAAGCCTGCCTGTAGGGAGAGCCAGCAGAGCCCTCAGGTAGGTCAAAAGCACGAGCGTGGGGAAGCGGCTGTGGCTCAATCAGTGGGGCTCCCGTTTACCACATGGGAGGCCCCGGGTTCGGTTCCCGGGGCCTCCTGGTGAAGGCAAGCCCGCCCGCACGGCGTCGTTAGCTGACCCAGCGAGCACAAGCAGCAAGGGAGGCATAAATGAATAAATAAATAAAATCTTAAAAAAAAAAAAAAAAAAAAAAAAGCACGATCGTGGAGAATTAGAACTCCAGGTGCCTGAGACTGGGGGGGGGGGGGGCAGGTTTGCGCCAGCTGTCTCTGGGTCTCTCCCAGATGCGTGGCCATGTTGCCTACCAGAGTAGGCGGAAGCTCATGAATGGTTTGTTAAGTGCAAAGACCCCAAAACACACAAGTACTGAACGAGAAAAAATGATCAGCCCCCTTCCCCGTCCTTTCCCCTCAGCCTATGTTTCCCTCGATCCTGGGAGATGGAAAGAATACACGGTGTTTTGTATAACGTCCTGGGGATAATGTGCACTCCAAAAAACACAAGGCCATCTGAGATCACAGCTGCTGGCTTCACCTAGAGCCCAGACCAGCCACTCATTTGCTGTGGCGCCTTAGCCAAATCAATCACCCTCTCTGAGCCTCTTTCCTCACCTGCCAAATGAGGATTTTATTGACCTGCAACTCACATGGTGGTTGAGGCTATGACTGATGAGTTGACATCATGCTTCACTATTGCCCACCATGTGTCAGGCATTGTATTAAATGCTTTCTCAAGTGGACCAGCTCATGTAATCCTCATAAGCCTACAGACAGCCACAGTTATTATCCCCATTCTTACAGAAGAGGAAACTGAGGCTCGGAGTGGGGCAGTAACATCCCTGAGCACACAGTGCTTCTCACTGCTACATCGGAATTCCACTGCTGCCTCACTGCTCAAGCTCTTACCCACTAAGCCTTCCTGCCCCAGGGAGACTCACTCACTCATTCATTCATTCTGTCATTCTTTCATTCATTTGAAGAGTACGTACTGAACACCTATTATGTCCATGGGACTAAGCTCACAGCAGAGACCGAAACAGACACGGTCCCGGACTTGCCAGGGCTCAGAGCCTAGCGGTGGTAAGTAGTCAGGACCTAACTCCCTAGGGTGTGAGGGGCGAAGGGGGGTCAGCAGGGCGTGATGTGGGGGAAGGGCATCCCAGCCAGAGGGACCAGCGTGTGCACGATCTGGAGCTGGTCCAGAGTTTGGCCCTTTCCAGGAACTGAGGTGGCAGTGTGCCTGGAAAGAAAGGAGCAAGCAAGAGGGCAAAGAGCAGCCCCGGGAGCTGAACCTAGCCCAGGACCCCGGACCCTCGCAACAAAGAGGGGAGTCTTCCTCTTGCTCTGCGGTTTGTCCTGTGGGGGGCTCAGGTTCCCAACTGACCTGGCAAGAGACGAGACCCCAGTTCCTTCTGACTTAGGAATGCTGGACAGGGAGGGGTGGGCTGGGACCTGCACTCCCCAGGGGCTCTGGGAAGGAATGGGTGGGGCTTCAGGGGAGGTGGGAGAACGGATGAGATGCAGCAGGAAAAAGACCTCACTCACCCTCACCCTTTCAAAAGGCAGCGTCTGTCTTTTGACCTGTGGGTGGGTGTCGGTTTATGGGACCCAGGGCAACCAGACCTTTGTCAGTCTGGGCTATAATCAGCAATTAGCACACAGTAAGGAGCAGCTGTATCACAGCCTTGCTCCTGAGTCACCATCTTATCACAGGATCAATGGGTAAGGCTGGAAGCCCCCCCAGCCCCCAGCGACCATCAGGTCTGGTTCCCTCATTTTCAAATGGGGAAACGAAGCCCCAGACCCTGCAGCGAGTTAGTGAGCAAACCTTACTGGAATTCTTGACAGTAAGGTATGACCTCTCATTGCCTGCTGGATCCTTCCTTGCCAAATAGCCACCTCCACCCCCCAAGCCCCACCCAATTTCTCTCCACACACAGGAACCATTCAAAGACACTCTGGGGAATGTATAACATCAACAGCCTCCACATCTACTGGGCCTGACGACGACCAAAGCAACCTTTCAGTGCAGTCTGAATTCAACTATATTTTAACCTATGTGTCTCAGAGAAGGAATTACTAGACATGACAGAAACCCAAACATGGCACCCGACAGGGTCTGGGGAAGCAGAAAACCACAACATTTTCAGCCAGAGGAAGAAAAGCTCAGTATTCAGTACTGTCCTCAGGAAGAGAAGACACTTCTTTACCATAGGCCCAGGGTACTGTTTGGGGACATGGGGACATGACTGGGCTGGTGATAGTAGCTGTTTATCCTGGCATCCAGCATGTCTGAGAAACCTGCTCTTCTCCTGGCCGGGCTTGGAGACACAAGACATCAGCACCTTAATTGGCGCAGCCAGGCTCCAAGTGGCTGGTACTGCAAGCCCCCAGTCGCCTGGTTGTGGGCTCAGGGAAGGGCTTCACATCAAAGCCGCCAGGCTGGATTCTGGGGCTCCTGACACCTCCCAAGGGCCCAGGGCAAAGTGCATAACCTCTGCGCTTGGGGCTGCTCACTGGGCATTTCCCAAGTGACTGAAATGGTCTGAGGTTGCCACTGTCCTGACGAGCCTCACTGGTTCACGGGCTCACCCCAGGCTGCCTGAGAAAACTCCATGGGGAGGAGGTCAGAAGGTTCCACGGGGGGGGAGACACCCTAATATAACAGACACTTCCTTAGGTTTATTTCTCGGGCACGTCACACTTTAGTTTTCCTAACAGTCTGGTATGACCTTGCAATAATGCCCTGTGGCATCATCACTGCGTTTGGCAGAGGGGGAAGCTGACCTTGGAGGGGCAGAGCAACAGCAGGGCAATGGCAGAGCAAGGCCTGACTGCTGGCATAACCTATTGCCTCTACGCCCGGCCCTGGGGCCTTCTCCCACACCACAAGCACCTGAACCTGAAAGAGCCGAGATGAGGACTGAGGGGTGAGAACAGAAGCAGTTTAGTGCAGGGGCAAAGAAGAGCTCTCGCTTCAGACTGCCTGGGTTCAAATCCTGCTCTGCCACTCAGGGCTGCGTAGCCACAGGGCCTTGTCTCGGCCCCTTCGTCTATAACACAGCTACTGGGACACCGCTCGCCTCGAAGAGGTGTGGTAAGTTCTCAACAAAAGGGTCCCTGCTCCGTTCCTGGCACACAGGAAGGCCGCACGAGAGTGAGGATTGCAATTACCTGTTGGTGCGATCCCCATCCTTCAGCGGGTTTGGGATCTCCTCACACACAGTCAGGAGGGCAGCTGCCAGACACACCGAGTAGGCAGCACTGGAGCCCAAGCCTGCCCCGGTGGGCAGCTCTGACCACAGCGTGATGCCCAGGCTGGGCAAGGTCCTGGAAGACACCAGGGCACAAAGCGTGACTCTCCCAAAGGGCAGCGAGGTGCCGACCTACTGGGACCTGACTCTGAACCTTTGGCCCAATTTTCTGAACTATTGGAGGCTTCCCCATCCCAAAGCCATCTCAGCTGGATGGCAGGAACTCATGGCGAATCAGGCAACTAGAAGATGGTACCAGATTCGTTTAAGTCGTGACATTGTCCAACCGGATCGCTTCTGCAAAGTACCTTGCCAGCCTCCAACCCTTCTCTAAACTCCTTCCTAGTCCCTGGACATGCAAGGCTCTTTCACAGCTATGCTCTCAGCACAGGCTGCTCCCTCTGCTTGGGATAACCCTGTGCTTCTTCGCTCCCCAGGGAAATTCCCACCTATCCTTCCAGACCCTTCTCAACTGTTGCTTCCTCTCTGGAGCTCTCTGTGAAGCTCTCCCTGACCACTCACAAAGGCAATTCCTAGCTCCCCCTCTAGGACTCCCAGCCTGCAAACTTGCTCCACTGTTGCCTCATTGCAATACGTTGAACTGTGGTCGCGTGGATGCCTCTCCCACAGGCGGGGCCTCCCCACCGTGCGTGACGCAGCTCTGCTTCTGATAAACGGCAAGTGCAGAATCACTGCCCCTCAGGTGTGTTCCCACCAACTGAGAAGTATCAACCTGAGGGGCCATGTCCCTCTCAAATTGGAAATCCCTGCATCAGACGGCAAGTGTCAGGACCCTGCCGAACATGTCCTCAGTGCAGTGCCTGGCCCATGGTGCCGCTTATTTGGGGTCTGCCACTTGGACTCAAAGGATGCCCTTGAGGTTTTCCCTTTGGGTTCTGGAAAAAAGAATGGTGAACACTCACTATGCTGGGCCCATTATATACAATACTTCTAATGCTCCCGAGAGGTTTCTGAGGAAATGAATAATGAGAGCCAACCCTTATCGAGCTAAGTGCCAGGCACCGTGCTAAGCACGACATAAACTAACTCATTTAAGCCTACAACAACTCTGTGAGGTAGGTACTATTACAATTCCCATTTTACAGACTAGGAGGCTGAGGTTCGGAAAGGCTAAGGCCCTCAAGTAAGCTAGATGGTGGCAGAGATGGGGTTTGAACCCACACAGCTGCTTGAGTCCACGCTCTCTATTTCCATGTGATGTCACTTCAACATGACTGTCATCCCCCTGGCAGCCGGCTCCCCAAAGGGTAGGTAACTCAGATCTTATCATCAGGGGCAAAGCAGACCAGGCTTCACTTTGCTAAGCAGGGAGTTTCCCTGGAGCCAGTGGGAGGTGGAGCAAAGATGCCGCCACAGGCATGACACGGGGAAGCCACATAGTGGATCCAAGAATGGCATTTGGCTGTGACTCTGTTTAATCAAATAGACTAGAGGAGGCAGTACAGGGGTTAAGTGTGGGGCTAAGAATATGAGTGTTAGTGTTATAGTAACTGAGTTACTTTCCCAGCTCTACTACTTACTAACTAGCTGCAAGGCCTTCAGTGTCTTTATCTCTCTGAGCCTCAGTTTCTCCACGCGTAAAATAAGGATAGTGCCTCTCACTGGATCATTGTGACTATTCAAAGAATAGCCTATATAAAGTGTCCAGCAAGGTGCCTGGGCAAGTTGAGGACGGCTGATGGCTGCTACGATTAGCAGCCTCAGGAGTCGGCTTCGTGCATCCTCCAGCAGCAGCAGCCACCGAGAAACCCTGCCCAGTTATCTGTGGGAGGCCGAGCAGGACTGCTTCCCTCGACCATGGACACACCTCTGCTTCCGGCAGATGGACAGGTACAAGTAAAGGAAGGCCAGCACGGCCAGGTGCTCGGTGGTGGCACAGTCTGCAGAGAAGCCTGCCACCTCCTTCAGCTTCTCCATTTGCTCTGCGGTGGGCGCTGGGATGTCACCTTGCTCTGTCACACAGGCAAATAAGCAAACATAGATGGGTGAGAAGGTGTCAGGTACTTTCAAGAATACACACTAGTGAACAGTGACTGGAATCCTAGTCTGGATGGGTGGGAATTCACGGAGCGAGCACCCCAGCCGAAGCTATCAGTTGCACTTCTGCCGTGGGCCGTGGAGGCAGGCAGACCCGAGCGTGAGTCCTGACTGTGGCACTTGCTGGCTTCGTGGCCTGGAGCATGGGACTTCAACCTCTCTGAACCTCAGTTTCCCTTCTCAGAAAACAGGGGTAACAACAGTCCTCCTCACAGGGATATCCTGAAGATAAGTTAGGTACGTAAAATCCTTAGCACGGCTCCCACCAGGCAGCATGGTCTTCACCAAGAGCAGTTTTAAAGCATAAGCACACAAAGTGAATCCTAGCTCAGTCCCTCAAAGGCCTGGGTTTGACTTTCCATCTTATAAAACCAAAACCAAGGATAGTAGGAAGTTAGTCCCAAGATATTTTGCTCTCCCAAATCATATTTAACAAGTATAGGATACTCAATTGAAACAAGTGATTTTGAAACATTGAGGTTTCTCTGGGCAGAAGGGAAAGGCGAGGTGGTAACTTCTTTCCCAGTGACATGTAAGAGGCTGGGTCACTTTCCCAAGAGGTTGAGGCGGCAGAGCAAGTTGGGCCAGCTTACTTTTATAAAATGCTCCCTGAGCCCAGGTTGAATTCTAAAGGGAATGTGACACTCTTAATACACCCAGTGTTAGGAAACTTCAGGGCACTATTAAATGTTCAATAAAGGGAAGCGGCTGTGGCTCAATCAGTAGGGCTCCCGTTTACCATATGGGAGGCCCCGGGTTCGGTTCCCGGGGCCTCCTGGTGAAGGCAAGCCCGCCCGCACGGCGTGGTTGGCTGACCCAGCGAGCACAAGCAGCAAGGGGGGGATGAATGAATAAATAAATAAAATCTTTAAAAAAAAAAAAAAATAAATAAATAAATAAATGTTCGATAAATACATGTTAAGTGGGTGAATGATACATAAAAGGCAGCCAAGCCTTTGAAAGCCCAGCCATTTCAGACCTCCGTGATGGAGAGGGAATGGTTGTTAAGAGCCTGGGCTCTGGCATTTAAAGAAAAACCTGGATCTGAATTTTTTTCTGTATCACTGATATGCTGAAGCCACTTGGCCTCTGAACCTCAATTTCCTCGTGTGGGCTTGAGTAACACCACCTACTTCCAGGGAAGGCTGGTGTGCTAACATACATAACCCACCTAGTTCAGTGCCTGGCACACATAAAAGTCCAACAAATGTTCTTAGGAGGGAGCAGAAAAGACAGTAAAAGAAGAAGAGGTCAGATCCTAGCCACTTGGTAGAAAGCATGTCTCTAAAAGGCTCACATTCCTTTTGTCTTCTACTAGGAGTGGAATAACCACCCCTCATGTGAGTACTGCACTCGTACCAGCACTCCAGTGCCCGCCTCCAACCCTGCTGGAGCCTCAGCCAGGCAACGCAACTCTGCTCACTGAGGCTCAGAGGGTCAAGTGACCTGTCCAGGGTCTCACAGGGAGTCAGAAGTGGTCTGAGACACATGTCATCACACCCAACTGCTTCCATCCCTTGCTACTGACATACAAAAGCAGTAGCCTATTTTAGAATCTGCAGTTGGGAAAGGGCCTACCCAACAGGTAGGCATTTTCATGCACAGTTTCAGATAGTGAAAAGGGCCAAGGCCTGCATTTTGTGCCAGGTGAATTCTCAGGGAATGTTTTTAGCCTGGCTGGGAGGTCCTGTGTACCGTGGAAAGTTCCAGGCTGCTCTGGCTGGCAGTTTTCTCAACCATCCTCCAAAGCAGTGGCCTTTAATTGAGGGTATTCCTGGAATCACCCAGGGAATCCCTTTCAAAATACATATGCCCAGGCCCCTCCCACCACCACCAATTCTGATTCGACAGGAGAGGGCCGGGGCCAGGAATCTATCTGTATCATGTAAAACAAAAGAAAAAAAACTCTACAGGTGATTCCAAGGCATGACTGAAGTTGAAGCTGCTCTAAAATACAGATTTAACTCTTTTTACTCCATCTCAGTAAAAGGGACGGGCTGAGTGGCTTGTTGTGGGAATCAGTATTTTGAACTGACACTCAACACTGCCCATGCTACCAAAAAGTATCACGAAGGCCTTTATTTGTTGGTATGAAAAGCCATTCCTGATATACTGAGAACACACACACATTTCTGAACAGTTTAATTTTGGTTAAAAAAATCAAGATTTCTCCCTATCTCAATTAATCTAACTAGCCATCCACAGAAAATAAATGCTTAGAGTCAGGAGGGGGCGAGGAATAGATGATTTTTTTACTTGCACTGTGCCAGTATTGTCTGTGTTTTCCAATAATAGACATGGGTTACTTTTATTTCTGATAATTTTTAATTTTACAAAATGCCAATGCAGTCTCCTTTTTAAATATGACGATGACAGCATTACAGAAGGTAAGGTCCCATTTGTCCTCTCCTCCAACCTTAGCACCCTCCTTAGAGGTAATGAATCATCACTGTCAGTTTCATGTCAATCCTTCCAGACCCCTTTCTAGTCGTTTACACACCCACTTATACATAATTTGTATTATTCATCACACCACACATATTGTTTCGTATCTTGTTTTCTTTCACTCAACAATATGACCTGATAATCTGTCCACAATAGTCCAGAGAACTCAAGTGCATCATTTTATACTTGTAAATATAAAAAATTAATAAATAAGTAAACTAACCTTACAGGGGTGGGAAACCCCACCCTCACCCCCACCTCCAGTTGCCTTGCCTCCAGATCCCTCAGGGAGAGCCAGGAAGAACTACCAGGCTGCCCTCTTTCCCTCTTCGTTTTGGGGCCCAGGCTCCACCCATACCTGGTTTCTCCTCCCTGCACTTATCCAGAAAGCTTGTGTCCAGCAGCTGAAGCCTGGCCACATCCCAGGCCTGCTTGATGCCAGTATTTGGTAAGTTGAGGCTCACTTTCCCATTGCTGTGGGGCTGAAGCCGGAGGAATGTTCTCAAGTTCAAAGCCACAGCCAGTGCTGCCTGTTGAGTAAAAAGCAATAGCAATAAGCCTGCAGGTGGATGGCAAGAAGCACGGCTCTTGGAAGACAGGGGGCCAGTATTATGTGTGGTGAAGAGACAACAAATACCTAGCACACTGCTAATCAACCTCAGCACTCTCCCACCAATCCTGGGCACAGCCACTGCCAATCAATTATGAGTTAATAACTCTTCATATCTGCCTTCATTTCGTTCAGAGGTTCTCAATGCCAATGAAGTAATCATGATTTTTTCCCATAACCACCATGTTGTCAAAAGTAAATAAAGTTAAACAAATATGTTAGGAACATAAAGGATGGGAATTACAGTGGCTAAGTGGAAAAAGCAGGGACTTTGGTTTTGGACAGATCTGGGTTCACTCTTAGCTCTACCACAGTCTATGTATGGGACCTTAGTCAGGTTACCAAATCTTTCCTAAGCTTTAATTTTCACATCTGCAAAATAAGATGTAGCTTAAAAGATGATTGTAAGAGTTAATTGAGGGGGGCGGCTGTGGCTCAATCAGTAGGGCTCCTGTTTACCATATGGGAGGCCCCGGGTTCGGTTCCCGGGGCCTCCTGGTGAGGGCGGGCCCGCCCGCACGGCGTGGTTGGCTGGCCCGGCGAGCACAAGCAGCAAGGGGGGGATAAATGAATAAATAAATAAAATCTTAAAAAAAAAAAAAAGAGTTAATTGAGAGGATGCATGTCTCAGTCCCTTTGCTGGATTGTATCATCTTCCCAACTTCTAAACGCTGGAGTGCCCCAGAGCTCAAACGTCAAACCTCCTTTCTTCTCTACTGATGCTCACTTCCTAGGTAAGATTTTTTCTATTTTCAGGGCTTTAAAAACGATCCTTTTGCTATCTTAGTGAGCGAGGCCAGAGAAGCCTTGCAGTGTACGTAAGACCTGTCTTTTCCTTGCCTGGCTAGTGGGGAGAATGAGCTCTCAAACTTGCTTCCAGGCTATACTCTCTGGCTTCCTTTCAGCTTCTTTCTAGATCAGTACCAGGGAGAAGTGGTGCCCAGTCCTCGAAAGCTCTGGGGGCCTTTACCTTGCCATGGACCACGGCATGCTCTCCGTGAAGGATGACTTTCCCTGGGGCAGACACCAGCAGGACTTCTGACAACATAGCTCTTGGGATTCCTGAAAGGGAAAGTCAAAGGGAGAGGAACGAAGGTCCCCAGATGTTAGAGCATGGAGGAAGGGATCTTAGAGAGATCTATCTGAAGTCCATCATGAAAACAAAAAAGGCAGCTACCATCCAGCACTTTTGATGTGTTCAAAAGGCAGTGCAGGGAAGCGGCTGTGGCTCAATCAGTAGGGCTCCCGTTTACCATATGGGAGGCCCCGGGTTCGGTTCCCGGGGCCTCCTGGTGAAGGCAAGCCTGCCCGCGCAGCGTGGTTAGCTGACCCAGCGAGCACAAGCAGCAAGGGGGGGATAAATGAATAAATAAATAAAATCTTTAAAAAAAAAAAAGGCAGTGCAGCGGTCAACTGGACACATAAGAAAGATCTGTGTTTAAATCCCAGCTCTTCCAACTCCCAGTGATGTGATCTTAAGTAACCCACTTAATGGTTACAAACCTCAGTTTCCCTTTATGTAATACAGAGATGATAACTGTACCTATCTCAATGGGTTGGTGGGAAGATTCAGTTAAATAATGCAAAGGAAACAGCAATGCCTGGCACTTTGTAATCACTCGATTACTGATAGCTACTTAGTACCAGCTCTGTTCTCGGTCCACATTTTATTACCATTACTTTTGAAGGTTAAAATGTAAATGAAATCATGGACCAGAAAAAACTCTTTCCTGGGTATTTAGGCTCTTTCCAATATGTTACAATCATAAACAAGGCAGCAGAAACCCGATACACCCTTTTTCGCACACTTTAGCAAAGATTTCTGCAAGACAGGACCTGCTGGTTCAACGACACGCATTGTACAATTTTATAAATGATGCAACATTATCCTCCACTTAAAGCTTTACGTGGATTGCTTTACTACTGACCTCAATCTCACCATAAGCCAAGTGGTAACGTGATTCTGCTTCTTAGAGAGGGAAAGAGAACTTGGAAATCACGTCTGTCAGAGTCGCGGTCGCCGGTTCCCCCAGGACATTCTCATAGTTGGGGCAACTGAGGCAGAGAGGATGGGCGCCCGGCCTGGGACCGCCCTGGAACTCGCACCTCACGCAGCCCGGTCCCGCCACCCTCACCGCTCACCTGCCACAGCCGCCGCCGCTCTTCAACCGAGCCCAAGCCACTCCCGCATTCCTCCATACCCGAGCGTCAGTGCCTCAGGGGGAGACGACGTCGTCCTTCCGTCTAGCCAATCAAAGCGCGCGGGCCGGCAGTGCCCTTCCCAATTGGCTTGAGCATTAGCCAATAGGTGTTGCAAAGAAGTGATAAGGGTTTCCCCGCCCAGCTTCTTCCTGTGAACCAATGGGAAACAAGTTCCTGGGAGAGCCCCGCCCTGGGGCGAGAGCCACGGGCCAATGGGAAATGGCGGCTGAGCGGTGGCGTGCCTTGCTGTAGGTGGAGTGACCCCGGGACCTGGACGGGAGCCGAGCGGGCTCAGCCTTTGACTAACGCATGGCTGTGTGGGGTCTGGGAGGCCGCCTTGGCCTGCGCGGATGTCTCCGCCCAGGCAGGCTACTGAATCCCCGTTTCCAGAGCCGCGGCCCCCAGGGCGTGGAAGACGGGGATAGGTAAGTGCCTGGCTGGGTGGGTAACTTGGATACCTGCCTTGAATCGTGGCGCGTCACACCGCGATGAGGTCACCGCGGCAACCGCCAGGTGACGTCTAGTCTTTGTCGTGACGTCATCATGGCGACGTGGAAGCCAGTGACCAGGATTTCTTTGCACAAGTCCAGCTATCATCAGGCAGGGCAGGGCATTCCCCACGTGGGCCAGGAGGGCCGTCTTGCCTGGACTCACAGAGAGGAGAGGAATCAATTCAGATTTTGACTTATCTCCAAAAAGGTTTCTACTTTGTAACACAGCTATACTAACGCGATTTGAAGATGACTTTCCCCAAACCTGAAACTTGCACCCCATTCCAGACTTCAGAATCTGTAGAGCACCATGAATTAATGTATTTCATAGGCCCAGTAATGCCACCTTTGAATAGCATTGTAGTGTCACATTTTAATTCTGAGGTGTGTATGGAAGATGTTCTGTTGCTACATGAAAATACCAGTTTTCAGAACCTCCTGATGGCAGTTCTTCATTTCTAAATATATTAGAAGTCCAAGAAAGGAAGTGGCCCAGGTTTCTTCCCTTCCAAAAGGCCCTAATTCTTGGTGGGGTAGAGGTAAGAATTTGGGCCATTGGAGTAAGACAGTCCAAGCATGATTCTCAGCCCCCCCCTCTTCCAACCTAGGTGGCCTAGGAAGGTGAATCTCTCACTCTGTGAGCTATAGGTTTCCTCAGTGGTAAAATGAAGGTGCCTACCTCTGGGGCTGATTGCAGAAGATGATGTTCATAATCCATTTAGGACAGTACATGGATGATAGCAAGTGATCAGTAAATTCTTTCAGCAAATATTTATGGAGCATCTGCTTTGAGCAGTGTACACATCAGCTGCTATGCAGATATAGACATGAACAAGATGCAGAGCTTGCCTCCAAAGGGCTTGCAGCCCAGGGGGGATGGAGAGAAAAGATGTCGACACAAGGCAGAGGGAAGTTAGTGTACAAAATAAAGTTGGAAGGGAGGGATGGAGGAAGGAAGGAAGGAAAAGAAAGAAAAAAGAAAGAAGAAAACAAAAAGGCAGAGGTTGAAAGCAGCCAGCTGTAATTTAGTTTCCTAAGGCTGTTGTAACAAAGGACCACAGGCACAGACCGAGCGGCTTAAAACAACAGAGATTAATTGTTTCACGTTCTGGAGGTCAGACGTCAAATCAAGGAGTCGGCAGGGCCCACTTCCTTCAAAGTCCATAGGAAAGAATCCGTTTCATGCCTCTTCTAGCTTCTGGTGGTTGCTGGCGATCCTCGGCATGCCATGGCTTATGGCAACATAACTCCATCTCTGCCTCCATCCGTGGCTGCCTTCTCTCTCTTGGTCTGTGCCCAAATGTCCTCTTCTAATAAGGATGCCAGTCATGTTGGATTAAAGCCCACCCTAATCTAGTTTGGCCTCGTCTTAACTAATAACATTACCAAAGATCCTATTTCTAGATGGGGTCATATTCACAGCTCGGGTTATCTTTTGGGGGGGAACATGATTTTGGGGGGACACAATTCAATCCATAACACCCACTGAAGGATGTGCCTTCCTGTGTAAGCCATGCCCGCTTACCACCTCTTTTTTTTTAATGAGTCCAAAACCATTGATTTATCATTACATTTTATGCATTTGCCTTTTAGATTCTTAGGAAATTAAAAGTGAAGTTACACATCAACTTACCACCTCTTGATGTTTATTTCTCAGTAGGCCACAGCCTTCCTCGAAGACAACCAAGATCCCCAAGATTTACACCAAAACTGGAGACAAAGGTAGGGTGTGGTCAGGTGAAAAATGCAAAGACATGTGTCAGACTCCATTTTAGGGTTCTTCCAAATTCATTGTGACCATTAAAAAGTATGTGACAAACCTCAATATACTGAAATGAAAAATACCCAAATAAATTAAGCATTAAAGGCAAATTGCTTGACAACACAAACAATCAAAATCAATTTGAAATAAACTCAGATTTTACCTGGAGAAAGGGACAGGGTTGTGGGAGAGGGGAATGGACAAAAGGACTTTAATTGTTTACGGTACATGCTTTTTTTATATTATATTGCCTTTTTTTTTTTTTTTTTTTTAAAGATTTTATTTATTTATTCATTTATCCCCCCCCTTGCTGCTTGTGCTCTCTGGGTCAGCTAACCACGCTGTGCGGGTGGGCTTGCCTTCACCAGGAGGCCCTGGGAACCGAACCCGGGGCCTCCCATATGGTAAACGGGAGCCCTACTGATTGAGCCACAGCCGCTTCCCTATATTGCCTTTTTAGAATGGGCATGTATTACGTTGAAAATTTAAAAAGTATACTAGCACATAATATTGCACAGGAAGAAGTAAGGTGCAGAAGAATGTATCAATCAGTATGACACTATTTCCTAAAGTTTAAAGCCATGCAGGTCACTAGTTTTGTTTTTGGATATATACATGTGTAGTGAAATAAAAACATACATAGGGCGAAGCAGATGTGGCTCAGGCGATTGGGTTCCTGCCTACCACACGCGAGGTCCATGGTTCAGTTCTCAGTGCCTCCTAAAGAAGACAGTGAGCTGGTACAACGGCAGGTGCGGCAAGCTGACGCAGCAAGATGACACAACGAGAGACACAAGAAGAAAAACATAATGGGAGACACAACAAAGCAGGGAATGGAGGTCGCTTAAGCGATTGGACCCCTCCCTTCTACATTTGGAGTCTTGGGTTCAGTTCCCAATGCCTCCTAAAGAAAAAAACGGGAGGGAAGCGGCTGTGGCTCAATCAGTAGGGCTCCCGTTTACCATATGGGAGGCCCCGGGTTTGGTTCCTGGGGCCTCCTGGTGAAGGCAAGCCCGCCCACACGGCGGGGCGCGGTTAGCTGACCCAGCCAGCACAAGCAGCAAGGGGGGGATAAATGAATAAATTAAAAAAAAAAAAAAAGAAAAAAGAAAAACACGGGAGATGAACAGACACAGCAAGTGTAGACTTTGAGTGGGTAGGGAGAAATAAGTAAATAAGATAAATCTTTTTTTTTTTTTTTTTTTTTTTTAGATTTTATTTATTTATTCATCTATCCCCCCCTTGCTGCTTGTGCTCGCTGGGTCAGCTAACCACGCCGTGTGGGCGGGCTTGCCCTCACCAGGAGGCCCCGGGAACCGAACCCGGGGCCTCCCATATGGTAAACGGGAGCCCCACTGATTGAGCCACAGCCGCTTCCCTAAGATAAATCTTAAAAAAAAACAAAACAACATACATAGGCATGATAAACAAATGTCAAAGTGCTGGTGTCAGTGCCTCTTGCAAAAGACCTCCAGGACCACATCCCTAGTCACAGTTGAGTTTATTGGCCTGTTGCAACTAGGGGGAAGCATGGGCTGTCTCTATAAGAGAATGTTGGAGAGGACTTATTATAGGATTGGGCTTTTGTTAGGTGATCTGGGGGAATGTTCAAGGAAACAAGGCTTTGCTTTGGATTGAATGCTGGCCAGAAGTAGTAGGTACTTGTAATTGGGTATCTTAATAATTTTTATCTAGAAGGCGGGAGGAACAAAGTGGGGCTGAGCCTGTAGTTCATAAAGAAGCAGCATTCATTCTCATTGGCCAGGGAAGGAAGATGTTTGGCCACACTTGTAGTTTGGACATTATTCTGTGTGTAGACATGATTGTGGAGTGCTCTGGTTATGGTCTTGTACTGTCACAGCGATAGGGTGGCCTTGTCTGTCGCGGGTGTTCTGCAGAATCAGTTACGTTCGCTAGAACGCCCCAGCCTACCTGTGAGTGCCAGGGTAGTGTCTCGCAACACCAAAGCCACGCGGTGTCGTCAGGGGCAGCTTTGCTCCTCAGTGGTTAGATGGAGAAAGGCAGGAAACGCAACTACACGGAGGAACAGAGAACTTTCGTTACTTGCAAAGTATAATTATAATATACACATACTACATACGTATATTGATTTTTAATTCTTTAGAGGAATGGTTAGTATATGATTTTTAAACTTAAAATAAAAGCATGCCCTTGGCGGGTAGCAACTGGAAGGGTGCACGTGGGGCTTCTAGGGCGCTGGTCTGTCCTCGATCTGGGTGCTGGTCACAGAGGCATATTCAGTTGGTAGCAGTTCATCAACTCACCTACTCTTCTGTGTATATATTATACTTCAAATTAAAAGCCTTGTTTTGTTTTAAAGAACATATCAGGGGAAAAAAAGGCTTAATTTGGTGGGCTAAACATTTTTTCACAGGGTTCTCTAGCACCTTCACTGGGGAAAGGAGACCCAAAGATGACCAAGTGTTTGAAGCTGTGGGAACTACAGATGAATTAAGCTCAGCTATTGGGTAAGGCAAACAGGCTTGGCCTTGGGGTTGACCTTGAATTGGGTATCAGTAAATGCAGTGTGAGTGCTAGCTAGTCCCAGAGGTTCCAACCCTTGATGAACACACCTCATCCTGGGAGCACGGGTCCGCTCCACAAGGATGCATGGCCGCAGGCGCCTTTTTCTTCTGGCCCTGCTTGCTCCTGCGCTAGTATCTGTCCCAAGGTGAGCGAAGCTGCCTTCCCCCTCCACGTGTGTGCCATTGGGAATCATATAGTAAGTAGAAGAGGTAGCTCGAGCATAGTACACAGGGCACCAGATGTGATCACTTTTGAGTGTTGTTTTTAGATAAGCATATGCACAGCCGAAGTTTAGAAGTTTTTCACTCAGGAATTGAGTCAGAATTGGCCAGGTCATGCTGTGTAACGAACAGCCCCCAAATCTCATGGCTTACAACACCAAAGGTATATTTCATGCCCTCGCTGCAAGCCCATTGCAGTTGCCTGTGTCTCTGCTCCATGTGGCCTTGACTCTGGGGCCCAACCTGGCAAGACAGTCTCTGTCTGAGACAATACCAGTCATTGTGGCAGAGGGGAAAGATCATGGAGAAGCCCCCTATGGCTCTTAAAGCTTCCACCAGAAGTGACGTGCCTCCCTTTTGCTCATATTTCATTGGCCAAAGCCAGTCACACGGACACTCCTGATACCAGTGGGGTGGGAGTGGCATCAAGTATCTGGGAATAGTAGTCCAGCCCCTATTCCCCCACACACACACTCAGCAAGCTCTTATCAGCGGGAGCTGCCATTTTCTCAAGCGCTAGCTGGCTCACAAGCTCTGATGTGGCCCGGGGGTTGAAGGTGTATGGGATTCCACCTGGATTCACATTGTGCAGCACTGCCCCCTGGCTTGCGGCTTTGGGTGAATTGCCTGGCCTCTCTGATCCTCAGTAACAGGACCTGCCTCATTGCGTTGTTTTAAGGATCAAATGAGAAATCCCTGTTTTGCTTCTAGGACGGTGCCCACCACAAGCAGTAATAACGATAGCTGTTATTATTCTCTGTGATGGGCCTGACTGGCGCAAGATACCAGGAGGTGTAGACAGTCTGCCGGCAGCATAGAGAGAGCAAAACCCCGCGGTGTGGTGGGAAGAAGGCAGGCATAAGCTGAAGTGGGAGGAGGTGGGAGAAGGCAGGTTCCAGAGTCAGCAGTTCGGAACGAGTGAGTCAGTGAGCCCTGATTTCTTAGTTGATGTGGGACAGGGGGCTGGGGCAGCCTCAACTGCAGAGTCTTCCTTTGTCAAACACCGGTTGAGCATCTTCTGTGCTGGGCACCGCCAAGCGCCAGGGTGACCCAGAAAGTCCCAGCCCTGCCTTCCCAGAGCCTGCAGGCATCGCCTCCTCCAGGCAGCCCTCCCTGAGCCCCTGGCTGAGGCAGGTTGCACAGGACTCCCGCCCTTTCCTTCAGAGACTGACCTCAGTTTGCACCTTCGCATTCTGTTCTGTGATCCTGACTGCTCTCCCTCTCCTGCTGGCTAGAGCCTGCGTCTGCTTCTGCTTGCCAGGGAATTGCCAGGGCCTGGCCAGAGTAATTGTTGAGTGGATGAAAGAGTATAAGAAAGGACATTTTAGGGAGTGGGTGTAGCTCAGTGGTTGAGCACCTGCTTCCCATATACAAGGTCCCAGGTTCAAGCTCTGGTGCCACCTTAAAATAACAACAAACGAACAAACGAAACCAGCTCTCATTGGGGAGCGGATGTAGCTCAGTGGTTGAGCGCCTGCTTCCCATGTACGAGGTCCTGGGTTCAATCCCTGGTACCTCCTAAAAAAAAAGAAAAAAAGACATTTTGAGAAGCTCATCCCTATCCAAAATGAAAGGTTGTGAAGTTCTGTTCTCATTGTCACAAGAGAAAACCCCACCACAGCTATTATAGCTGAATTAGCTGGAGGGCCTACCACTTACAGCAAAACAGGCCCTGGGCTGTTATGCTAGAGGCAAATTCGCTTCCCCTTTTCCTCATAGGTTTGCTATGGAATTGATTGCAGAAAAAGGCCACGCATTTGCTGAAGAGCTCCAGAAAGTGAGTAACATCGTCCAGTCCTGAGCTGGGATCTTTCACCCTTGAGGCCTGGCGGTGGGAACTGGCTTTGCCATCTGACAAATTCTCGCTTTCTGTCAGTATGACCTGGGGCCCGTCCCTCTCCCTCTGTGAGCCTCAGACCCTTCGTCTGTAAAACGGGCACATACAGGGATAATCCTACCTCACAGGTGATGGTGAGGATTGCAGTAAGTGAGGGAAATGGAAAGAGCAGTGGTTCTCACCTGGGGGTAATTCTGTCCCCCAGGAGGCACTGGGCAATGTCTAGAGACATTTTCGGTCACCAGAGTGCATGTGTGGGAGGGATCTGCTGGCACCTAGTGGGTGGAGGCCAGGGAAGCTGCTCGACACCCCCCAGTGCACAGTCCCGCACCACAGAGTGGCCTGGCCCATAGCAGCAGTAGCACAAGGCTCCGAAACCTTGTGCACGGCACCTCGGCTAGTGCCAGGCGCAGAGCGGAGCCCAGGGCAGCCCAGCCATGTAAGCCCTCAGCCAGGGGCACCCAAGGCTGTTAGGACTACTGTTCTGTTCTGAAGACACAGCGGAAGCTCTGACCCTCAAGAGGACTACCAAAAAGACAAGGATGCCATCCCCAGAAGGCCACAGGCATGGCTAAGGCCTCGGGCTTTTTATTTTTTATATTTTGGGGAGGTACCAGGGCCAGGGATTGAACCTGGGACCCCCGTGTGGGAAACAGGTGCTCAACCACTGAGCCATATCCGCTCCTCAGGTCTCCATCTTCAGAAACTTCTGCTTCTGTTCTCTGGCCCTGCCTTGCCCAGGCTTTTTGTCCCTGTTGGTGCTTCTGGCCTCCTGGGAACAAATGGAGGGGAGTGGGGCTGCTGTAGGTTGTGGCTGCAGAAGGAAGGGAGGCCTCAGCCACCAGAACCCCCCGTGAAGGGCTTGTAGCCTGTTCGGTGGAGAACGGTTTCCACCTCGTAATGAGGAACGGCCCACGCCCATGGCCGGCATTCCTGAGTACTGAGGTCTCTGAGTCAGAGTTTGTAGGGGAAGAGGGAAGGTCAGTGACGTGATGAGAGTCCCTCTGCCTCAGGACCCCTGTGCCTCCTCCTGGCCACCCTGCCCCTCCACCTGCATCAGGCACCCCTCCTGGGTTTCCACAGCTCCTGTGCTGTCCCCTCTGACGACAGCTATCAAGGGAGCACGACACCGTCTGATCCCCTGCCTCCCCAGGCGGCCCACCAGCCTGGCCACAGGTGATGCCGCTGGACCGTGAACAGGCTCCAGGCAGTGTGCTTGCGGGTCCCCTTGCCTCATCTCATTTGATCCTTACAGAGGCTGTGGGGGGAGGTCAGTGTCCACATCTTATAGGGGCAAGACCGAGGCTTAGAGAACAGGACTCACCCATGGTTCCATAGCCGGGAATCAGTGGGTCTGGGGGTGCCAGCTCTCCAGCCCCTGCAGGTCAGCACTGTGGTTTGTCCCCAAAGGGGGGTGTTACCGTCATTCCCGCTTCCACTTGAAGACAGAGACAGCAGGAGCTCGAGTGACCGGCCCGGGGTCTCTTGCCGTCTGCTTGGGTCGACAGCTCATGCTCACCCCGCCGTGCACCGCGCCCTCCTGCTCTGCTACCTCCTGGTGGCGTTTTCTTGGGGCTCACAGACCTCCCCGCCTCCAGCCTGCATGGACCCCGGCCAGGCACAGGCGTTGGTGGGTTTCCTTGGCCTGGAGCTCGGCCATCGCTGGCCACGTGGGGGCCCTGAGCCCTTTCAGCAGACAGGCTGCTTCTGTTCCAAGCAAACCGGCCGTCCCACCTGGGGCACCGGCACCACCCCAGCCACGCTTTCTGCTCCTGGAACAGTCCTTGCCCTCATCCCCACAGACCTTGGCTGGCCACGTTCTTCCAGACCACATCCTCACCATTCCTCGTCTTTGATAGTGTAGAAAACACTTGTGTTTGGTCCCTTGGCCCCCTTTTAACAGGGCTACAAAATCAAAGAAAAGAAAAGAAAATGCCTGACAGGGCTCAGGAACACCCGCGGGTGACATCAGTCAGGGACAGAGGTTCCTCTTGTCCATCACGGATGCTGGATGCTCAGCTGTCCGACTGCTGGCTGAGGGAGCCTTTTCCTCCCACCACCTCAGAGCTGCAACGCCAGGCCCTGCCCCGCAGGCTGGGGTCCGAGGCTGCTGATTAGCCTTTCAGCAGCAGCTCAGTACAGGTTCTGGCAGCCCCCAACAGACCAGCACTGGTGCCCCTGACACCTCCTCCTGTGTACTTACAGTCCCTCTCCCGGGCCCCTGTGAGATCTCATCCTCACCTTCTTCTCTCCCGCAGATTCAGTGCACGCTGCAGGATGTGGGTGCTGCTCTCGCCACGCCAAGCTCCTCGGCCAGGGAGGTCCACTTAAGTAATTCTGAATCTGCTGTGTGTTCAGAGGCCCTGTGGGGGCCCGGGGGGGAGGGATCTGCCCTGGGTGTCGCCCCCTAGGAGCCTGGTCCCCCATGGACCTGCAGGTGGGCAGTGAAGGGGGAACCGAGGACCTTGCGCGTCAGAGGCTTGTGTGGCACTGGGTGGGAGGGACCAGGGGCAGTGTCCTCACAGATGGGGCGGCGGGCCTCTTAGCTCTTCCTTCTGCTCTCTGACTCCTCAGAGCGCACTGCCTTCGAGGAGCAGCCCATCCTGGAGCTGGAGCAGTGGATTGACAAATACTCCAGTCAGCTCCCTCCTCTCACGGCTTTTATTCTGCCTGTAGGTATTGGGTGACCCAAATGAGGGGCATGGGGTGAGTGGGGGAGGTGGTGGGGTTGGGTACAGGCCCAGGGAATTGACGGAAGCACCTGGGTGCTGAATTAAGACCCTCCCTCTAGCTCCTAAGAGTGACAGACGTTGTCCCCCCAGTCCCCTCTGGGTCCCTGCCTGCCCCTCCCCAGCCTTGCCCACTTTGGAGGGGGATGCCCGGGGGGCACTCTAGCAGGGCCCACTGAGGCAGGGGTCACACCGCCCACCCCTCTGCCCCAGCCATGCCACTCTGTCATTTCAGTCAGGCGGCAAGAGCAGCTCAGCGCTGCATTTCTGCCGGGCCGTGTGCCGCCGCGCTGAGAGACGGTAAGGGGCCTTCGGGAGCGTGGGAGGGAGGCGCCACCTCACTGCCAGGCTGGACCAGGGCAGAGCAAGCCCCTGTCCTCAGAGCCCTGACGTTGTAGGGGGGAAGATGGCGATAGGTAAACCGATATGTGACAGTGATTTCACTTCACAAGAGCTATGCAGAGAAACGAGGCAGATGAGGCAAATGTGGCGGGACCAGGTCCTAACTGGTTTATATACACACATATTGGAACTCTAATAACACGAGGTACGAGATTGAGAAGGGTATTCAGTGCAAATTCCCCCTCCCCTGTGCCCCAGCTGCCTGTTCTAGGGATGGGGGGCGGGGTTAGTTCAGATGGGGTGGGCAGGGAAGGCCGCCTGCAGAGGAGGTGCCACTTGAGCTGAGCAGAAGTGAGCAACTAGAATTCCACCCCAGGACACAGGCCCCGAGGGAAGGGCGCTCTGCGCCCCGATGACCCAGCCTGGGAGGGCAGGGGAGGTCTCTGTGCCATGCCATCTGGGTCTGGGGCAAGTTGAAGGGTGGGGACGGGCTGGGGCAGAGTATCCAGGCAGAGGGGACAGCAAGGGTGAAGGCAGCTGCCTGCACTGGAAGAACAGAGGAGCAGAGAGCATGGGGGCACCCAGGGCGCCACGAGGCCGAGGGGTGAGCGGAGGCAGGCCTGGCTCTGCCCCACAGGCCTGGAAGGGAGCCCGCCTTAATCCTGAGAGCGCAGGAAGCCACTGACGACCTCTAGGCCACGGAGTGACAAGAGCGAGTCTGCTTTTTTAAAGAACCCTGCTGGTGCTGGGTGGAGAAGGGCCCAGAGGGGTCCGTGAGGCTATGGGGGGCCCAGCCAGAAACTGTCAACAGACCTCCACTCAGAGCTGAGGAGAGGAGAGACCCCCAAAGCTATTGGCAGCTCTTCAAAGAAACGGTAAAAGAGAAATTGCAAAATCTACATTGACGCAATCCATAGATCAGGCTGCACCTAACTTTGCAGAGAAATGGAAATAAAACCTCACAAGAGACGGGTCATGCCAGGTACTTTGGGTTCGTTGTTTCATTGATTTCTCACAGTAACTCAGAGAGAGGTGGGTGACGACCTCCATTTTACAGGAGTCAGAGAGGTGACGTGGTCAGGGCCTCCTGGGCTGTCCGTGGTGGATTTGGGATTTGAGCCCAGGTCTGTCCAGCTCCAAGCCCCAGGCCCTGCCCGTGGCCCCACACCCCCAAGGGTTAGCCCTTCACTGAAAGGTTCTCTGTCCCAGGTGGTTTCTTAAGGGATCCTGGTTACCATAAAGAGCTGCGGCTCCAAAGGAAGAAGTAGTTGTTTGTACAATCAGCAGTGCTTATACTAGCAGATGGCTGGAGACAACGCAAGGGCCCAGTGGTGGGGCCTGGCTAAGCAGGCGTCAGACGTCGGTACACCAGACAGCTCTCTGGCCAGCACAGTGACCAGTATGTAGATTTTGGTCATGGAAGCCTGCATGTGGCGAGAGGCCGCACTGAGCATCACGACCCTGGGGCAGCCTGGGGATACGGAGAGCGTGTGGGCTTGGGGGGCAGGCCTGGGCTGCTTTCCAGCTGTGTGGCCTTGAGCAGGGGACAGAAAACCTGAGCCTGGGTTTCTCATCTAGAAACAGGAAAAGTGCCTGCCAGCAAGGGTTATGCAGACAGGTGCGATGTGCATGGAGGGCCCAGCGAGAGCCCGCCGTGTGGTGGGGGATGGGTGAGCGCAGTCCACTGACGGCAGCGTCGGCACATAGGCTGGCAGACGCTCAGGCCGTGCAGAGCCGTGGGCGGCATTGGGAGTGTGGTTTGCTTGGCTTTTTCCCCTCTCCTGTGAAGTGACCTAGGTCATAACTTAGAAGGCGCTTGGAGAGGTAATTCCTGGGGACCGAGGGTCAGAGCCCACCTTCCTCAGCACCCCACGCAGGGAAGACCCCCAGACCCAGTGAGGTAAAGGCAGGTGGGCTTAGACGTGGGACCGCCCGCCACCCGCCAGCTTCCATCCCCCTCAGACCCCTGTGTGATATGCCTACGGGAGGGGGATTGGATACCCCAGTTAAGCCCCTGAGAGAGGGATTTTCCATCTGGAACGCAGGGCGGGCTTGGTGCAGGCCCAGACCAAGCACCGGCAGGTTGTATGCCGCTGGCACAGGGCCCAGGCTCCCAGGAAGTGGGTGTGTTGGATGCTGGGATGTGGCCTGACCATGTGCTTCCTCCCTGCCCAGTGTGGTGCCTCTTGTCCAGACGGGGGAGACGGACGCAAACGTGGCCAAGTTCTTAAACAGGTACCTGGTGCAGCTTGGAGGGCCTCTGAGGAACTACGCAGGGAATGGGTGCCGGGGCGGGGTGCAGTGGTTCATGCACCAAATGCTCGCTGGGTGTCTGCTGCGTGCCGGGTGCCTGCTGGGCATGGAGCCTGCACCTGTCACGGCAGACGCTGTTCCTTTCTCCAGGGAGGTTATGGTCTTGTTGGGAGAGGCTGCGCGAAAGAAAACCAGCAAAGAGAAATGAGAGAGCAAAGGGATCGTGCCGTGGAAGAGGGACCTCTGAGGCAGGGGGGAGCCCAGGGAATTCAGACCCTCTGTCAGCCGTGTCCCCTCGCCACGAGGCCCTGAACAGGGCCGGCTCCAGGACCCGGTGCACTGGGCTGCCCGGGGAGGACTCCTGCAGCCGCGGCTGGCCCAGAGCCTGCTCTGCCGGCTTTCGCTTGGCTCATGGGGAAGGGGCTGGGCCCTGGGGGGCTGCCCTGGGTGTCAGAAAATGACCTCACGGTGGCTTATAGGTTACCAGGGATGGGGTGGGAGGAGGGAGTTGTAGCTTAGGGAGAAAGTAGTTTCTGGTTCAAGCCATAAAAAAGGAGGAGGAGTGGTTGTTGGAGATGGTAGCACAGTATTGCGAGTATAATTAATACTCCTGAATTGGTCGTTATGGTTGAAAAAGGAAAATTTGTGCTTGTTATTGGTTACTGCAATAAAAAGTTCAAAAAAGAAAAAAAACGACCCCACAGCCGGTGCTGGCCCTTCGCTCTTCCATGGGTCCCAGGCAGCCCTCCTCCTCCTGGGAGTGGGGAGGGCACGAGGGGCATGGAGCTGGGAGGGTCCCTGGGCTCCTTTTCCTCTTCCCAGCAGTGCATCCCCTGCAGGGCTTCCCAGGGCAGATGGGAAACTGGCGCAGTCCACGGGGGTGGTGGGGGGACAGCAGCTCTTCCTCGGTGCCCAGGGATGGCAGTGGGGCTGTCAGGAGTCAGGAAGAGGGGACCTGACAGCAGTGGGGCATGGGTCGGGGAAGCTTCTGGGAGGTGTGGCCTGGAGGTGGCCTCAGAGGGCAGGATCGAGGCAGGGGAGGGGCGGTGGCGTGGGGGACTTGGTGGCCGCTCTGATGGCCTCACCGTGAGCACCCTGAGGGCAGGCAGCGTTCTCTCTCACTTCCTCTCCATCTGCCCTTGAAGAAGGCCTGTGCACATGCCCTGTCAGTGGTGGTTCACAGAAAGAAGGGGAGGAACTAGTTCTAGTTGGTAGAATACTGCAGGCTCCCCCGGCACATTGGGCAATGTCGAGGCGTTTTTGGGGGCCACACCTGGGGGGGGGTTGCTGCTGGCATCTAGTGGGCGGAGCCCAGGGCGCTGCTCCACACCCCACACTGCACAGGAGGGCCCCACAATAAAGAATCCAGCCCCCCGTGCCGAGGCTGAGAACCTGCTCTCGGCCCAGGGGAAGCAGCAGCCCCTGGGCGCCTGATTGACAAGCAGAGTCCCGGGCCTGCCCCAAGCCTCCTGAATCAGAATCAGAGCGTGCCTGTCACCAAGATCCCCAAGGGATTCAGTGCACACTCCATTTTGGGAAGCACCAGTCCTGGGCAATTGAAGCTGCAGAAACCAGGTCAAGGAGTGGCCCCAAATTGCCACGTAGCTTGCCGAGGGCCCTTGTGGCCGGTCACGGGGTGGCGTGATAGGTGGGGATAGCAGCCCGGTCCTCCTAGAATGACCCCAGCCCTGCGGCCCAGGTCGGGTCCTTGGCTCCCACGGAAGCCTGTCGCACCGCCGTCCCCACCTGGTACCTCCTGGGGGCACGTGATTTATATCTCCTCCTTGAAGATTAACGTGGGAGTGTTGACCGCTCATTTCAAATCATTTCGTTTGATTCTCTCTCTCCAGACTCAGCGACTATCTCTTCACAGTAGCCAGATATGCGGCCATGAGGGAGGGGAATCAAGAAAAAATATACAAGAAAAATGACCGATTGGACTGAGCCTGAGGCCCTGGGAAATAATGGAATGGGGAGGCTTTTTCAGCCCCCTCGGTGGTGATGCTGAAGAGAAGAGTTTGCCCACCCAGTGTCCTGATGCCCGAAAATCTCACCCAAGGGACCGGAAGCTGGTCTTTTGTCCAGACTCAGCTCTGTCTGCGAACCCCTGCCACTTCCCTCAAGGGACTGCGGCTGTTGGAGCATCGCCCCCCTCCCCCAAGCTCTCCTCAGTCTCAGTAGGGAAGTGGGAATGAATTCAGTATTGCAGAGAAGAAAGGTAAGGTGATTGTTGGAATGAGAAGGCGCTATGCCAGAAATAAAAGTGGGAAAGATTGTGTGAGAGAGAGAGAGAGAGAGAAACTGCCCTCCCACTGCCTGGAACAGTACCAGAGGCTCTTGGAAATGTACTTGTGATTTAGCCGTGCCAAAGGGGCTTTAAATGTCACATTTATAAAGGGGAAGGCAGACCGGATTCGAAAGTTTAGTCACCTCTGAGCGACCCATCACCTCCCAAGTGCGGGGAGAAGGACGGCTGCAGATTTATTTACAGGCAAGGCCTCAGAAATCTGTGGCTTGGATTGAAGCGTGGCTGGAGGGAGGGAGGCAGATTCACCTTGGAGAATCCTCTCTAAAAGGGCTCCCTCCTTTGAGGGACGGGGACCCTGGGGAGAGATGCCATTTCGGGCCCAGTCAGGCTGGAGTGGAGCTCTGAGGTGGAGCGTGCTCAGCTTGAGAAAATGAGGGCTTCAGTTTCTGATAAGGCTGATGCCGATGAGACCCTCCTGCTGCTGCACTTGGCCGCCTTGTGCCTCTGAAACCCACACCATGACCACTTTGTTTCACTTGTCACCATGGCATGCTCCTGCTATGAAACGGACTGCCAGTGTCAGCCATGTCCTTGGGAAGGGGGACATTTATGAAGGGCTAAGATGCAGCCCTGAGAATCCAAAGATGCCACCTTGCTAATGGCAGGAAGCGACTTTTAAGAAGGGCAGGCTCTTGCTAGCTGCAGGGCTGAAAATGCCTGGTGAACTCAAGCCGAGCCTTTATTCGTTGAGTTCCTGCCTCCACGAGGCACCATGCGAGGCTCGGGAGGTCCAGCCACTCTGCTGTCCTCCTTGGCAGAAATCACATGTATCTTTCTGCCACCACTCTTCCCACCTCGCCTGCTGGTTTTGAAGGAGGAACAGGCAGGCTTGGTCTCCTGTGGGTCCTTTGGTTCCTGGCTGGCCTCTGTGGCCCTGGTACGCCTGGGGTGGGGTGGCTGAGGTGCAGAAATATCCCCCGAGGAAGTGGCCACGTCCACCACTTTGCCCCTCCCCGTCTGTCCCTCCCACCAGGCACATAGTAGGTACTCAGCGTTTGTATACAGAACTGGGAGCACAGCAAGTAAAAGCACGAGTGATTCCAGAGAGGTGAAGGGTGGTGAACTTTTCCACCCAAGCGTGCCAAAGCTCGCCCAAGCATGCCAAAGCTTGCCCAAGGAGGACTGTGCTTCAGGAGCTTGCAGCAGGTCACTCAGTTCTGCCCTCATCTCAAAACCTCCTAGGAAGGAGCAGGATCGGAAAACCATGGTCCCACACCCCCAGCTAGGGTAGAACATATCCTACAAAGCATGATAGGAGCAGGCTGTCCCAGGACAGGCGTCCACCCTCAGCCTCCCACACTCGGGCTGTAGGTCTTCCCTCTTCCCTTTTCCCAGGAAACATTTCCCCAAGAAACCACCCAGATGCAGGGCAGACTCGGCATCTCTGGAAGTGTTTCTCTCCCGTACCTCTAACCCTAGAAAACCAAAGCCTCCATTAGCAGGGCCCAGAGAATGAGCTGGTTTGAAACATTTGCTCTGTGGCAGTGCCACCCCAAGCCGTATTGGAACCTGAGGCAAAAATATCAAATGTTACCAGAATCTCTTCCCATATTCTGAACCAAGTGGGAAAACTTAATAAAAGCTCTGCAATTTAAAAAAAGGACAATACATAAAGCCCCACGTTGCCCAATCTGTTCTCACAAATGACTGTTCCCGTTGCACAATAACTCAGGGATGCAAAACAAACAGCCTATCTTTATTTAAAATAGTGATAACCTTGTACATCATGGATTTTTTTGCATCACTGTGAGTTTTTATCCCACCTCTCCCTAGAGTGGGTCCTGCTCTTTGTAGCAGTGCTTAGCATGGTTACCAGGCTGGTGTTGGGTACTCCATTTTAGAGAATCCCACGATAATCATGCGAGCGTTTAGTAAGTGCTTGCTGTGTGCCAGGCACCGAGCAAGTGCTCCATGTCCATTTATCTCATTACAACCTCACAGCAACCCTGGAAGGAGGCACCTTAATACATCCAGCTTTGCAGGTGAGGAAACAGGCTCAGCTCAGGGACAAGAACCACCTTGTCCCAGTGAGTCACCAGTTACGGCCCCCGATTCCTGGGCTGTTGCCACACGCTCCACTGCTATTTGACAGTCACTTTCATCATGACCTGGGCTGCGGCAAACAGCACCGGGTGCTAATAGGTGCTGCTGTCTCATTTCTCAACCTGGCTTCCCTTAACTGATACTTCATGGCTACAGTTAATGTGCATTTTTCACTGAGTAATTTTTGCAACCCGAGCTTGTGACACATCCCAATGACAAAGGTCCCCGGTTCCGAATCCCCCATCAACCGCAATGTCACCCTCTTCTCCTTCCCAATACCTTCTTCCGACAGCCCATCCAGTTTTACGATCACTGTGTCCCAGTTATCACTACTGAACCTTTAAGAATCCAGACGCATTTCCAGTTTAATTGAATAAAATTCTTTGTATAATAAATTCCGCATGAATGCTACATAAATCAGCACCTGGAAGGATTTGTGGCTTGTCCCTCCCCCAGAACGGAGCCTGGGAGTCTCGCTGGCAATACCGGAACAAAGCTGGTCTTTCTGTGATTATTTAGAGGAATAAATTCACCTTTGCAGCCCAGCTGGGAGTACAGTTTTAATGTGCCTTGGCCAATTGCTTTTCTTCTCTGAGTCCCTCAAGGAAGACAGAGTCTGAGCCCAAGCAGAGGCAGGGGACCGGCAGGTTGGCGAGACCCAGGAATTTCTGGGACATGTCTTATGTTCTCCCACTCCATGGAATCAGAAGCTTCTAAAGCTGTGGTTCATCACCTCTGGAACTCTGATGAAAGCCTTGTGCACACACTTCTGGAGAGATGCAAACACACAGATGTTCAGAAGCTTACATACAATTTTAGAAAGTCGTAGAACTCCTAGGTAAGAATCCCTGTTTTTAACCTCTCCAGGAGCTACGCAGGCACTCAGCAAGGCTGCCTTCTCCAGCAGCTCCTCTGGTGGTGGGAATTGGTGGTGGTCATGGGGGTTTGTATAGCCCTAGTCTTGAAGTGTGAGAAGGAGCACTTGGAGCTGGCCTGTAGAGGCCGTTGGAATGACCTTGGATGCTTGCCAGACTGCAGGGCAGAGAATCACAGTCAAGGGCTTGGCTTGGGCTTGGGCCCCAGGCAGCCTCAGGGTCAAGAGCAGCTCTGTCTCTTACTAGCTTCTTGAGTCTGGGCATATCAAGCAGTCTTTCTCAAACTTGGCTTCCTCATCTGTAAAATGGGAGTAGTGGTATTATTTACCCCCATAGGATCATTGGGAGAGTTTAATGAGATAATATTTGAAAGGGCATAGCATACCCCCTAGCAAATTATAGCTGCTATTATAGTGGTTTATTAATTATTACTATTTTAATTCAAGTTCCAGCTCTGTCACTTGCTAGCCAAGTCACCTTGAGCAAATCGTTTAATCACTCTGAGCCTCAGTCCTCATCTTTTCCATGGGATAATAATACCTACTTGTTAGGGTTCAGGGAATAAGGCCACGGGCCTGACACATGGCAGCTGCTTACGAAGTAGCTATCGATGTTGAATTTAAATCATGTTTTATTCTTTTCAAAGCCCTTTCAGATAGCTCAGGCTATGGTGAAGAAAGGGCAACTGCTTAGCACACCCCCTGGTTTGTTCAGACTCACTGAGCAAGTACCATTGACGTTTCCTCTGGGATGGGGGGAGGCAGGTGCCTTCAGAAGGGCTGGTCACAGTGAAACCAGGAGGACGTGGTTCCAGGAACTCCATGCCAATATGAAAGGGGGAGGGCTCGGCCATGGAACAGTGAGAGCCGAAAGGGATTCCATTTTTCAGAGGAGGAAACTGAGGTCCAGAGAGAACTTAAGTAAATGTTAACAACAACCCCTAATTGAGCATTGATTTTGTCTAGGCATCTTTTTTTTTTTTTAATATTTTATTTATTTATTCATTTATCCCCCCCTTGCTGCTTGTGCTCGCTGGGTCAGCTAACCACGCCGTGCGGGCGGGCCTGCCTTCACCAGGAGGCCCCGGGAACCGAACCTGGGGCCTCCCATATGGTAAACGGGAGCCCTACTGATTGAGCCACAGCCGCCTCCCTGTGTCCAGGCATCTTGCTAAGCACTTTCTATGCAACAGTTCATCTAATTCTCTCTATTGCCAGTGAAAGTGGTAGTGTCAATATTATCACCCTCAACTTACAAATGAGGAAACTGAGGCCTGGAGAGGAAAAATGACTTTCTCAAGGTCACACAACTCAGAGAGGTGGAGCTAGGCTTTAACTCAGGGGTCTTTGTCTCCAAAAGCCATGACTAGCGCTCTACACCTAGCTACATGCTCACTTAGCTACAAGGCCCAGTCTTTTATGTGTCTTTATTTTTCAGAACCCAAGGCACGTACAGTTTTTCTCCCCATTTCTCAGGTGAGGAAACTGAGGCTGAGAGAGGTGAAGTTATTTGCTGAAAGTCACACAGTGGCCACTGGGGTGATGATCATGGTTATGATATCATAACCAATAGCTGCGATCTATTGAGTTCAGGTTGAGCTCTTCTTACACGCCAGAGCTTTTTAAAACCTTATCACCGGGAAGCGGCTGTGGCTCAATCAGTAGGGCTCCCGTTTGCCATATGGGAGGCCCCAGGTTCGGTTCCCGGGGCCTCCTGGTGGGGGCAGGCCCGCCCGCACGGCGTGGTTAGCTGACCCAGCGAGCACAAGCAGCAAGGGGGGGATAGATGAATAAATAAATAAAATCTTAAAAAAATAAATAAATAAAATAAAATAAAACCTTATCACCATAGTCACAACAGGGCATCGGGTAGAGCTTTGCATCGCTGATTCACAGACGTGAAAACTGAGGCACAGGGAGAGGGCACTTTGGCCAATGTCCCACAGTGAGTAGGAGGCCAAACTAGGATTGAACTAGGATCTGTCCACTTCCAGCATGTTCTTGCCTCTCCACAGTGCCTCCCACTGCCCACGTCGCCCTGTGGGTCTCCCACACCGAGGCCACGATGAAATGGACAATTAAATGGGGCAGGGCTTCTCCTGTGAGCAACCTGCTTGCTTCGGCGACAAGCTGCCTTTCCGAGGAAGGGTGAGGAGCAGGCACCCACTGGTTCAGGGTGGCACAGGACCAAGAGGTATCCCGAGAAGTAATGAATGAACGGGGATCCCTGGATGACCTCTCCTTGCCCCCAGCCCCACGGAAACAACTCCCCAGCAGCTACTTCCGTGGCACTGACCCTCTGGTCCTTGTCACTAGCCTTCTGCAGCACCCAAATCCCTTCCCAGTGAGCAGTTTCCTTAATTTACAATCACCTTGGACAGGTCGAACAGACATACGTTGCTAAGGGTGTTTATTCTTGTTTATAAAATTTATGGCTTCGCCTCGATTACACACTGTTAGGAAGGGAAGGATTGGCCCCAGAGTCTCTTGCCGCATGACTGCCTCAGACGTGCGTGCATCTGTTAACTCCGTAGGAGCTGTAGAGGGAAATAAGGTTCACTATAACTCAAGAGCACGCCTTCCGCACAAGGTGTGAGCGGCAGGCCCTGCGGGGGCAGAAAACCCAGCCTGGCTGCACCTACAGCGCACCCAGGTGCTGAGAAGGCGGCTCACTGGTGCCTTGGCCATGTGGCATCAGGAGCCCTGCCTTGCGGTGGCCTCTCTTAGGCACTTTGATTTGGAGAGTGGGCCAGTAGGGACTCTGTCTCCACGCAGCGCAGCAGCTGGAGAGAGTGCTGAAGCCTGTCTCTCTCCCCCTGCAGACCTCGACAGAGAGAAACGGTGACTCCACACTATCAGGAGATGTGGAGATCGGTACCACCTTCAGGTGGGCAGTTCTCAATCTGCGTTAAAGTCCTAGAAATTTATCACCCAGCAAATCCAGGTTTCATTCTTTCTGAAGGAAACAGACATAGATGGAATGTAAGAGTTTTTTGTTTTCATTGCAGTATTGCTCATTACCTTGAAAAATTGGAAATGAATGTTCAACAATAGGAAACTAGATAATGAAATAAAATGTTTGACAATAAGGGACTGTAAAAAATGTCATGGAGCTACTGAAAATGATGGTGTCTATTTGTTATTATGGAAGATTTTACACCATCTATTAAGTAAAAAAAAAAAGTTACAAAATGATATATACAGAATGATCCAAATTCTGTAAAAGAAATAGATGTTTGTTTGTATATAGACAATATGAAGAGATGCAAGGATCCATTCCATCTGTTCTTAATAGCATCTACATTGTGAGATTATGGGTGATTTTAGCTTTCATTTTTGTTTATAATTTTTTCTACAATGATTTTGTTTTGACAAAGACTTGTGTAATAAACAGTGAAGAAGAGAAAAGAAACAATTGATTTCCCTGCCTGCAAGAAATCACCCATCTCCCTCCCTTGGGATGATCAGAGCCAAGAGAGGCCTCTTAGAGGATGACACCCCCTCACCTTCCCAGCCTGCGGGGAGGGCGCCCTCCCGAGTCTGAAGCCTGGAGAAGATGCAGTGTGTTCGTTGTGCTGGGGTCCAGCCCCTGTGCAGCCTGAATGCAGACGTTCCGCCTCCGTGCCAGGAGAGAAAGGAAAGGCCCCCGGCCCCTCTGAGGATAACCCGCCAGCTCTTTGCCAGACCCTCGAGGGTGTTAGCATTCCTCGCTATCCCCTTGGTTGCCACATCTTTAACTTGTACAGGGTTGGAAGTTAGACCCTTGTCTTTATTATCGAGGTTTTCAACTGGGAAAAGGCGGTGCTTTGGTGGGTACAGTGATGAGCCCGAGGTCTCAGCAAGTGACAAAAACGACCCTCAAACCGGGCCTTCAGCATCAAATGTAATGCTGCAAGGAGGGAAAAGAGCCTATCCCGGGGTGAGGAAGAGCCGTTACTTCCAGTTGGCTGGAGAAGGGAGTCTGAGGTTGGGTCCAGATTCAGCAGGAAGGAGTCTGGTGCTGTACGAGTAATGTCTACCACAGCCTCAGAGGGCAGGAGTGGAGCAGGCGGTGTGTATTGGGCATTTCTGCATCCCTAGGACAAAGCCCTGAGAGATCTCCAAGGGGTGGGAACCTGGGAGTCAGCTTTGGCTTCCAGGCTGCTTTCCAGGCCAGCTCTTCAAGCAGCCTTCCCAAGGAAAAACACTGGCAGGACAGGGATTTCTCAGCAGCTTTGAGGTGACCTATCAGGGGTCATAGATCTCTGAGAACCAAATCCTTATAAATCTGACTAATTAATTAGTCAGCCCTGACGAGCTCACACCGTAATTCAGAATCTGTAATTACATTTCACATTAAAGCCCGCAAGGTTAAGATTAAATCCAGGGAGAAATGATGTGACATCGCCCACCCCCACCCCACCTCCAACTCCACCACAAATGTCCATGCCTCCCCTGCCAGCAAGCAGGTTGTCCTGACGGCTGTTGTTCCAGAAGCCAACTGCTTTTGGTTGTTGTTTCTCTCCATTTGTTGAGGTGCTCTTCCTGTTGAACCAGAAACCAGTTTTGGCGCCCCGCCCTGAGGTGGCTGCATTTAGACAGGCGATCCTTTGTTCAGGGGGACATTCTTGGGTTTACAGTTTACAATGCCCTCCAGGCAAAGGCCACCCAGAACATGTCTGTAGTTGAACAATTTGCATTTATTGTCTTCTTGCCAGGAGGAGGGAGCAATCCGTGGCTTGTGCTGGGTCATTTGGTGGTGGGTTTGAGGAAGCAGGCCCACTGGCCTTCTGATCTCCTTGCTTTGCACTTGGCAATGAACTCTCTCTTTGAAACCCCAGTGTCACATAATTGGCTCTTTCGTGCACATTGGGCAGAGAACTCCTGCACTGGTTGGTACCAGCCATGCTGGGCTCTGCACCCACAAGCCTGACCCCAGAACCCACGTTCTACTACCCCAAGCTGTTGGTGAATAATCAGGACAGGTATTATTATTGGGGCTATTTTACTGACGAGGAAAGACGGCCAAGGAGTTGAAGGCAGTTGCCCAGGGTCACTTGGTTGCCCTGAGCTGCTTTTGGATGCCAAGTTCAGGGCTTTGTCCCACCTGCTTGCATGCTGGGCCTTGGTGGATGTCACGCTCTCACCCTTGTGCCACAAAGCGTGGTCCAGGGTGGGGCAGCACTGGCAGTGCCTGCCAGCCCGTCAGAACTGTGGGATCCGGGCCCCACCCCAAGCTGCTCAATCAGGATCTGCTCTTCAGCAGGTTCCTTGGTGACTCGTGTGCATGAGAATGTTTGGGCAGTGCTGCTTTCAGCCATGGCACGAGGGAGAGAATGCTGAGGGGGCGCTTAAGAGACAGCCAGGTAATTGCTGGGTTGGCCCTGTCAGGGAGTGGAAAGCAGTGGTCCACACGGGCCCTTGGCCAGCCTCATTCCAGAGCTCAGGGAATGTGGCTGCTAGTTCCCACAGAAGACGTGGCACCAAAGTACAGTGGTGGAAGCTCAGGGTATGGCCGGGGCTGGGGCAAAGAGGGAACCCCCAAACCTGGGCTGGGAGTGAAGCCCAGATGAGCCTCCTGACTAGGAAAAAACAAGATAATTCCAGAGATGTCAGTTTGGGTTGCTGGAACAAAATGATGATTGTTGTAACAGCCACGAGTTATAGCTGGGCCTTTTCAGGCCGTTTCTCCAATGTCCGCAGTAGCTCTATGTGACAGGGCTCACAGGAGCAGGGAGTGAGAGGCAGCTAGCGAGAAGCAGGGTTGGGATTCAAAACCAGATCAGGGGCTCCAAGGCCCTTGCTCTCTCTCTAGCACCTTCAGTGAGATCCGTAGGTACCCAGCTCTTAACCAATGGTGGCTATTACGGTTATTATAACCAGGAAGCTATTTCCTTCTGCCTCCACGCTCCAAAGGCTCTAGAGAAGCGGGGGTCCTGTCTGGGCTGTAACAGTTTCCTCTACACTGCAGTCCATCCTGGAGCACGTGGGGATGGCAGCCACGGGGAAGCACAGCGAGGAGCCTTGAGGCCGTCCCAGCCCGGAAACGGAGGTGCTTTGCTGATGTGCCTTTCCCACTCGGACGTTTCCCTATAGGAAGTGTAGAGGAGGGAATGTGCCTTCCTTCCCCCACCCTGGGTAAATTCCAGAGATCGCAGATGATGCTTCCCCATCTTCTTTCTCTTTGCCCTGCTGTGATCATTGGTGGCAGAAGCTCCTCTGGAAGCTTGGTGAAAAGCCAGATCAACTGGGTCATGGGCAGCTGTTTTCTTAAAATGAGAGGCGAGGAATGGGAAGATGACAACTATCTGGGAGCTTGGTGCCAGGAACTGAGCGGGGTGCCTTTTATTCAGTACTTCATTTCATTCTTAGCATGCTCTCATGTGGGCGTCACCACGCCCATTTTACAGATGAGGAACAGACACCCAGAGGTGGACTGAGGTTTGCACACACCTTCTTGTGGCTTGAGCCTGTGTTCTGCTTCTTGGAAAGGTACCTGAACTAATCCCCACAGGTCTTCTTCCCAGGTCAAAAAGTTTCTAGGAAATAGGTCTACGGCCTAAGGGAGTCCTGGATTTGCACATTAAAAAGACTTGGAGATAGCCCACCTGTCTGTTCCTTCTCATGCATTTTTAGCAGCGTGCTAACTGCTAAATTAGGAAAATAAAAAGGACAGAGATAGGCTGGTGGCTTTGCTGCTGTCAGAAACACAGTGGAGACCAGTGTCTCCCAAACTGTGCTCCACCTAAGTGTTCTTAGGCATTTGCCAGTCCTGTCAGCTGTTTAAAATTGGGTTTTTATTTTAATGAAGCTAAAAGACAAAGCCACATATTTTTCCCAGTTATTAAGATAGACTTTGTCTTTGCAGTGATAACTTATAATTAAAAGCTGAACTGTCTCAGAGTAATGCTGTAGTTTTTTATGTGAGTGAGCCTCACACTTGGGAGTCTATTGAAGTACTCTGGGAGGTTTATAGCCACCACCACCACCCTCCCTTAGTGGTATAAATGCTTCCTTTGTGAAATCCTGGTGCTAATTCCTCTTTGGTCCTAATGCATTCGCTGGCAAAGGGCCCCTTGGGCTCTCAAGACTTTTCCTGATTTCAGAGGCCATGGGTTATGCTCAACAGCTCTGGTGTTCCCAGGCCAGGGGAGGTCAGGGGAGGCAGCGGGAACTCACAGGGGGGAAAGACCCTAAAGGTGTCCTATGCTGAGTGTAAACCTGGGTCCTGTTGACAAGAATGAGTTAGCGCTGCCTGTCCTGTAGGGGGAGGATGGCAAGTACAATCCTCAATGAGAAAAGCCAAATATGAAGATAGCTGCAAAATTTTACTTCATACACTTCTGAGTTATCTGGATTTTTTTTTTTCTTTCAATAAACATTCTATCACTTTTGTAAGTTAATGGTGTGAGACATGGCCCGCCAAGGTACACACCAAATTCAGGATGGTGGCTGACTCTGGGGAGTGGGTAAGAGGACGGGACCACAATGGTGCCGAAAGGTGACTTCAGCTTTATCTGAAATGTGTTACTTAAAACAAAACTGGAAGCAAATGTGACAAATTGTGAACAGCTACTACTTCTGGTCTGTGAGACTATTGGTGCCTGTTATTTGAGCCTTCGTATCTTTTTCCAGTGTGGGGAACCTGTGTGTTCCTTCATCCCCACTGGCCTGGCCTGGCTTTCTGTGGCCAGAAAGCGTTCCTTCTTGATATAAAAAGCAGAACACAGACATGTGCCGAGGTACAAATTTAATAAAGCCTTTCATCTTAATCCATAAATTATCTATGAGAACAAAAAAACCCACAACTTTTAGAGCCATCAAGAGCCATCAAGGTGTCAAATACATAGTAATCATGATTTGAACACCAGCTATAAAAGTACAGATTCAGTGTTTTAGATAGTGCAATATTTCCAGATGTTGAAAAGAAGAATTTAAATGAGATTACAAACTACCTCTCCTTGTCAAAAAACCCAAATAGATAAAGTTGTTATGGGTGCTTATAAACCACTCTCTCCCCAATCCCCCCACTGGCTCCGATTCTCAGGTAATAAAAAATCAAGATGGGATCAACTTTTTTTTTTTGCAGGTTGGCAATTATTTAGGCCCAGCAGATATGTACAAACCTGCTCAGTGCACACATACGTTACGAAGTCGTCAAATAAATCAGGTGCTCAAGGAAAGTGGCCAGTCTGTGGGATCAGAGGTCACCAACAAGTTTTAAATAATCAAAAGTCCTGGCCATCTTTCCATCAAAGTAAAATATACACACTGTTCTCCAGAAGCCCAGGGGCTCTGCCATATCCAGGCTCAGACCTAAGCGGGACTCCAGGGCCCAGCTGACACTCTTGAAGAAGGCTATGGACGTGTCTTGCTGCTCTGGTGCCATGAAGGTTCCTTGCTGCAAGACGCTTTCTGCTCTGAAGGCTGCAAGCACCAAGCCAGATCCACAGAGCAATAGCGGAGGTGGCCACTGGGCCAGGCACGCCTGGCTTCTAATCTGGCTTCAATCTTGGGGGTGGAGTGAGGTACAGAAGGAAGAGGAGGAGGTGGGAGAGGGTGACCACCTAGCAAGGCCTTCCGCCTCAATTCCCTGGATCGAGAATAAAGTTCTCATGATAAAAGTGAAGAAAAGGGCAAAGGAGCACAATGGGTTGAAAGAGAAAACCCACCCAGAAGGTGCTTCCTCCACCTCACAAGGCTGTGCTCATGTGAAGGACTTGCTGGCCTCCCCGTGCAGAGCACCACTGGGCGGCAACACCCACGTTCCCTGGTATCTCACAGTCTGTGCAGTAAAGCCACTGCCCACCTAGGCTATGGTGCCTTAGGTGGGCTTCTGCTTCCTCATTAGATAACAAGTGGGGCAATCAAGCAGGGAAAAAGGCAGCTCCCCCTTGGGAATCTGGGACTTTGGGTAAAAGCACTTTCTGGAAATGGAATTGCTCTTAAGGGCCAATGGGTTTTCTTCTCCCAAACCCAGGATGCCCATGTGCTTGCATAAGAAGGGGGAGACAAAGCCAGGGCAGGCTCCCTGGAAGCTGGGTTGTGGAGGACTAAAGATCTGGGGGGAAAGTGGGGAGAGAGGACGGCCGCTGGGGGATGCGTGGCTTTAAGATGGGCGCTGTGTCCTGAACTCCTGTTCCCAAAGGCCACCCTGGGAGCAGGTGGACCTGGCTGTCTGGAAGGAGGCTGCTGTGGACGGGACAGAGGCAGAGGCTGTCCGGTGCATAGAGACTGGCCAGGCCTGACCTGAGTGAGGAGTTTTCAGAAACAGGAGGAGAGGATCTGACATGCAGCAGGCTTTGTGGACTCAAAGCTACATCATGAAAACCACTCTGGACCTTGGGATTCCTGGGACTGTTTATGCATAGCTCACTCACAAGGTTAAGGAAAGAAAGAGGCTCACAAAAAGACCAAACTCTCAGAAAGAGAAGCCCCTCTGCAATCATGAGGCCTGGGCTTCAGGCCTCTGGAAAGCAGGGAAAAAAGGACCACTGTTGGCGGAGTCTGGAGGTTTATTTCCAACACCCCCGTCCCTTTAATATCACCTGGAGAACGCTGTGTGAGTCATCACGTACGTCGGCAGTTCTTGAGGCCACAGGGGAGTCTCATGGCTATAGAGAGGGCTGGAGGCCCGTGTCGCCAGGCACGTCACTCATAGCCCAGTAGTGTGTGAGGGCTGGCAGGCAGGGCCCGGAGCTAGGAGAGCTCGAAGCCTGTGTTCATGCTGATGGCGTAGCGCAGTTTCTCCCGCAGGACTCTTTTCTTGCTGTAGTTGGGCAGCTTGAGCAGGTTGAAGCAGGTGGAGGAGGTGGGGAGGCGGCCACCTGGCTCCCGCTTGCGGATGGTGAAGAAGCCTCGGAGGACGCTGCCCAGGGTGTCTCCGGTGTCCTGCAAGCACACACCACAGCCCTGGGTTGGGAGGCACTGGGTGGGGAGCCTGGGAAGGTGCCAAGGTGGGCACTAGAGGGTGCAGAGCACGGCCCTGGCACAGCTGAGGCCTGGGAGCGTATGCCCGAGGCCCAGGGTCTAAGCCTGACCTGAGGTCTCCTCCTGCCTGGGCCCTCCTGATGCCCCCTGCCCCTTGGGTACTACACAGCGGACTCTGTCTTCTGGTTAACAACTAAGGATTGGTTAACTAGTTTCCAAAGAGCCAAAATACTATAAAAATATTTTAGGTACCAAAACATTTCTGAGTGCCATTGTACGTTTCCTCCCTGGCCTCAGCAGTGCCATGGCCTGCAGCAGACTCCTACTTGGGGCAATGTTCTCAAGCCAGGAGGCTGAGGATTGTCCAGCATCACACGTAAGGAAGGATCATGAAAGGCAGCTACCTGCAGACATCACTGTTTTCACAATGACAATGGCTGCTGTTCACTGAGCATCCACCGTGGGTCAGGCTCAAAATACCCACAGTGTGATAATGCTCAAGTATCCATTTCCTTTATGGATGAGAAATGGACTTTCACAGAGGTGGAGCAGCTTACTCAGATGCACATAGCCAGCAGGGGAGGAGCTGGCACTGAAACCTGCATCTGTCCAATTCCTAAGCCCATGTTCTTCCCCCCTCCCATGCTGCCTCCTAGATCTTGAGCCCCAGCCAGACTAGTAACTACTAAGTTACTCAGGTGTCCTTCCCTGAGAAGGTAAGGAAAAGGGCCCCATAGCTGAGGTGCCTGAGCTACCCCCCAAGCTGTGGACGCCCTGTGCTGCTGGCTGCTCTCCTGGCATGTGAACTGAAGAGCCCCGGCTGCCCCTGCTTGCTGTGAGAGCGACAGGGCGAAGGTCCCCACCGTGGCGGGCACCGGAGGCAACCAGCAAAGGGCAGTCACGGAACACTGCCCAGGCTGACTCCTGCCCCAGTAGCAATACCTGGTCATCTGACACTTCCACACAGCGGATGGAGAAAGGAGGCTTGAGGTAGGCGAATCCCAGAAGTGGGGGCCTGGAGCAGCTGGTCACAAACTGCAACACAACACGGTGTCAGAGGGGGACAGAAGGGGATCTTGCTCCATCAGAAACGGGCACCTTCTAGTCAGGCTGTGCTCGTTTGCATTCTCTATTTACCGTATCATTCATGGCTATGAAGCGGTAGTATGGGGGGAAAGGTGCACCCGGCCAAGTCTTGGGCGACATCTCACATCTCTCTGAAGGGTTCTTGCTCTCTGGGACTAAACACATGAAACCCACACCCAACGGGCTTGACTAGTCATTTGTGGGGGCCAACCCAAGGGCTGTCAGAAAGCATGTGACTGATGAGTTTAGGCATAACAAGAACTGTGAACCAGGGACTGGTGGGAAATCCCCAGCCACCAACACCATCCTTAGCGACTAAGCGATGGCTGCACAGCAGAGGCGGAAGCTGGTGGTGTCCACCTAAGCGTGGCCAAGGAGAAAGTCCGTGCCCACGAGCTGAGGACCTCCTGGGTTCACACCACTGACTACCCTCGCTTGAATCCCATGTGGTGACAATCAGCTCTTGGCCTCCTGCTTAACTTTTTGGCCATGAGAGAAGCATGCATGGGTGTTCTCTCCCCAGCACCCTGACCTGCTGGTTTTCAGGGTGGGCTCTTTGCCTGGCTTCTGGGGGCCTCACTGGGTACCCAATGTGGGGCCTGTGGGCAACAGCCACACACCTGTGTTACTTCCCCAAATGAGCTAGCTTGTCCCTGGACAGAGGTACACTGGAAATCCAAGTGGCAAACTTGAATAGGGAAGTCCTAAGAAACCATTTGCTTTCTTTAATTTGCCATTAACCAAATATGCTCTCCCTTCTCTAAGGAGTAGAGAGATCTGCTACTTGTACCAAGCTGTGCTCCAAAATTCAGTAGCAAATTGAATGTTTGAATCTTAAAATAAATATTACCATTTAAACAATGTTTTAAGTGGCTATGAGATTCCTCAGCCCATCAGACATTTTGTGTGTCAGAATCCAAGCTTTTTTTTTTTTTTTTTTTTTTTTTAGAAAATAGTGATGAGATATATTACTATTCTGATATAGGTTTTATTTTCCACCATAATCAGGGTAGCAACAGTAGCTAATATTGGGAAAGCACCACTGTGTTTCCAGGCTGTGTCAAGTACTCTATGCCCCAATCTCATCTGACTGTTTGGTTGCCGCTGTAACGCCAGGTCTGCTATTAGTCCTATTTTAAGGATGAGTAAGCGGACACAGAAGTGATGTAACATGCTCAAAGTTACAGAGCTAGTAAGTTCAGAGCCAGTACTTGAATCCAGGTCCCCTGAACTGACCACTACTCTACACTGACCCTTCTGGGGATTAAACAAAAGAGAAAAAGGATGAGTAAGAATCTAGTTTGGCACTGAATATTTGGTACCCTTACAAAGTTTGCCATTATATATATAAAGTACAAGTGGACAGTCTTTTGGTTCAAAAATGGGTGAGAGATTTTTTTTTTTAAAGTAAGAGAGGAACAATTGGGGGATGAGATAGAGAAGATGAAAGAATAAAGAAAGGCAGGGAGGGGAAGCTGGGGAAGCTGCTGTGGCTCAATTGGTTGGGTTTGATTCCTGGGGCCTCCTGGTGAAGGCAAGCCAGCCCGTGCGGTGTGGGGAACTGACGCAGCAAGATGACGCAACAAAGGTAGACAAGCAGACACAGAAAAACGCACAGCAAATGGACATAGAGAGCACAAGCAGCAAGGGGAGGATAAAAAAAAAAAAAGGCAGGAAGAGGGGAGAGGGCAGGAAGGTAAAGTGCGTTCACTGGTGCTAGAGGCCTGGCACCTGGGCTAAGTGGACAGGGGCTGGTGGAGGTGAGGCCCGGAGATGAGCACTTGGTGTGCGAGACCTGAGGAGGCAGGGGAGGTGGGTTCTGGCCGCCCTCCCTGGTCAGTGGCTAGCACCCTCTTCTGGTGGTGCCCTCTGGTGGTGCCTGATGGGCCCTCCCAGAACGGGGAGCCGAGCTGCTGAGGGGCCCACATCTGGGAGGGAGAAGGCGTGTGCATGGCTGCCAGCAAGCATGAGGCTGCCATACGTGGCCTGGCCAGCACCTGGGCGTCCTCTGAACATCCCGATCAGGCCTCAGATCCGCGACCCACAGTGAGCCGGGGCCGGTCAAAGGAGGGAGAGGTGGTTTCGGGACAGGAGCAGAAATGGCAGGCCTGGGAAGCCTCCAGATGCTCCGCTATCACTAAATTTTTAATTAGCACAGTCACAGCCACTTGTGCACAACAGTTAAATTTCTTCTCCTCGGTCCTGGGTCCTGTTTGCAGCTACAGAAACGGGCAAGCGTATGACGAGGACCTGCAGGTTTGGCGACAGGATACCTAAAGATGTCCACAGACCCACTGTGTTGGGTGATGAATGCAGAGATACAAGACACTGGCTTTTCTCTTTCTAGGAGAGGAAGGGGTGCAAGGTTTTTAAAGATTGGCAGAGAATGCTCTGCCTATGAGAGACACTCCTGGAAAAAACTGAACTGATTGAAAAGAAAATCAACTTCTGTAATTATATAATTTCCGCCTGCCCATCTGGAATCTCTTGAGAACCATGGAGATAGATGATTAGTGTTTCTGTATCTGATGGACTGGAGTGAGGGCCTCCTCACCAGAAATAAACTTCCTCTAAATGACAAACACAGAAGAAAGAAAACCAGCAGCCATTTCAATTGGTGGTGATAATACATGTGGCCTTGACAACTGAGGTCACGTGAGATTGTTCAAGAAACCCAGATGCCCAAAGGAAGATATTTCAAGGCACTAAAAGTTAACCCCAGAATATGGAAAAAAATACTCACAATATATTGGTAAAAAGCTGAGGGCAAATGATACGATTCCATTTTTATAAAACGATACATACATTCAGCATGTACAAAGACAAGTGAGTGTGTGTCATCTAGAGTCTCTATATAAAATACACTTTGCTAATGTCAGTAACAAAAAAACAAGGCAGTGGTATATTTATAGCTCTATGGGCCCTAGACGAGTAATTGGTTCATGCTAGCCACTCTACTTGCAAAAATATATATTGGTATCAGCCTAATCAATTGTGTGTGTCTTACTGGGACATTCTGTATGTGTGTGTTGTATATCCATGTTTTCACAATCAGGAGAAAATTCAGAAGAATATACAGAGGAATATAGATTGTTCAAAATTCTACCTTGTGGAAATGTAGATCATTTAGAATTTTGCTTGTCTCTATTTTCTTAAGATAATAAGTATCTTTCCCTTCTAAAATGAAAAGAAAGAAAAAGAGACGCCAGTGAGACCAGCCCTGGTGAAGGGGTGTGTGTGGGGAGTGCCGAGCCCAAGCAGCGCGCATGCCCGCCCTGGGCAGCAGGCTCATCTGACTCAGCCTCACTCCCAGGGGAGACCTGCCCACAGGGCCGAGGACATGCTGATGGTATGAGGGCTTCTCCGTAAGTTTTTTTTTTTCCCCCAGTATAAAGTACATCAACCGGCCTTCTAGGCTTATGAGATATCTACGTACGCATAAACACAATGCACAGCTAAAAAGTAAAATACCTTCAGGAACATGGCTCTCTCATCGGGCGTGAAGTCGGAGGCTAGAATATCCCAGAGCCAGATGATGACCCTGTGACTTCCATGAAAGCCACCATAGTATACCGTGTGCTTCCTGAAAACAATTGAGACAATGGCTCAGCAACATACTCTGACAGGCCTTTAAAGACAGACACCGGCAGGCACTGTAATTTAGCACACCGAACTCTGGCAGGCCTGGGTTACACTACTACCTTCTCTTTCAAGCCAGGAGTTCACACTTTAATAACCCAACTCTCTGGAAGCTAAATGGTCAGAGGTTCAAGAGCTGGCCCTGCTGTTCCCAAGCAGAAGCCAACAGGAGATCCTACAACACATGGTCTACAACTCTGGAAAGCCCAGCAGTCCTCAAGACCTGCTTCCACTTCTCAGTCTCTAGACAGACAAGTGGCTAAGCTTTTATTCCAAAGTAATTAAACTGGTGACCAGGAAAGAGGAGACATTTGGAGATGGGCTTCTGAAACCACTGTCCAAAAGGAATCCAGCTTGCTTTCTAAGAGGCCCAGAAATTTCACACACACACTCCCCGCCTCGCCTGCCCCTTACTTTAAATCTTCCAGATCAATCTCCGCATTGTCACCGGAGATGAGACGCTGCAGTTCAGGGGTTGAGAACATTCGGATCCACTCAGGTTTGATAATGGAACGGAATCCACTAATAAGGGCAGCTGTCTGATTTTTTATTTGAGTGTGCATTCGAAAATGTGCCATCAGATGGATGTAGCTAATTCTGTTGCCAACAAGGAAGAGAAAACAATGGAAATCAACAGGGCAGAGAAGGCTGTTAGCGATGGGCTGAAAGGTGATTCTAGTTATTTTATAAAAAACACAAATAGTACCAGAGCATTTCACCAAACCAAGGCCGCTGACCACAACGATGCTGTGCTCCCCTGAGCCGCACACTGGGTGCCAGTCCTCCTTCAGGTATTCAAGACATGACCTCAACTCACTCCTCCCCAAACCTCATGAGCCAGACACCAGGATAACCTCCACCTGCGTCAAAGCTCAGAGGGAGACATTCTCCAAGTAAGAGAGGGCCCTTCCACAGCAAATTTGCAGAGACAGAAAGTCGATTTGAGGTTACCTGGGGATGGGAGGAGGGGGGAAGGCAGAGTGTATGTTTGTGTTTGAGGAAAGCAACTCAAACTTATTAAAGTTTGATTATATATTTTAAAAAGAGAGAGAGCGAGAGCGCGCGCCCGTCTTAATATCAAGGGTGCTTTTTGAACTTCTTACATTTATTTAATCTCATCCTTCAGGACATAAGCCAATTAAGATATAACCTAGTCCTCTAGTTAACTTTCAAGTAGAGAAAAATCATTTCATGTTCAAGCATCAATCAAAACTTTGCTAATGTGGGCCAAGAGCCTAAAGCAATGAAGGGCAGACCTGCAGAATGCTTTAAACAAATGCTGGTGGGGTACGTTTAGGTCCAACTGGGAGGTCAGTGTGACTGGCAGCAAGGGTTCCAAGCAGAGGGCCTTCTGGGTCTGTTGTCATGGACATGATGGGCTCATCTACAACTGAACATGATACTACACTTCTTTTGACCAGGTCAAATACATTCCAGCCTTGCTGATTTTGTAGCAAACCATGTAGTATTCAGAGATTAAAGAATTTGAGCCTAGCCCAACTACAGCTCTCACAAATTCCAAATTAGTACCATCCAAAAACATGTTACACTGTACAATGCTAAGATTCAATTACTCATCTTGAAAGGACCCCTATTTATTTACTTTTTATTAGCCAGCAGCAAACCTGTAGCACATTAACACACATATATATGAATTTTTCTATTACTGCTACTCCTTCCATGTACTCTTTGATGCAGTTTACTAATACTGTTCCATTTTACCAAAGGAGGGAGAGAGCCTGGAGACTTTCCCCTTCAACACCCAGGAAGTGCAAGGTCAAATATCACCCCTAAGGAAGTCTGGAAAACTGGCTATGCCAGGCCTTTTAAGGCTGTCTGCAGAACTGGAAACCCTCAGCTTTAATACTGAAGTTTTATGCCAAGAACATGAGAGAGTTTGAAAGCAGTATATGAAATGAGTCTCCACGAAGTAGGTTTCAATGCAGGACAGGAACCGCTCTATCAATAGAGCCTGCACCTACCTACTTCCTCTGGCTGTTAGACATACAGCACCTGCCATCACCCCTGTGCCCCAACATCTGGCAAAATGTAGCCTTTCTGGGGGTGGTGGCTCTGTGACACGTCACATATCTGATGATGGTGACAATCCTTGTTCTCAATTAAACCCCTCCTTTAAGTCAGACAAAAATGGAAGGCATTTTACACACACTATATCTCACGTGTAGCCCCCTGAAGGCTGCATGGCGACCCCCAGTTAACAGACTGAGAAACAATCAGAAAGGTTAGAGGCAGGCAGGAGCAGGAGTCAGCTTGGTGCTCTCTGACGCCAGAGCCAGAGCCCTCTCTCCTCCCCCAGGGAGCTCCTCTCCACCTGAGGTCTTTGCGCCTTCTAAGTTTCAAACTAGAGCCCTGTGGCCAAGGGGCAAAGCTGGCATCTTTCAGTCATGATTAGAACAGGGTCTGTTGTACTGATGATTTTGACAGTCTAAAATAAAAAAAACTTCCCAGGAAAGAAAACAAAACCAAAAAAAAAAAAAGAGAGGGAGAGAGGGAAAAAACACAAACAAAAACAACTCCCCAAGAATGTGGAGTGACCAAGGAACACTATGCTCAGGGACCCTGGGCTGTTAACGACCTGCTGACGACTCAGCGGGTGGGATTGCACTCTCACTTGCCATTAGCGAGTAATGCTTGGAATAATAGTTCAAGTGCTCAGCTGAGCCTGGAGCAGGAGATGATGGATAGGTTGAGAAAAGCCTACTACTAACTGCTCCTCATGCCGGATTCTACTGTTTTAATTAGGGAAGAACTGGGCTGGCATTGAGGGGTTTTGCTTCTAGAGACCAAAAAGGTTGACAGTTATGACAGATTCCTAAAAGCCTGTTATCTGTGACAAGAACTGCCAGCCTCAGAGTTTCCTCCGATCCCCGTGTCTAAGGACCTCTGTCTGCTGCATTTGAATTCATCGCTGTTCCTTCCCAAGAACAATGTTTTATACAACTGCCACATGCTATCAGTCCAAAATGATCTGCTCCTCCAAGGTGTCTTTCCGCCTCTGTGCCTTCTAAGTCAGGATGGCGTGCCTGAATGGCTCAGCATCCATCTGTCTGCATCTAAAGCTGTCATTAAAGTCCTAAGAACACTGCAGTTTGGGTGCCTCTGACCTTAGACGCACCATGGCAAAAAATAGTCAATTCTTATTTTGCAAATCGAATTTAATACAACTTCTGCCTATGAACTGTAACCAGGAAATTATATTATAATATTTATGGCCTCTTTCTACTTCAATCTATCTTAATAAATTCACCACATTAAGCCCAAAGAGGCAGAATGAAGTCTTTTCAAGTGGTGACCTTAAAAAATCTAACTGCTATACTCACTTATTTTCATTTGTAACAGGAATGGTCTTCCCTCCAGGAATCAGTTCATGGCAAACAAGCTGGGGGAGAACATGGGGAGTAATTACTAGAGAGAATTCTAATGGGGAAATAAAGTTTCCTGAAGATGAAAGAGCCGACATCAACAACCAACATAACAATAAATTTAAGATGCTACATGTTTGGGAACAATAATCATTTCTCACAAAAATCCAGGGTTTAGATATCAGCAAGCAGACCCTGCGTGATCAATATTAAAGGTTTTTTTCTCCTTGTTCAAATATTTGTATTAAGGCTTCAGGATGTGATGAAGGGGAACGCGTTGACATTTAAGAGCACATTAGGATGGTTAAATACATTTTGGTACATCTATATACTGAACACTGTGTAGCTATTAGAAAATGAATAAAATGTATATTTATTGAAAAGATTTAAAAAAGCAGTCTATATAACAGCATGTATTAAATGATATTATTTCTCCAAAAAACAAAACAAAACATGTCTGGGGAAAAATCTGGAAGGACAGATAACGTTAACACTGGTACCCTTTGGACACTGGAATTACAGGTGACTCTCATGTTCATTTTTATTCTCTTCTAGCTGAATTTTTTTGTTGACCGAGGGCAGGGGAGGGGTGGAGGGGTGGAATTAAAATTTCCCCTTTAAAAAGTATGTTAGGAAGAGAGCTCAAAATCTGATTAAAATTTGTTTAAAAAAGATTTGTTTGAAAACGCTATAAAACAAACTGTTTTCCTTAATTTAAGAATATTGGGAAGCGGCTGTGGCTCAATCAGTAGGGCTCCCGTTTACCATATGGGAGGCCCCGGGTTCGGTTCCCGGGGCCTCCTGGTGAAGGCAAGCCCGCCCACACGGCGTGGTTAGCTGACCCAGCGAGCACAAGCAGCAAGGGGGGGATAAATGAATAAATAAATAAAATCTTAAAAAAAAAAAAAAGAATATGTCTGTGGTCAGAGAGGGGATGTGGCTCAAATGGTTGGGCGTCCGTCTCCCATATGGAGGAAAAAAAAAAAAAAAAAAAAAAAAAGAATATGTCTGTGGTCAAACAGAATGTGAATGGGTTTGTGTTTAAAAAATTGGAGGAAATATAAATTTTTTTTTTTTTTAGTAGGTACTGGGGATTGAACCTGAGACCTCATATATGTGAAGCATGTGCTCAACCACTGAGCTACACCTGCTCCTCAGGAATATAACTTTTAAGCTAATTATAAATTCTACTAACGTAAGTAAATATAACTCTCAAGATGTAGAAAGGAAAAACAGTGACCACAGTCCCACTGGTATCAATATTGTGGGGCACCCCCAGAGAGTTTTAAAGCTGGAAGGACCCTTACAAGTCACCCAGTTGTGTTTCCCAAAAAGGGTTCCGGGGAACAACCGATCTGTGTGATATTATTCGGAGAATGATTTTGTGACATATTCTTCTTCCTTTCTTAGAAAGACGAGTTCTGTGCCAAAGAGTTGGGGAATCTTGAGGTTAAAAACAACTAAGGAAGGTTTTCTTCTCACAGGATTCTCAGAGCCTTGCTAGCAGGCCCTTGGCTCTTCAGGAGAGTGGGGCATGCAGGGTTTCAACTCAACTGCACTACACAAGTCCCACTGGGGACTCCCATTTGGCAAACGGTATTTTTCTGAGATGAGGAAAATGTGGCTCCGGGAGGATGAGTGACCTCTCTGAGGTGACAGAGGCACAACATTGAGACATCAGCTCCGTACTAAAAAGCAACCGGCGCAGTTTCTCAGAGCAACCTCAGACCACATGCACTCATGGAGATGTCCCCACTGGGACATGCCTGGAGGGAGCAGAGGACACTTCAGAGAACAGCCCAAAAGAGTGACTCTGGGAGGAAACGCTTCTGCTGCCCCAATTTCAAAGGTCCTTTCTTCCTGCTCTGCTCTCTACGATGAGTATGAACAAGGACAAGATTCTGTCAGAGGTACTTCTTAGGTGGCTTCTTTCCCCATCTAAGTGATAATCCTCTGCTTGTTAATGGCCCAGTCCTCACCATGGTAATGGAGAGCAATGTTACCAATGGGGAATTATGGCTTCCAGTAGGAATAACCATAAGACGCAAAATAAGCAAAGCAGGGGCTCTGTGGGGGTGCTCCCCAAGGGGCAAGCAGGCCAAGGCCAGGTCAGCTGGGAAGGAAAGGGCACAGGCAAGGGGAGGGGAGGGAAAGGGAGACCAGACAGACCCAGACGCTCAGTTTTAGGATCTCCTGGGAAAATACTAAGAATAGGGCAGGTTCAGGAAGCCAAGAAAGGGAGGGGAAAGGAGAGCTCAGCCGGAGGGGCTGGCCTACCTGACCCATCACGTCTTCATCGTATGACAGCGTCAGGCCCAGGTCAGCAATGTCCCCATCATAGCGCTAATGAAACAAAGAAGGGGAAAATGTTGGGGCTGAGGGTGCTCCTTTGGCTCCTGTCACCTTGAGGAAGGGGGCTCTGAGTTTTGAGCCCCGAGAAGGAACACCCAGAAGGGGACTTGGGCCTGTAGCAGCTACAGAGATGGCCCCTTTCAACGGCAATATAGGAGGCAGGGAATCTTGTTTCACTGTGTGCTGACAGGGTAAGGGGGAAAATGTGTGTTTCACGTAGCTGTAAGTGCACACAAGCTTTCACTTAGCCCACTACTCCACGCTGACCTTAATGGAGGTGAGGTTTTTGTAGAACTCTGAGTCCAGAGAAGGAAGTTCATCCACAGAGCTATAGAAGACGCTGTGGTGGTGTCCGAGCAGCTGGCTCAAGAAGAAGGATGCGAAGGGCACGTCCACCACAATTCCCTGTGAGAGAAGAGAGACAGGAGCTTACGATTCTGCTGTTCAGGATCCACCTCAGTGGAATGCTCTGCTCAGGGGCAGCTCAGGCTGCAGAGGTGGCCACTGGCATGTCTAGGCCCTTCTTAAATTTTCAATCTGGAGAACTTCTTAAATTTTCAATCTGGAGAACAGTTCTGACCCATCATTTAACAAACAAGATCGAGTGCCTCCTGGGGACATTACAGCAAGTGGCTGAGGGTGTAGGTATGGGAGCTACCCAGCTCAGGGGTCAAATACCAGCTGCTCTGCTCCTGACAGGCTACGTGACACCACGCAGGCCCTTATAAGGATTGCACGAAGCCAGGAAAGCAAAGCCCAAGCACAGACTTGACCTATGTTAGGCTCTCCACGCACCAGTGGGTAATGCGTGCTAGGCCAAGGGCAGGAGCAGGGTGCTGGAAGAGCACCAGATGCACCTTGGGGGAAGCTTCTAGGAGGAAGAGATATCTGAGCTAGACCTAACGGAACATTATGCGTTGAGGGCCACAGGTGTGCTCCAGGGATGGACTGCAGCTCTATCTGCCCACAGCACAGGGTGAGGAGCTGAGTGATGAGGTCAGAGAGGCAGGCAGGGCCAGGTCAGGAAGGGTCTCAGAGCCTCGCTACAGCCTGGATTCTATCTGAGAGCTCTCAGCAGGGAAGGACAGATTTGTACGTTTCATGGGGAATGGATGGGAGGGAGGAAGACAGGAGGCAGGGATGTGGTCTGGAAGCTACTGCACAATGCCAGAAGATGCCAAGAGCCTGTGCTAGGGCAGGGGCTGCAGGGATATGTGGGCTGGAAAGATCTAGAAGGGAAAGTCCATCAAACTTGATGATGGCCAGCCGCAGGGTCCTAAGGGCCCAATGAGATAATGCACACAACTCCTTGCAGGGCCCAGTGTATAGGAACTTCTCTTGTTGGTACTATGATTGTTGGAGGCAGGGGAGTGAGGGGAGGCAGAGATGAGGCCTGGTAAACAGGGGAGGATATTCATAAAAGACGGGAGGCCATGCTTTGCAGCTAGGGCAGACTCTTGTGGGTCTCGTGGCAGGTAGGTTCTAATGGGACTTTCTTTTTTTTTAATGGAGGTAGAGAAGGGAAAAAGAACTACTATTCACTAAGTGCCTATTATCTGAAAGGTGCTCCTTTGCACAGGTTACTCATTTAATCTGTGAAGCAGGAACTGCCTCCATTTTGCAGATGTGGAAGCAGAAGCACCGAGAGGCGAGCCCAGGCCACCCAGCTAGTACTAGTACAGGGCAGAAGGAGGACTGGAAGGTGTTTGGGCCGGCACTCAATAGGGCATCTGATTTTATCACAGCTGGGGAGGGAGGCCTGTGGGTAGAGGCTGTTTCCAAAATGAGAGCAGGATGAGCTTAGCCAGGAGTCAAAAGTAGTATGTTCACCCCTACACAGCTTCCTCTCTCAACTTGGAAATGGCATCTACTACAGCAGCTGCCGGCTCTTTCTGTCTGGAAAGCATAATGGCTTCTCTAGGGTTTGTGATGGGGGATGAGATGACTGCTGCCCAGACAGCTCACTTCTCAGGGCCAGGGTGAGAAGATCAGCAGAGCCCAGGCCCCAAGAAAGGTCCCCTGCCCAGTTCTGGAGCCAAGCGAGCCTGCTGGGAAGGCTACAGAGGCCAGGCCCCTGATGAGCCCTGCTGCAACTTTACCTCCTCCCCGGGGAGCAGGACTCTAAATGTGGGAGGCCGAGGACCACCTGGAGGTAGTTTTGCCTCTCCCAGCTTAGCTCCCAAGGAGCTGTGTTGGCTTCACCTGGAGACTGAAGTCCACACTGCCCTGACCCCAGGAGACCAGGTTGCTGAGGCTCAGCACCTCAATCACAACAGTGAGGACAACAGCAGGCATTGCAGGACCTCGTTTGCCATCTCCAACAACTTGATGACGTAGCTTTTATTAGCCCCATTTTCCTGAGACTCACAGATGTAAAGTGCCTGCACATACAGCTGCACAGCTGGCAGGGAAGCGCTGGTCTTGACCAGCTGCCGTGGGTGACATCCCACAGTCTTGTTCTAGTCCATAGGCAACTCCCTGGCACCTTAGGCTCACTTTGAAGCACTCACTAAAATAATGGAAGATTTAAAAACAATACAACAACTACAAAATTCTACAAAACGCCACCCCCTACAACCAGGACCAGGTTTGGAGGTGGACACCCAGCTCTGGCACAACACTCCTCACACTTCAGGGCAGGAGGGACCCAGCTGAGGACTCTTAACCAGCCATGAGGCCCAGGCCAGGGACCTCTCTGGGACTCAGTTTCCTCATTCTAAACCAAGATAAGAGCAGCCATGGCACAGGCCTGTTGAGAGGAGCAAACGAGTTACACGTGTAAAGCACCTAGCATTTGCCTCCAACAAATCTTGGTTCCTGTCCCTCTTTCCTCTATTTGCCTTAATGACAAAGTATTTTTGCGTGGCCGGGCCTGATCCTGTAAGTGTATATGAAGCTGATGATACTAATAATAACATTTAATTTCCCAATTCAGCTTAATGCCCCTTAACGCGCCTACCTCATATACAGCTTTGCCCAGCATCTTCCCCACGAACTCGAAGAGCTGCAGGTAATTCTCATGAATGTAGGATGTGGGTGAAGGGTACAGTCTTTCATCCCCACTGGTTGTCTGCAAGGCAAAAGGATGGGGAGAGCTGAGAGGCTTACTGCCTTGCTGACAGCAAGCCCAGCCCCTTCACTTCTCATTTGTCACCTCAAATTTGGCTGCATCAACCCCACTCTTGCTCCCTTTAAATACCTTGAACAGATTGAGTGCCGGGTCGAATACCCTCTTGATGATCTCTTCCAAGAACTCCTTGAAAACACCATCTTGATCAATCCCCGCCTCGTCCACCCCAAGGTCATTGACGAACTTCACCCGGATCACACCCTTCATGGCGTGCTGGGAGAGCTGCCGAAGCTGTTCATAGCCGTCCTGCCAGGGGCAGAATCACAGCCCATTAGGAACCCAAGGCCTTCTGCATAATTCAAGACTTCCCTTCTCAAGGCTCCTTCTCCCCGGTGTGAAGCTTTTCCAGTGCAATTACCAACTGTCCAAGTCAGGGCAAGAGGCTGTGGGAGGAAAAGCACTTCTCTCTTTTAAAGAAGAGCCTGTTAAAAGGAAAGCTTCATTTTGCGGATGGGACTCTATAGTCTAGAGCAATGGGAGACTTGCCTGCAAGAGGAGGCAAAGCAATGAGATGGGAAAATCAGACAAGATGAGTGGCATCAGATGAAGGATGACAGAAACTGAAGCTCTCTCTTTTAAAAGAGTTATCTTTCAGCTCATGGTAAAAACAACACAACAATAAAAATAATTGAAAAAAAAAAAAGAAGTATAAGTAACCCTCACCCCTCAACCCCTGGTGTCTTTCCCCAGATCATGAAGGGCCCTGTGAGTCATGCTGAGGAATTTAGATTAAATCCTAGGGCAATGGGGAGCCACAGAGGGGCTAAGCAGGGGAGTGACATGGCTGGCTTTCTGCCTTAGGAAGTCCTTTCTGTTGGCAGCAGGGCAGATGGAGGCAGCAGGGGGCAAGCAGGAGGAAGCAGGAAGGCCAGGGCACAGGAGGAGCTTCGTGCTGCTCTGGCTCGTATTGGCTCTTTCGAAACACGCAGCCATTCAGCGCATCTTCCCTATCCAGAATTCAACATGTGTGGCTCCCAGGATAGAGCTCTGTAGTTCTACCAAACCATCTTGCATAGTTTCTCTGATTATCTGCCAACGTCTTCCTGGCCCCTGATTCTGTCACCAAAGGTATGCTTGACAATTGGGGTGCTGATAGTGCAAGTTGCTTAGGTTTTCATTTCAGAACAGTGATAAGGAAAACCAGTGCTGAACGGGATGGGGTCTCAGGAAGAGTCCTTTGGCCCAACTGGGGTTCTCTTCAGATACCTTCACATAACCAGTTACATACCAACCTCAACATCCTATGGCCACCCCACATTTCTCCATCATGCCTGCAGCACCGTCAGACATTGTGCTGACATTAGACAGACTATGCCCATAGCAGTCACTCATCTGCCAGTCTGGTCACCTTGTCACAAAGCAGATCAGGTCAGTTTTCAGGACCTGTTTTGGGGAACCCTTGCTGCCTTCCTGCTGACCACACTTCCCTTGTGCTCACCTAGTGATCCAAAGGACCATCCTCTGGTGGCTCAGAATCTTATCCACGCGTTAGGCTCCAAAGTCAGAGCACAAGGTAAAAATTACCTGTGAAACCTCCTGTCACCTGTAGGAACAGGAGTATGGTTTTGAGTGTGCAGCTATCAAAAGTACTTTGGGAGTGGATGTGGCTCAAGTGGTTGAGCACCCAACTCCCAAGTGGGAGGTCCCGGGTTCAGTTCCCAGTACCTCCTGAAAAAAACAAAAACAAACAACAAGCAAAACAAACAAACAAACGAAAACCTACTTAGGGAAGCCAATGTGGCTCAGTGGCTGAGTGCCAGCTTCCCACATATGAGGTCCCAGGTTCAATCCCCAGCCCCTGGTACCTAAAAAAAAGTACTTTATGTGTACATGAAGTTTGAGAACTAGTAAGCTAGACCAAAAGAAGGAACTCAAGGGAAGTGACCATGCAGCAGTCACAGCATTTACACCATTCTGCCTAATTTTAAGATCATTATGTTGGCACTGAGATGGGGACAGGGAGAGAATTCTAACATGCCTCTGCTTGCCTGCAGGGTTTTCACCATTCTGCTTTGAAATGATACCTCCTTAAGCCTCACACACACATCTGCTGTGGTTAACTGGATTAAATACAGCATGTGGCCTAGCACACGAAGTGCTCAAGGACTGTTTGTTGGATTTGGACCTCAATCTTGCTCAATAAGTCCCACGCTACCCTCTTCTTGAAAAAGTCGTAGAGGGCAATTTGGTCACTGGCCTCCTGTGAAACAGTTCCTACTGCACCCCACTGTCCTTTGGGAGCTGTTCTTGTTATGCAAGGATTATGAGCCCCTTAGGAAGGTAAGTGTGAGGCCAGCACTCCATTTCTATCTTGTATTTCAAAGAGCAGACATGGAGAGCACTGACCTGACTCCCAGGCCTGGCTTTGTCACAGCTATCGGAGTGACCTTTACTGAGAATCTACACTTCTCTGGCTTCCATTCTGCCTTTGACAGAGAAAGAGAGGACAGGGTTGGACTAGAGCATCTCTAAGGTCCTTCCAGTTCTGAAACGTCAGAATTCCAGTCCAAATTCACCCTCTAGCTGTGAAGGATGCCTCCCCACAGGACTTAGACTAACACCTGGAAGCCTGATACAGAATCCTGGTCTTCAAAACAAACCATAAAAAGGGAACCAGAGGGTAAATGCCCAGGATAGCAAATGGGTCTAATATCAGCTTTCTGATGCCCTCTTGTGTCCAAATCAAGCAACAGCCATTGGGCTCTCAGTGGTCAATATCACAACAGGGATGCTCTACTGAAAAGAGACAGAAAGGGACTAAAACCTCAGACAGATGTCCCTCCTTTGACAGCCTTGAGAAGGTCTCAGTGTCAATTTCCTACTAGCAATGACACTTGAGGAGGGAGTCAGGGGATTCCACCACTCTCAGCGGACACCAGCCTGTACACTCAGCCTCTTCCAGTGGGTGCTGGCCACATCTGAATGTGTATGATGGGACTGGGGCACAGGGAGTGGGGACTCTGAGACAGGGAGGGACATCTGGGTCCGACGAGGAAAGTGCTGGAGAAGGGAGATCCTAAGACACAATTGGGCTTTTCTTCTTTTGAGTCAAAGCAGAGGCGGCAAACTGGTGGCCCACAGGTTGAATTTGATAGGAAGATAGGTGTTATCTGATCATCCAGGTATTTCCCATAATTTACTTAGTTGACAACATAAAAGATCTGGGGATTTCACACACAGCACAGAATTTTGGCCTTCTCTTAAAAAATCGGGGCATTATGGAGCCCCAGTCTCTACCAGGCAATACTCGGGTAGAGCTGAGTGGAGGCAGCTTCTTTTAGAGGAGGCACACGCTCTCCACGCTGCTCACCCTCTCTACTGCTCCCTGCTGTCGAGGCTGGGCATCAGGGCCATTTATCAACTCACTCGTGGGGCTGTTTTTCTTAAGATTTACACAGACCAAGAGGCAAACAAAATATGCCTTTGTTGTGACACACACAGCCAACTTCATTCATTCACATGACCTGCAGGGCCCCTGTGGGCATTTAAATTTCTTATTCCTACTTTTAAGAATGTCAAAAACAACAAATGCTTAACACATGCTGCCTTCTCCCAGCAGATCTCAGTGCCCATTACTAGCAGTCAGGGTAACAAAAAAACAAGCTCTTCAGGAAGGATCAGCACAAACATGGTGTGACACATCATGGGAGAAAAGGAAGACCAGGAGGGGAGGGAGGGAGGCTGCCCGATGCCACGTGCTGGGGCTGGCTATGAGGCCGTGTTGCCGTGGAACCCTGTGACTGTCCTGTGCTGCAGAAGGTGCTAATGAGGAACCATGGCCAGAGTGTGATAAAAGGCCTAAAGAGCAAGAACGGGCAAATAAATCAAGGCAAGCCTCTCCTGGGAATGAGGACCTGGGGCTCAGTCACCGGCTCTGCTCCTGGCAGGACCAGTGCATCCATGTGGGCTGGGCACTACACAATCCTGGAGGAGGGTGGGGTGCACACATCGGAGACAGTGTAGGTTGGCACATTTATTACAACAATATTCCAGCAGGCTGTAGTTAGGGTAGCGCTCTAACAAAATCAATACAGTATGACAATTTTCTGACACATGGAGGAAAAGTGTTTGAGAACAGGGCACCTCTTTCTATTTTACGTACAGTTGCCATGTAGTGGTAACTCTGGCTATTGGGTATGGCTAAAGTGGGCTACGTCACTTGTATCTCATAAGTTTGTCCACAAGGAACTTCTAGCTCTGCAAACGATACATCCTGTGATGTGTTTCCCTGAATGGCTCAGTAAACTTAACACTTACACTCCAGTCAATGCATTCACAGTTGGGAGTCTGCCTGCCTGGGACAAATGGAGTTTGCAGAGGCAGGAGAAGGTCAGTGCATCCACTGTACTTGGCAGTTCCTTCCTCATTCCAGAGAGGCACAAAGAGTTTGATGGTCTAGCCAAGGGGCTCTCGTGGAATAAAGGAAGAGAAATACACCACTGATCTCTATCACTGAGAACATGCTTAATCAAGCAGCTATTCAGTGCAGTCCATAAGACAAATGACCCCTATCCTGCTTGTAGATTTCAGTGTCATTAGATCAAGGAGTGTTAAGAACAGTTGAGAGGTGACAGGTCATCCACTAAAAATCCTATATTTTACAGAGCATATTTCCTTTTAATAAGCTTCATGCGCTTCTCCACTCACCTCCAACATCCGCGACCGTCGGATAGTGATGTGAGTGACGTGAGGGGAGGCAGAGCTGGTTTCCACTAGCCCCAGTTTCTCCTTCTCCTTGGTAACCATGTTTCGGAACAGGAGAACTCTCTGAAATGAGCAAAGGCAGGACCAGAAACAGGGTCAGCAACTGATGTGTCCCTAAAAAAACACTGCAAAATTACCGAAATTAAAGTCACGTGAGACTGAACCACAACGGGATGCTTCACTGTGTTCCCAGTTAGAAGTGTTTTGTGAATATGGTAAACGCCTCCAGAAATACTTCTGGGAATTAGAAATACAGTTGAATATATGCCAAGGAAGAAATCTAGAGAAAGTGGGTCTGGTTGCAGTTAGCAAGTCTAGCTAGGAACAGTCCAGAAGAAAAATCATTCTCCTCATTCGGTCAATAATCTATGGTAAAAACCTGGCGGCAGAACAAGTTACAGAGGCTGCTTTATATAGATGTGCCTGCTTTTAAAGGAAATCAATAGTATGAACTTAAAAAACAAAAACATTTCAAAGCTAATTCTTTTTCACTGTCAGAAATTTTAAAAATGATCCTAGACTATAAAGGTTCTTGACCTTTTAGTCTATTTCCCCTGTGCCCTCAATCACACAATAGTCCCACCAGTAATATTTCTCAGTTATAGTTTGGAAAGGAGCCTCTCTCCTCATTTTCTAGCTGTTGATATGCTCCTTTGGTGGGGCACACCCCTTTGCCCCATCTTGGAGTTGAGAATCACTGACATAACAGCTTCAAATAATATTAGCTGAAGGAAAAAATGAATTCAACCACTTCTTTTTACAGGAACCCCTGAAAAGCCAACAATGTTATTAAATACAAATAAGAACAGCAATAACAATAACCGTAAGAAGGGTTAGTGATAAAGGTGGGAAGAGGTAAATGCATTTTCATCTAAGCCTTCCGTTAACTCTATGAAGTAAATATGGCTGTAACAGCAAAAGTAAGTGCCAACTGCCTCCTAAGCAGCAGGTGGACGGATGGCCTTCACCACAGGGGAGGGGCTGTCGTTCAGCAGAGCAGCTTGACGGGACTCCTTTACAAGCCAGGACACGAGGGCAAAGTGTTCCGTGTAATGGTGTCTAAAGACCTTGGGGTTCCAGGGCAATGTGCAAGGAAGAGAGTGGACTTAGGGCACAGGGAGGGAGGCCGGTGAGGGGGATGACAGGCATCGTAGCCTCTCCCTCCCATGGCTGGGAGCTGGAGGATTTCCAGGAACAGGCACACCTATCTGGGAGGTGAGGCTGTGTGGAGCCATGTGGCCTATGCCATGACTGCTTTCTGTGACCTCAATCTTTGGCATGATCACTTGAACAAGGGTGACAGTCTGTAGCAAATGAGGAGGAAGACCAGTTTTACATTTACATCAACCTTGTATGGGGCAGAGACAGAGTATACAGAAGTGTAACTGCAGAGGCAGCTGGCCTCCCAGGTATCACAGAAAGCCTGGACGGGGCTCTGGATTGCCAGGGGGTGTGGAAGCTTTGAGGTGACCTTATCCAGCTCTCTTGGAGACAGCAGTGGACATCTGGGTAGTAAATAGTACTGCCAGGGGGACGGATGTGGCTCAAACAGTTGGGCATCCATCTCCCATATGGAGGGACCTGGGTTCGATCCCTGGGACCTCCGGTAAAAAAAAAAAAAAGTACTGCCAGCTTGCAGGTGAGGAAACTAACTTGCTCAAGGTCAACAGCTAGTGGGCAGGGGACTGGATTTAAGCCCAGAGTCCCTGTACGGACCATCACATGACACAGCCTCTGACTGCCTCCCACTCTAGGCCTTCCAGACAGACACAAAAGTAGAGGCCTTGAGTCACAGCCAGGAGGTGAGTCACACAGAGACAGGTACGGCATCAAGAGAAAGGGCAGAGCATGAAGTGCTGTGTTTGTGAACCAGGCAGTCCTGAGGCTTCATGAGTTTCCTGCTAGAGTGAGAGCAGGGACAGGGACGGTCAGTGCTGAGGGCAGATGGCATAATGTTAACAGGAGAGGCAGGACTGCAGAGATCCTGTTACCCTCCTGTGCTCTGCAGCAAGGATATTTCAGTGGGAGACAGCAGCACACATGCCCTGAAGGGGCAACGGGGCATCCTGCCTTGCCCTGAACACTCCGAGCCTCCACAGGGAGCAGGATGGGGCCAGGAGATGAGGAAGGGCCCTATTTTCCCAAGGAAGGAAAGGGAGATTTTATGAGTCCAGGACAAATGGGCTTGATGGCAATCTTAAGCAAAATTCCCCTCCCCCCCCCCAAAAACGGTACAGTTTAGACTCTAGCCTGGGGTCAAGTCATTCCAACAAATCTCAGAGGTTCCCGCTTTCTTGGTTCAGAGCATCCCTAGTATCTCAGTAATTTTTTTCACGGCACCCCCGGTCAAAAGAAATAACTACAGAATAAATGAAATTGTTAGGTAAGTCCTAATAGCTGAATAAGTATTGATGTAACTATACTAAAAAAATACAAATAAACTGAAATTAAAAAGGTGTTTTTATTTCATTCTCATGCACATGTTATAATGGGGTAAGTGTGCCTGTTGGCTCTGCATGGCTTCTCAAGCCCTGGGATCAGAATGGACACGACGACTGTCATTTCTTGATTTTCATGTAGTAATTGATTTTTACCACAGCCAAATCCAGCTTTACAAATATATTACAGCACTGAAAAGAAGGTAGCACAACCTAATGTTGAAACTGCACACTATGGGGAGCGGATGTAGTTTAGTGGTTGAGTGCCTGCTTCCAATGTACAGGGTCCCAGGATCCAGGCACCTCCTAAAAAACAGAAACAAAAACAAAACAAAACTGCACACTACCTCGAACTAGTAGTTCGCAAGGTGTTGAAGAGATAACTTAAAATACCCCAAGGCACCCTGGGTATTTTCACACGGTACGTGAATGGCAGATATACAGACTATATCTAAGGGTTAAACTCCTAAAAAGGCTGATGTCACAAACACACAGGTGCAGCTGAGGGAGTCCCAGGCCCCACGCAGAGCCATGTGTCTGTCTGACGTGCCGTGTTTCAAATAGACACCACCACACTGGGATGGGCTCAGGAGATGAAGGGCTGGAGACCACTTCCAACAAGGAATAGCTGGAGATGCTAAGGATGCCGCAATTGGAAAACAGAGACTCCGAAGGCAAATGAGAGCTGTCTGCAAATCTCAGAAGGTTTATTCTACAGATTAGAGGTTCCACTTTGGGGGGCTGTTCAAAGACCAAAGGGTAGAAGTTACAAAAAGGCAGATCGATTTCGTACAAGGAAGAATGTTCCATCATTTAGAAGAGTAAGGAAATAGAACAGGCTGCCTTGCAAAGCTGTGCGTTTTCTATCAGAGGCAAGGTCAGGGACATTGTTGAAGGGACTCCCACCAATGAAAGCACGTCTGACTAAGTAATCACCATAAGGCCCCTTCACATCTGTGAGGCTCTGCTATCAAGAGCAGTAAGAATTTAAACAGCCACATCCATTTGCACATCACTGCTTGAGGGTAAAGAATAGCAACCCTAAGTATCAAAGTCAAGGTCAAGCAATATCAGGATTAAGTATCTTGGAAGAGCCAGACTGGATTTACAAATAGGTGGTTTATGCTCTCTTCTTTTTATAAAAAAAGAAAAGGTGGAGGGGCACATCTAGATTCTTCAGAGTGTTATGAGCATTTTCTAAGCTGAGTGCGGTGCTGTCACATCACCCAGCAGACACCTATAGAGTGCCCGCCACCCATCAGGGTTGGGAACAGTGCTCCCACTTCCAGGACGCTCTTCCCACAGCATCTGTCCCCAAGTCTTTCCCATAATTTGGGCCTGTGACCCCACACTCTCCTGGTTTTCCCCTTCCTCTGAATACTCCTTTTCCTGCATTGGCCCTTTAGGTGGTGACTCCTGCAGGGCTCTGGCCTCAGCATCTTATCTTCTGAAGCCACCTAGCTCCTTGATCACCTTATCCACGTCTACAGCTGCGGTTATAAGGTTTGGGTGCTATCCACATGAGGTTCCATCTCCAGCCCAAGCCTCTCTCTTGATCCAGACCCACATGTCCAGTGGCCTCTAGGAGTCACTGACACCTCACATCCCACCTGCTCAAGGCTGAACTCACCACCATTTCCCAAGAATGTTCTTGCCCTTGATCCTACACCTCAGGGAATGATCTCCCAACCACCCAGGCGCACAAGCCAGAAACCGGAGTATCATTTAAATTTCTCCTTTTCTTCCCCCTCTGAATGTAATCAATCTTCAAGGCATGTAGGTGCTACCTCCTTTCTCTTGACTTTATCATCCTCTTTCTACACCTACGGCCTCACTCTAGTCTAGGTCAGATTGTGGTAATACCCTCCTGCCTCCAGCCAATCCTCTCCACTACAACCAGAAGGATCTTTCCCAAGTATAGCTCTGACCAGATGCCTCCCAAGTTTAAAACCCTTCAATGGCTTCAGATAAAATCCAAGCTCCTGCCCTTGTGGTTTATAAGGCCTTTCTTGCTCTGGCTCCTAGTAATCACCCCTCAGCTTCATTCCTTGACTTCCTCTTTCATATCCTCGCCAGCCTGACTGCACTTTTTGGACTTTCCAATGGACATCACCCCCCACCCCCAGGAGGTATGAACATGGTCTACGTTAGCCTCTGGGGCCTTTTCCTGCACCACCCCCTACAGCAGGGTCAGGTGCCCCTGCCTGTGCTCCATAGCATCCATCTATCCTGCTCTACCAGGATGGCCAGGCACACTGCCTTCTCTCTCCCCACACCCCCAGTACTCAGCAATACCTGGCAGAGTGAGAGTTCACCATTGCTGTTTGAACTTTCATTGCTATGACAAAGATGGAAAGCCAGGAACCATGTAGCGGATTAGGAAGAAACACGAGGAGACCAGCTCTGAGTGCAACTCACGTTTTTGTGCGGAATGACATGAGGTATGTATTGCAGGATCAGCTGGGCCCGTTTTCTGTCTTTGTCAAGTTCTTGAAAGAGCACACTGGGTTTGAGATCCCTTAAGAAGAAATACACGGGTTTGGGATAATTAAAACAAGAAATCCATTCTCTGGTGCAGGGTTGGCAAACTGTGGCCTGTAGGCCAAATCTGGCCTGCTCCTGATTTTGCAAATAAATGTTTTACCAAACACAGCCACACTCATTCATTTATCTGTTGTCTATGGCTGCTCTCACGCTATAAATGCAGAGCTGAGGAGTTGCCATGGGGACTGCCTAGTCGCAAAACCTAAAATATTTACTATTTGGCCTTTTGCCAAAAAAGTTTGCTGATCCCTGCTCTAGTGTTGCAGCTTCACGAGTTAAGAAAGAGTTGATATTATCACTGATAAAAATACTGGCAAGATCTTATGTTCAGTTGTTGCAGGAGAATCCCTGACCTCTCCCCTCAAAAAGTCTAACGTGGTTTTTACTCTGGTAATGCTGATAAAAACTGACAATTAATTATCATACCCTGTTGTTCAGCTCAGCTGAAAGAATTTTTCTTACCAGTTTGGATAAGAAACCTTTGCTAAATGCATTCAGGCTTTGTGAATGATTTGCATCATATTCAGGGTAAGGACCTCCTAACAGAAGCGACTGCTAGGTGATATGTCCTGACAGGTGCTTCATAAGAACAGTAGCTTTCTTTATGTCAATGAAAGGACAGGATGAAAGAGAGGCAAAATATCCTCTCTGCCCTAGAACACAAGTGCTGAGGACCTGGCCAACGCTGCTGCTGACAGTGTGATGGAGTGGATTTTGGTTTCCATAAAGCCCCCGCCCCATTCCTGGTGCTTACTTCCGCAGCCAGTGGTCCTCTGGGGCAAAGCGCCGCCGGCAGTCCCGTTCGTAAAGTACCATCAGCCACCCATGGACGGAGTGAAACAGCTCCAGGGTCTCGCCCTTGGCATTCTCTGAAGGGCAAACAGATGAGAGTCACACTCATGGCAGAGGAGACCAGAATGAGAGAGGAGTGGGAAGAAAGACTCTCATCTCCTCCAATCATCAACCAACAAGTCCATGACCTTCCTCACTCTGAATTTTACATGGAACCAAAGGAATTAAAAGGCACTCTGGGAGTAGATGTGGCTCAAAATGTTGAGCGCCCACCTCCCACATCAGAGGTCCCGGGTTTGGTTCCCTGTGCCTCCTAAAGAAAAACGAACAATGAGCAGACAACTAGAAAAAAAAAAAAAAAAAAAAAAAAAAAACAAGACAAAAAACCAACATGAGCAGATAGACAAGGAAGCCAACTCAGGGGAAACTGATGTAGTTCAGTGGTTGAGTTGAGCACCAGCCTCTCGCACAGGAGGTCCCAGGTTCAATCACCGGTCTTGCCCTTGATCCTGGTACCTCCAAAAAAAAAGACACTCTGGGAATGTTTTAAATGTCTGCAAGATCTGAGTATCACTTAGACACAACTGCTCATGCTGCCTCTTACTAGAATATTGTCCAAAGGATCTTTTTAATCTAGAAGCTTTCAACTGAACAATTGGAAACACTTCAAGAGGTGGACTCAAATTTGAAGAGTGCACTGGCATATATTTTATCTTCATGGATATCAATTCAAAGAATAAAAAAATACAGAGATTCAGGGCAAAACTAATCATCAATAAATAATCCTTGACACATACCTGCAAATCCTGAAGCATACCTGGGAGAGAAAAACTTCTTTGACTATGCTACTATCTAAGAGATCACAGAGTAAAGACATACAATTTCTAAATATGTGAATAAAGATATATTCCTAATTAGCTCTGATAATTATCAATTATCAGTTGATGTTCTACTTTACAGTCTCCCTGCATGTAGCAGCACTCAAATGATGGCCAACTCCTTTACCTTACCTACGATTCCGTCCCAGATCATCTTAAACACAAAGGAGTTCAAAAAAGAGGAGATGGTGACCAGTTCTTCCAGTTTGAATGAAATCTGTTCTTCATAAACTTCAATGTCATCTAAAATCCTAAATCAGACAGAAAATTGAGTTTTCCACTGAGAAAAGAGAAAAAACAAACTTTACTAGACAAAATAAATAAGACTTAAGCTCTCCTTATCTTTCAGAGATACTCTAAAATTTACATATAAAATGTTGTATCTAGGATTTGCTTCAAAACAATCTGGGAGAGGGAAGTGGGCATATGGGTGAAATAAAACTGGCCATGAGTTGATAATCATTGAAGCTGGGTGATGGGTACATGAGGGTTCCTTATACTAGTCTCTCAACTTTCTATCAATTTGACTTTTACTGTGAAAAATTTCAAAAAGTATAATTAAGAAAAAATAAGCCCTACTCTATATTTTTCTTATTCGTAAGGATTTCATTGCGATACTTTCTTAACTCAACCCTAAATTCCTGCCTTATTTAGGCCTGAAAAGCAAGGAATCTTGGGTAACTCTCAATTGAGAGTCTATGTTTCCTGAGGAAAACTGGAATCTTATTCTGCATCTGGGACAGTCACCATTGGCACCTAGTAGGTACTTGGTAAGAACAGGTGAGTGAATGAATAAATGTTTGAATATATGAATAAACAAACCACTTAAGACACAGCTCTGTGTCCTAAAACCGCTCCATCTACTTGAGAGCACGACTTTCTCTCAGGTTGCCCTTTACCCAATAAGAAAGGGCGTCTTCCAGCATCAATCGATCCCTGCTCTCCCCTGCACTGCTAGCTGAGCCCCTTCCAAGATTTTTATCCAATTTGCCGCCTACATGTCCCTGATTCCCTCCTGCTAGTGTCTTCTAGCCTGAACATAACTGTCTGAGGTCCATTCTATGTTATAATTCTTCACCAACCTTTTGGGAAAAAACGGAATTAAAAGAAAACTAAATATACAGAGACATGTAAGCTTAAAAAACAAACTGAAGTTGCTGTGCTTTTTTGCCTTCCCTTTTCTTTTGTAGGAGATATTTGAGATGGTACTCTATTCTAATCAAAAATAGTTTTGTAGCAGGACCAGAAAAACAAAACAAAGGCACTGAACAGGACTAACATTTGTGAACTTCCTACTCTGTACCAGGCACTGTGCTAAGAGCCTAGCGTTCCTTCTCTCATTCACTCCCTTCAGATTGGCAGTATTATCTCCATCCCACTGATGAGGAAACTGAGGCTCAGAGAAGTTAAGCAACTTGCCCAAGGTCAGCTTAATCATAATGGTAATTACAATAGCCAAAGTGGAACTCTTCTTCCGTTGTGCCAGGGACCATGCTAAGCACTCTGCGTGCATTATCGCTTTTAATCCTTAATATATCTCTAAGAGGGAGGTGCTATTGCTGTTCCCATTTACACAGGAGGGAAACGGAGACACAGGTTGAGCCAGGTTACTAAGTAGCTGAGCCAGGTTTTGTGCCCTGGCTGTTTAACTCAAAAGACTTTGCAGTAACTTCCTAGCATAGCAAGTAAATGGAAGAGCATGATCCAAACCAGCTCCAGCAGACCCCCAAGCCCACGTTCATGGTACTCACCCAGCTCTCCTGAAAGGATGGGAACTAACAATTGCTGTACACCTATCACATGAATCTTTTCTCATCTACTTCTTATAATGACCCTGCCACACAGGTCCAAATGTAGACAGGAATCACTTCTTATTGATGTTGTAATTTGGTCTCTGAATTCTAGGAAAGGAATTCAGCCCTACAGGAGTCAACCTACGTGATGAGGTGCCGGGAACAGTCACAGAACAGCATCAGCATGGCCAAGAGCTGCTTGGACTCTTCAGTATCATTGTTCAGACATTCCAAGAAGAGCTTTAACCCTCCATGGGGTCCCAGCTCACAGATAAATGCCCAGAGTTTGGGCAGCAGGTCATCAAGGTAAGTGAGTCCTGGAAAAGGATTGAGAAATCCAAGCTTCAGGTGGGGCTCCAACTGGTCCGATATTCTCCAATCCATTGTGAAAACAAAACACTTAAACTTATCAGCGAACATTTAATGTGCCTGAGAGAAAAAGGTGCAATTATTAAGAAAATTATCACAAGAATAAAAATGATAATAATTAACATTTGATGGGTGCTTACTATGAGCCAGATACCATTCTAAATACTTTGCATGCATTGTCTCCTTCAGGCCTGTGAAGCCCAACGTCATCCCCATTTTACAAGGGAGGCAATGGAAGCACAGAGAAGTTTAGTAACTGGCCTAAAATCACACAGCCAGTAAGTGTTGGGTCTAGGAACAGAGCCCAGGTCTGTCTCACTCAGCGTCTATGCTTTAAAGCAGGGGTCAGCAAACTTTTTCTGAAAAGGGTCAGTCAGAGAGTAAATACTTTTAGGCTTTGTGTGTCAGATGGTCTCTGTCACAACCAGTCAATTCTACCATTGTAGTACACAAGTAGCCATAGACCATATATAAATGAATGGATGTGGCTGGGTTCCAAAAAAACTTCATTTACAAAAACAAATGGTGGGCTGGATTTGGTCCATAGGCCACGGTTTGCCAACTCCTGTTTTAAACCAACTGTGTAAGCTCACTCACCTTTAGTAAAGCACTTTCCTCTTATCTACTTCTATCATTTTATGTTAAAAGTGGGAAAGCTGAGAAGCAGCTGTGGCTCAATTGGTTGGGCTCCCGTTTTCCATATGGGTTCGATTCCCAGGGCCTCCTGGTGAAGGCAAGCTGGCCCGCGCAGTGTGTGGCGCGGTGAGCTGGCGCAGCAAGATGACGCAACAAAGGGAGACAAGCAGACACAGAAAAACTTGCAGCAAATGGACACAGTGAGCACAAGCAGCAAGGGGGGGAGGGGCTAAATAAAAAAAAAAAAAGGGGGTGGGGTGGAGAAGCAATGACTGACCACAGCAGAGATACTCTGAAGCGTTATACCAAAATTGAACCCTGGGGAAACAAAAGGCAAAGCAGAAAACTTGTAAGTCTGCTTCCTGATGGCTTAGGCCTCAAGCACACAGGTCATATTATTGTTATATTTTAAGTTAAAAAATACAGCTTTTGACTTAGAAAGTCTGGTTTTGAAGTTCCATGCATCACTGACTATACAGTGAGGTGTGTTCCCCAAATTATTCCTCATAAAGGGGAGAGTCACCTTCTCTCTGAGTCCTTATACTATCTCTAATTTTATAGGGCACTCTCTGAAATACTGAATTTTGAATCAAGAACTGTGGAAGATATATTATTAGCCTGAGGGTGAAAACCTCAATCAGTGCCACTTATGGATGCTTATAAGGTGAACTGAAAGAACCTTAAGGGGGCAAAGAATTGCAACACCCATTTAATTATTATTTCTAAAGGTTTGACCTCACATTTTCAAGGATAGGAGGATGCGGTTATAAAGAAACCTTTACAAAGCCAAATTTTTTTTTTTTTTTAATTAAAAAAAATTTTTTTAAAAGATACAGATTATACAAATGTCACATAAAAAATATAGGGGATTCCCATATGCCCTGTTCCCCACACCCCCCACATTTTCCCACATTAACAATAACTGGTTTTTATATGGTCCTTACTATATCACATGCATCAAAAAATATAGAAATCTCACCAGTGAAAAAGCAAGTTAAAAATGAAACAGAGGAGACAGTTATATTGTGGGAACCACAATATAATCCTACAGGACAAAAGAAGAGAAACAACTGTCCTCAAGTTACGTGAATGGGTACCCTGTGTGTGGATTAGAAGATTCACTTAGAGCACCAATGCTGAATCAATAAGGGCTGCCTCTGGAGCAACCGAGATCGCAGTGCAAATGCTGTACTCTGGAGAGCTGTGTCGGAGGCCAGTACACAGCTCCAGCGTCAATAAAGACGCTGCATAAATTGGAGAGGAGGAAAAGAGCAGGATTTTTAAAACAGACTTGTTATTTTCTATAATCTAATTTAAGGTGTATAGAACTAAACTAACAAATTGAACATCATACATACACTTTAGATAGTTTATTTCCATCCTTAAAGTATATATTTTCAAGTTAGCCAAAAACTTCTTTTGGGATTCTCATGGGAAAATGGAGGCTGTTTAAATTTGTGCCCCTCTAAAGAAGTTGGATGTAGGCTGTAACCTCAAAGCCATCACACTCAGTATGTTTCCCAACTCTCACATGCCAGGGTGGGCTGACTGTGGTCAGGGCCTCCTCTCTCCTCCCTCCACCCTTTCTTCAGGGAACCTGCGCCAGGCCTGTGGCTTTAACTCCCATCCCTTTGCTGGCTAGCCATCCCTCTCTGAGATCCAGGAGAGTGCCCCCAAATGCTCGCCTGACAGCTCCACCTGCATGTCCAACAGGCACCTTACACTCGTCCCCCAAGACAGAACTCTCAATTCCCCATAGCCCCTGGCCCCAACCAGCACGCCCCTGCTCAGGAAAGGGCCCCACCATACACACAACCACTGAGGCCAAAAGCCTCACAGTATCTTTGAAACCTTTAGTCCTCACTCCCCCAAGTCCAATCCATCAGTAAGCCCTGTAGACTCAACCTCTAAAACACTTCTTAAGGCCCCTGCCTCCACTCCACCTCCCTCGCTACTTTAGTCCAGTGGTTCTGACCAGGGGAGAGTCTGCCCTCCAGGGGGCATCTGGCAATGTCTAGAGACATTTCTGGCTGTCACAAGTGGCAGGGGTGGTGCTACCAGCATCCAGCGAATAGACGCTAAGGACGCTGTTCAGCAGCCTACAATGCAGGGGACAGACCCCACCACCAAGAATGAGGTGGCCCAGCTGCTATAAGAGGACCAAGGCTGAGAGACCCTACTCTAGTGCAAGCCAGCATCAGCTATGACAAGGGCTCCTCCACCTCATCTTCATTTTTGTATTCCTACTACATTAAAAATAGTTTTCACTTGCTTATTATTTGCTGGCCTCCGCACTACTAGAATACAGTTCCCTGGGAACAGGGACCTTGACTGCCTCGTTTACCTCTGTATCCTCAGTGCCTGCACATATAGATACTCTATAAATACTAGAAGAATGAATAAATAAATGTGAAATAGGGAAGAAGCAACTTATGATTTTAAAAAATGTAAAATGCAGCAGAGAAGTTCTTAACCCTTTTAAATAGCCTTTATGGCTTACAAAGACCTTCTGTATTCAAAACACCAATTTATACCAAACAACCCCTGTGCTCAACTTACAAGCCCTCAATGCCTAGTTCTGTGCTCAAAGCAGGGGATTTTCTTCCTCGCTCAGCTAAAAAGGACAACAGTGGACGTAGACCAATGCGGTAAATAACATACAGCCAATAAAAATGACATTGTTGAAGAATTTTTTACATGATAAAACATTTATAAAATGACTAATGAAAATGGAAGGATAAAACTATATATTCCAATTTAAATACATATATTATCTACCACATGCACTCAAACACAGGCAGTTATCTTTAGATTACGGGATTAAGAATGGTAAAAATTTTCTCCTTTCTGCTTCCCTCTGTAAGCACCGTAAAAAGCGGGTGCTTCCCTCACCCGCTTTTTATGGTGAACATGTACTGTCCTTATATTCAGAAATATATAATAACTTTAAAAAGTAATTTTTTAATCTGGTAGACCAAGATGGCAGCGTAAGGCACTCCAGGGGGCTATTTCCCCACAGAAGCTTTGAACAACTAGCAAAAATTGGCAGAACCATCTTCCTCAAAAATTCTGGAAAACAGTTAAAGGGATGCAAGAACTAGGTGAGTGATGGATCAAGAACATGCGCTTTAAAAATGGTAAGAGAAGTTCGCGGTGCCGTTGCTGGCGCCTCCTAAGCCCTCCCCTGAGTGGTGTGGAGCCAGGCTACACTCCCACCGTGGGTCCCTGTTCTTGTTCTGGAGAGAGGAGCGTCACCCCCTTTGGGCATATTGTGGTGCCTGCATGTCAGAGTGGCAGCCTGAAAAACTGAACCAGGAAACTCTTCTCTGGCTCGCCCTTCTAGAACTTGACCTTGACCTTTAGGCAGAAGTGGCCTGCTGACACCTAAAGCAGTGTAAGAAACAGTTAAGTCAAAGCAGCCTGGGGCAAAGGATTACCCACCATAAGTCACATAATAGAGCACCTAGGATGGGAAGAAAGTCTCTTTTACAGGGAGTAGAGGGGACACTCAGATTCACTCAGGCTCAGGAAAGACAGAGAGAACTGTGCGCTTCCTGTTTGCCTCAGGCTGATCATTGTGACAGGACTAAACTACGAAGGAGAGCACCAGCCAACTCGGGGCTAGCTTGTAAAGATGCTGAAAGGAGATTTTGCTTTGGTTTGTTTTTATTAGCTCCTGGCATTCCAGGAAAGCTCTGTCATAGCACTAGGTGGATAAAAACTCAAGCAACTGATAGCTCAGAGACTAAATCCCAGAATTAACACTTGAAAATATTAAAATGTATAGTGTGTAACTAAAGATTACAAGAGAAACAAATAGGAAAGGATGGGCCAGCCAAAGAAATGAGATAAAAATCCAGAAACAGGGAAGCGGATGTGGCTCAACCAGTCGGGCATCCGCTTACCACATGGGAGGTCCCAGGTTTGGGTCCCGGAGTCTCCTAAAGAAGACAAGCAAACCTTGCACCCTGCTGCAACGAGAGCTAGACACCCACACCACAGGCCAGTAGACGCCACAGCCTGAAGGAAATGGATGTGGCTCAGGCCGTTGGGCATTTCCCTCCCGCGTGTGAGGTCCTGGGTTCAGTTCCTGGTGCCTCCTGGAGAAGGCGAGCAAACAATGAGCAGAAAAAGAAAATCACCTGGGGGAGGGAGGATAAATTAAAAATAAAATAAATAAAAGTGAAAAGTAAATAAATATTTTTTTAAAATTCAGAAACCTTGGGCAAAGAAGACCAGATTTTGCATATAAATGACAAAGACTGAAAAAAAAAAAAGATCCCAAAATGCTCACGGAGATAAGGGAAAATACAGAGAAAGAAATAAAGGACATCAGGAAAACAGTAAGCGAACATATGAGAATCTCAATAAAGAGAAACTTTAAAAAGGAACCAAACAGAAATACTTGAATTGAAGATCACAATAACTGAAATGAAAAATTCTTTAGAGAATTACAATAGCAGACTGGAGCGGTTTTAACAGATATTTATTGCGAATATTCTCCCTGTCCTGATTTTGTGATAATCAGGGTAGGCTAAACATTCGCTATATTAGAAACCATGCGTGTGTCCCCAGACCTAGTTTTTCTCCCTAGGTCTGGCTTTTAGAATGTTGGTGATAAACTAAGCCTGATTTATTATATAACCATCCTGTATGGGAAATGACTGTAACTCTAGGTATCTTTGGTCAACCCTAAGAGACATAGCTGGGGGACGGATGTGGCTCAAATGGTTGGGCATCCGTCTCCCATATGGAGGGACCTGGGTTCAATCCCCGGGACCTCCCGGTAAAAATTTTTAAAAAATTTTAATTTTAATAAGGCCTGGCAAGAGGGTGAACCCCCCAAGCCCCATGCGCGGGTGCACTGCCAGGCCCCACGAACTGGTGAGACCTCAGGCCCCGTACGTGGGTGCGCCATCAGGCCCTGAAAGCCACGCAGCAAGATGATGACATAACAGGAGAGTGACACAAGGGAGAGCCAAGATGAGATGCACCGAGAAACCTGGAACTAAGGTGGCGCAGGCGGTAGGAAGCCTCTCTCCCACATCGGAGGGTTCGAGGATCGAATCCCAGTAAAGACAGGAGGAGAAGGATTAGAAGAGAGGGCAGGAAACGGACACAGAGAGTTGCCCAATGAATGGACACAAAAACAGCAAAAACGGTGGGGGGGGGGCTTGTAAAAATGGATAAAAGTAAATAAATAAATCGTTAAAAAAAAAAAAGTGTAGGGGAGTAAGATACGGACTATAGTTAGTAGTAATACTTTGACGATGCTCTTTCATTATTTGTTAACAAATGTTTCACAACAATGCAAAGTATTTGTGGTAGGGTGATGTGTGGGAGCCCTGTATGATGTTATACATGTTTTTTTTAATAAGTTCACAATGTTTACTGAAACACTTATTGTTTATGTATGTTCATGTATGAATGATATACTTCAATAAATTGTTTAAAAATAAACAAACAAACAAAAAAAAACAGATATTTACACATCGATGTTCATAGCAGCATTATTCACAATTGTCAGAAGATGGAAGCAACCCAAGTGTCCAGCAACCAATGAATGGATAAACAAAATGTGGTATATACACACAATGGGATATTATTCTGCTGTAAAAGGGAAAGAAGTTCTGATACATGTGACAACATGGATGAACTTTGAAGACATCAGGTTAAGTGAACTAACTAGACACAAAAGGACAAATCCTGTATGAGCTCACTGATATGACATAATTAGAATAAGCAATTTCATTGAGCCAGAAAGTAGAATACAGGGCAACAGGGGTCAGAGGGGGCTCGGACACTAAGGAATGGGGAGTTAATGCTTAATTGGTAAAGGGTTTCTTTCTGGGGTGATGGAAAAGTGTTGGTAATGGATGATGGTGATGGTAGCACAACACTGCGGACATAACTAACACCACTGAATTATATATTTTAATATTGTTAAAAAGGGAAATTTTAGGTTGTATGTTATTAGAATAAAAATTGAAAAATTTTTTTTTAAAGTCCAACCATAAGACTGTACAACACAGTGAACCCTAAACTACGGACTATAATTAATAGAATTATAGTAATATTCTTCTGTTAATTATAACAAAAGTATACCCTAATGCAAGGTGTTAATATGGAAAAAGTTCAGTGGGGTGAAGGTATGTGTGTGTGTAATCTGGGAACTCTATATTTTCTGCATGATTTTTCTGTAAACTTACAACTTCTCTAATTAAAAAAAAAAAAAAAAGCAATTTGTACTTCATAATGAAATAAAAGCCAGGTCAAGGAACAAAATGGAAATGATACAATTGAGGTTAGTTTGAGCTATTTAACCGAGGGGAGTCAATTTCTAATAAAAATAGCTCAAAAGTACTCTTCTTCAAAATCTATTTTCTGAGTCAAGGAAGTCAAAAGAAAATCTACTTTTTCTAAGAAGAACTGTTTGCTGAATTTTAGAGGTGGAAAAAGATGGCTTGGGACTCCAAACCTGTGAGTATCTGTAGCCGAATCTGGGTTAGAGTTGTCAGTGAGGTCTGGTAGAGGACACAGATGTTGCAAACCTTCTGTACTTCTGCAGAGTCAATGCGTTTACCCCCAACAGGCCTGAGAATATTCCGAACTGATGCAGACTTCTGAAACGCTCGCTTTAAGAGATCTGGCATGAAGAGAAGAAACGTGTGAGCAGAAATCCAGCCATCGGCCAAATTCCACCCCGTACAGGGAAGAGCATTGCAATAAAGCTCCTAATTTACAGCCAGAGTCAGAGAGTGGAACTGCTGTTTTGGTTCCAGTTGCCTCTTTGGGATAAACGAGAAAAACATTAATAACAGGTTTTTAGGTGAACTGTAAAGACCTCTCCACAATCTCAGAAAATTTCTCAGAACAAACCAGGCATATTCAGTTCTTACAGGGCAGTCTTTTACTGTTCTCACTGAACTTCAGAACCCCTAGAGTTGTAAAAGTGGAGAAACCACACAGAGCAAACAGGAGCTGTACTTCAGGTAAGCAGAGCCTCAGGCTCCGGCCTCCTTCAGCCACTCACTCTTCACTGGAAGCACATTCTGTGGCGATGCTGGCTGCACATGGGCTGTCTCCTGGTTCTCCAGCAGCTTCTTGCTCAGGATGTCACTGAAGAAGATTCGGATGAGAGGCACGCCCCACAGGAACTGTAGCTGTTTGGTGATCAAGGGCATTGACTCGTTAAGGCTAGAAGAGAGCAGGAAGAGATCATGCAAGTCAGTTCCAGCTGACTGATGGCCAGGACGAGCACTTACAGCTGCCTTAGCTCCAGGGCTCCTCTTCATCTCAGCCCAGGGTGCAATGTCTTCAAATTCATGATGCTGCCTTACCTATTTTCTATTCATTTAGCCTGGTGTTTAAATTTTTCATTTTAATTCTTAATTATATTCTCTAAAAATTTAGAGAAAAGGATCTGGGTTGACTTCAATTCCCTTTGAATTGTTTGTCTTGTTTCAGTATACCTAAAATATGGCAGTCTAGGTAATCAATAAGTTATGTTGAAGATAGTATCAAAAGAAAAGGTCCATACTTTATTAAATGAAAAGAACAAGTTACAAAATAACACGATCTCATTTTTGCAAAAAACTATTTATCACTATTTATAGAGACAAAAAGACTGAAAGGATGTCCACACAGGTTGTTTTTAGGTAGTAGGATTAAAGAATGATTGTTCTTGGGAGGCGGCTATGGCTCAATCAGTAGGGCTCTCGTTTACCATATGGGAGGCCCCGGGTTCGGTTCCCGGGGCCTCCTGGTGGGGGCGGGCCTGCCCGCACGGCGTGGTTGGCTGACCCAGCGAGCACAAGCAGCAAGGGGGGGATAAATGAATAAATAAATAAAATCTTAAAAAAAAAAAAAAAAAAAAAAAAAAAAGAATGATTGTTCTCTTTTGGTCTTATCTCTATTTTACACAATGAATATATGTTACTTTTGTAATAAGAGACAAAACAATAGAAGCTGAAAGGAAGGAAGAAAGAAAAGGGGGAAGCAGAGGAGAGAGAGGAAGGAGGAGAGAAAGGCATTGATTTGCCTCCAAGACTCACCCATAGTCCACAGATTGGGAGAACCAGCCAAGGACTGGGTGCCAGTGGGTCAGGTTGGATTTCTTCTGTGACACGTACTTCTGACAGTAGCACAGCATCTGGGTGAGCAAACTCACGAACCCATCTGTCTCCTCCTCTAGCACTCTGGGGCTGAGGGAGCCCAAGTGTAAGAGGTTGCCTACAAAGAGAGAGGGTGGTGTGTGATGGGCCTGAGCAACCAAAAAAATGGGCCGTGGCCCTATTAGCCCTGCTCCCTACCTCTGACTCAGGCAGCCATGCCTTATGTGCAAGAAGAAACTCCACGGAGAGGCATCTGTCAAAATGGGGTTGCAGTGTGATAAAGGAATAAAAGCCCAGGCTTCAGAAACAGGTCAACCTGGCTTCAAATCTTGGCTCTGCCAGATGAGCTGCGTGGCCTTCACCTCACCTCTCAAATCTCAGTTTCCTCATTTATTAGATTGGAATAATGATCTCACTGTGAGGGTTATATGAAGTAACGTGGAATGTCATGCATCCACAGGTATGGGATACAGTTACTTATCATTACATTTTAATATTATATTAACATTTTAAAATCTAAGGTCAGTGTAAATGACCTTTCAAAGAACATCTGAAAGTCCTGGGGAATCACCATTATTCAATGTTCACCAAAGTTACTTAATAACCCTTTTGTGAGATCTTCCACAATAAACACCACATTAAAATTTAGGCCTTGGGAAATCTTTCTACCCAAAATACTATAATGAGAACTACGTACCTCTGATGTTTTCAAGTGCTTTTAATCCACACACCTTTTCTTCATACAAAAGCCTACTTATAAAACAAGTGAAGCAGGTGCTGCTGGGCTCTAAGTCCCACCTGTCTGCTCCCTCCCTTCTCTTGAGATAAGAGCTATCCAAAGCAACTCACCATATTTTCATTTTTCACTTTGGCAGCCAGGAAGCTAAGAGCTGAAATTTAATGTTCTTTTACAGTCACTCAACTACCTTCTCAGGTTGGCCTATTTTCCACATGGTTTTTAAATTTACATGTCTATTTAACCATTAAACGGAATACTCATCTTTTATTGTAAGCACTTCCAACTGTTACTAAAAACCAACTCATAACCTCTATAAAGGGTGAAAAGCACAAAGCACAACACGGGCTTTTTTCTGATGCCCAGAACACACTCAAATTCCAGTCATAGATACCCACCCATCAGACAAAGCGTATGGCAGCCTTCTAAACTTTCACATACGTCGCGACATCGATCTTCATCTCTTAAAAATATGATGAATTTACGAAGCATGTCATGAGATTCTAAAACAGTGAGGCGCTGCAAACAATCGCAGACAGTTAAAGAGTTTCCCACTAAAACATGAAATTAGTCACCTGCAGATCATTCACTAGCTCTGTCTAATGTACTATTGGTTGTTCAGTAGAGAAAAGAGAAAGGTGAGAGCCTGCTGCCTTGTGACTACAGTGGCTACTGGTTTGTACGTAAAATAAGGAGAAGGGTGGAAAGCAGGAGAGAAGACATTTTACTTTCTAACTTCTGAGGAGGAAAGCAGAACCAGAACAAGCAGAGTTCATTAAAAGACTTGGGTTTTGAGAGACTTCACAGAGCCCACTTACCTCAGGGGTCAGTGTGCTGAGATGAGCTACAAGAGCGGGAACGGACATGATGTGGTTAAGGAACGGCCGGGTGAGATTGTCTGAAAACTGTGCAGCAACCACAGGGCTAGACACAGGCAGATCACTCAGTCAGCGTGTGTGCCTGGAACAAGAGAACAGCCCTACCGGCGCGCCTCACTCCCCGGGAAATTAGGCCTCAGAGGCCCCCTGGGAAAACTGAAGGCTGAAAGTGGGGATGGACAATAAGGTGATGGTAAGTCGATACCATGCAATATTGTGCAGTTATTAAAAACCAGGATTTTGAAGCAGTTTTCCTGGCATAAGAAAATACTCAGGCTTTAACAAGTTATTAAAAAGCAGGATTAAAAAAAAAACTATATATATGGGAGAAGAGGGATGGGGTAGTGAGAGATGGAGCAAAAGAGAGCTTTCTGGAGTGCTTTCTCGATCTGGTGGTGTTTCCAGTGTGTTCACTGTGTGTGAGATACCTCCCCGAATTAACACTTTTATATTCAATTAAGTATTATATTCAATTAATACTTTTATATTCAATTAAGCAATGTGTTCACTGTGTGTATGATACCTCCCCAAATTAATACTTTTATATTCAATTATTCAATTTTATTATCAATTATATTCAATTAATTAAAAATTATTCCAGGTTCTCTACAAAAAGCATGTATTACTTCCATAATCGGGAAAAGAAATAAATATTATTAAGATAAGATAATGACCCCAACCTTACACAATATATAAAAATGAATTCAAAATGGATCAGATAAGAGCTAAAAGTATAAAATTCTTAGAAGAAAATATAGGAGTAAATCTTCATGACTTTGAGTTAGGCAAAGTTTTGTTAGAAGCTAAAAGCACAAGTAACAAAAGAAAATAAATTGGACTTCATAAAGTTAAAAATTTTTGCATTACAAAAGGATGCTATCAAGAAAGTAGAAAGAGAACCTATAGAGTTGGGAGGAAATATTTGCAAATCATATATCTGATAAGGGACTTGTATCTAGAATACAAAAAGACATCTTTGAACTCAGCAATAAAAAGACTAAGGTCCCAGTTTAAAAATGGGCAAGAGATATGAGCAATCGTTTCTCCAAAAAAAAGATAAACAAATGGCCAATAAGTTCATAAGAAGATGTTTACCATCATTAGTCATCAGGGAAATGCAAATCAAAACCACAATGAGCTACCACTTCCCCTCCGTGAGGATGGCTATATCAAAAAGATAAGACAACAAATGTCAGAGAGGACATGGAGAAGTTGGAACCCTCATACACTGCTGGTGGGAATGGAAAATGGTACAGCCACTTTGCAAAACAGTTTGGTGGTTTCTCAAAGAGTCAAACATAGAATTATCACAGGACCCAGCAATATACCCAAGAGAAAAATGTGGTCAGACAAAAACTTGTACAGGTATGTTCATACCAGCGTTATTCATAATAGCTAAAAAATGGATACCCAAATGTCCATCAATTGATGAATGGATAAACAAAGTATAATATATACATACTATATTTAGAATAGAATATTATTTGGCAATAAAAACAAATGAAGTACTGATATATGCTACAACATGTTAAGTGAAAGAAGCCAAAAATAAAAGGCCACGTATTGCATGATTCCATTTATATAAACTACATAGAGTAGGCAAAGCTATCTACTTTCTGTTTCTATACCTAGGAATGGAATTGCTGGGTCATGTGGGGGCAAGAAAATTCATAAGACTGAAAGGTTCAAAATATCAGTGCCTACATTAAACACTTGTCTACATGAGGCTGAGCAATCAAGCTTATTTCACTGATCTCAACTGGGCAAACTAAGAGAATCAAGTTATTTTTCACATGTTAAAAAAAGAATTTAAAACAGGACCAAACAATTCCTTAGGCAGAGGAAAAAAAAATCATGTAACTGAAGCCATATAGCCTACAAAATAAAAAATATTTACTTTATCCAACCCATTACAGAAAATGTTTGCTGACCCCTGCTCTAGACTATCATTTTCCAAACTGGTGTTTTGTGAAAAATTACTTCAGGGGATATTAACAGACAAGTTAGATCAAAAACAGGGCAGGTGTCTATTTTATTTTATTTTCCCTCAGGGGAGAGCGCGAACGCAGTCCCCCACTACCACAAATTATGCAGTCGAGTTTCCCACATTTGGGGAAATCGCAGGGGTCAGTACATCTGGAGTGCAATGGATAAGCCTCGCCCTGGGAAAACCACCTCGTGATCATGGTATCTCCCCTGCCAGGTAAGTATGGGCAGGTGACTCCTATGTGCTGATGTTTGGGCAACCATCAGGTTACACAAGCGCCAAGGGTCTTGCTGCTGCAGGACTTCTCAGAGCTTCTGGCACTAAGGTGAACTGTGGGTTAGCAGGAGGGGACAGAGCGACACTCTTCTGGGGCCTCTTAACATAACCCCAAGTTAGTGTTCCCTCAACAGTTTAAGAATGTTCCAGACCTACTAACAAGCAGGGCTTTTTAACATTTGGCAGTTCTCAGAATTACAAGCATGATTTGTATAAAGAAATATTCAGCTTCTTACAAACTTTACATCTCCAAACGGACTAAATGATGGCAAATCCTCTAAGGTCCACTGAATCCCAACATTTTATATCCATGCTCATAAAATTGTTTGACCTGCTATTCTCTTAAATCCTTTTACTCTGCCTTTTGCTGGGCCTCCTTCAGCTCTTAGGGTTCCTTTATTTTGTCAATTAAGAAAAACTCAAAAAGAAAAAATGATTGCTTCTTGGCCACTGGCAGACTGAAAGTAATTCAGTTTGAATAGCTTCTCTGACCACATTGAGAAAACATTCAGGGGTAGAGACTGAAGATTGAGGAAGAGAGCAGTCACAGATGTGTCACTTTGGCCAAGAACACTGCCTGTGAATTCTGAATAAATTCTGACCAAATGGGCAAGCCACAGCTAATGCGTGTCATGGGGAAAGGATGACCAAGAGGGAGAAGCATTCTGAAGCATCCTGACCCCGCAGCTATGGTTTCTTACTCACCGCAACGCTAGAGAAAAGGCTGCAGTTAAAGTGCCTTTGGACAGAGAAGGCCGGGGTCTTGCCAGGCCACGTGTTAACAGCATCTGAAAAGGACATTTTAACTAGTCAGGGAAAGACACCAACTTTAAATTTACTTGTAAACAAAAAAGAAGCATAAAAGTCAAACGAGTGCTTCAGATAAAAAACTGTATTGGAATGTTTCTAGAAAAGATGGAGGAGAAAAGTAATGGGTATGGGGGTTCATCATATCACTCTTCCTTTACTTTGAATAGCAAGTTTAAAATTTTTCTAATAAAGTTGGAAAAATTTAACTGATAAAAGGAATATTATCAAGACACCAGATTATTTTCAAAGTAGTTCCATTATTGGTGTTGAGCATATGCTTCCCCTACTGAGATAAACTGTGGCTAATACCACTGTTTGCCATGACACCACCTCACATGGTTGTTGAGACAAAATGAAACCAAATAAAGGAACCTGCCCATCGTGGTGCCCGGCAAAAGGAAGGGCTTCATCAATGTTACTTCTAAACCTTCCGGTCAGAGTACTTTTTAGGCTTCTGACAAGTCCCTGGAGTTATAATTGGCACAATAAGGTACAGAGCAGACAAAAGGCTGTTCAAGGACACAGAGGGAGAAAGAGAATTCTAGACACTGACCACAAAGGAACCAGAGGAAAACAAGCCCTAGGGCTCCCTCCTGAACTTAAATTTCAAGCGGCTGGATCCCACCCTCCCCCAGCAGTAAAGGCCTTCCAGGCCTGCCATCCCCTCTACCTGAACTACAAGGGACCCAGGCAAGGGCAGGGAGAAGGAAATGCTGGGCTTTACACTCTTTTGGCAAAAAGTGCTTCTGCGAGGAAGGCAGCAGATACGCTGAAACCAAATCTAACAATGCAAGTTCAGGTGTTGAAGAATGTGGCAGTCACATTTGAGGGGACATGGTCACAGACCTGCAGCACAGAATAGAATCCACGCTGGTTGAGATGTCCCATTATATTTGCACAAATGTGGTTCAGGGCTGGTCGAAGACCCTCACCTAAATGAAGAAACAAGTCTGAGCACAATCTCTGACCATAATGTGAACAGTTTATATGTGACAGAAAATCATGCCCCAGGCCCAAGGCCATTAAGGAAAGGAGCACATCTCTTGCCTCCTTTCTACTCCCCATAGGGCCACTGCTAGAGCTCAGGGAGATGTTACATATCAGAAATTCTTTCTCTCCTGGCAGGCCTGGCTCAAGCGTCATCTCTTAGGAGATGGGTCCTCTCGTTCTCCTGGCCAGAAGTAGCATCTATGGCCTCTGAGCCAGCACCTTTTCTGTTTCCCTCTTAGGGCCTGGTCCTTTCTACTCTCTAGCTGCCTCCTCTCCCCATGGGATACAAGCTTTCCTGGCAGTGCCCAGAACTTACCAATTTTTGAATCCCCCCCGCCACGTCCAGGATAATGCCTAAAACAAACCCCTCTTCCCTTTGCGGGGTCTCTGCATATGGAATTTCCCCTGCTTTCAAAATCTCCTCCCTCCTCTTCAGGCTGTGAACTCTAACTCTCCCTCCTTCTCCCAGGTTAGACACCACTTCTCAGGAAAGCCTCCCTTACCTCACAAAATACCTCATTTCTCTGTGCCCTTCCTTCCACAGCAGAGTGACTTCTATTTAATATGTCTCCCTCACCAGACTCTAAGTTCTATGTGTAAGGGCAGAGCACACAGCAGTTCAGCACCTAAAGCCACTCAAGGACAGTGATCTTTACTGTCTTGCTCCTAACTGTGTCCCCAGTACCTAGCACAGTCTCTGGCACATAGTAGGCTATTTGTTGAATGGATGCATGAAATGAATATATGAACTACATCGGGCTAAGGGCACCTTTCAGGGAAGAAGTCCACTTTCTAATGCAAATTTAATGGGCAAAGTAGAATCATGTGCTGCCTAATGATTTCTCCAACTCAATGAGAAGATTTAGATGAATATTATCACTTGGAGGTCGAGGTGCTGTGGGAGTCATAAAACCTGAGACCAGAGGACCCATACCTTTAAACATGAATTCAAAGAAGGGAGAAGCTACAGTGAAATCTGAAGGGACATGCTGAGGGCCTTTCCTTTCGAATGGTCTCAGGACCTTCCCTGAGGCTTTTGGCAATGAAAGTGATTCTTAAAAAGGAGAAAAGATCCCCCAAGCTCTCTACGGGAATGCCAGCTAGGAAAGATTTTGAAGCAAGTCCCACAGACCTTTTCCCCGGAGAATTTTCCATGTTGACGTGTCTGTGAAAGTGACAAGCATCGTGAGGTACAGCATGATGAGTCTGGAGTCTTGTAAGATTTCAGGCTGGAAACAATAACGACAGGAAGACTAAGACACATGTCCTTCAATCCCTCCTTTTATTTTTCTGAGTGTACTCAGGCTGCAGTAAACAAGTCAGGATATATGTAGATCTCTATTCTTTCTCTCTTGCAGAGGGACCACTTTAGCAGTTAAGTGATAGGGATTTCGGCACCCTGGTTCTGAGGAACATGAAATACTCCTGCGGACAGAGATCTGAGAGTTCCTGGAGAACAAGATGACCAGGGCTGGCATGCTTTTTCAATGTATTTATGTGTAAACCCTGGAGAATCAGAGTAGAAACGCAATGGGGCACAGCAGGGACTCTGGGCTCAGGTTTCTGGTTCCACCACTTATTAACTGTTCTCATCTCAGGCAAGTTTCTCAACCTCTCTGTACCTCAGTTTCTGCATCTGTCAACGAGGACTAGTAACAGTGCTTTCTTCACAGGGTTGTTGTGAGGAATACATGGATTAATGTACATAAGGCACTAAGAATGAGACCTGGCACATAGAAAACTCTATGTAAACATTGTTTATTGTAATAATCTTGATTATTGTTCATTGTTTCTCAAGAGCAGGTCAAGCAAAAGGAATAGAAAATAGGCTCAGAGACGCTGTAACATGTATACCTGGAAGGAACCTTGGACGCCATCAAAGTTCACGGAAAAAAAGAGGGGAAGTGACTCGCTCAAGGTTATGTGGGAAGTCAGCAGTGGATAAATTTCAGTTCTCCCTGGGGCTCAGTGTTGTTCTCTCCTAAAGTGTGTGTCTTTACATCAACTTTTTTACTTTTTCAAAGTAGAAGAGCCTGTCCTTAAAGAAAAATCTGTTGTGTACCACAGATACAGAAAGCAGATAGGGGGATCTGTCTGGCTGAACGGAAAGTAGGGGAAGAACCCACCCACTTGGCCCTGAGGCATTGTGATGGAACCCCAGGGCTCCAAGGCACAGGGTGTGAAGAGCGTTCATGAACGCCTGAGAGATGGCTGGAAACAGACTGTTGCGGCCTCTGGAGCCATTCACTTCATTCCCCAGCTACTACCTGGGTCCTGGCCAAGCCTCTGCTCCTGAAACCTCTCCCTCCCTGTGTGCAAAGTGGAAATGGCTGCTGTTTGTGTCTGCTCACATCCCTTCCTGCCTTCTTATAACACTAAGGTGGGTATGGGACCATGCTGGGCCAGTCACAGTACTTCATCCCTCTTGCCACTGTCACCGGTTCAGGGTTGAACTCAGGATCCAATGGGGCCTCTAAGAGTCCTCCTGGATTTTCAACTGGAACTGGTAGGGGAAGCCTCCCTTTCCTCTTTGAGAGTAAGGATGTGAGGCCAGAACTACCGGCTGCCAAAGTTATGGCAAGAGAAGATGCAGGGGACCCCAGAAGGGAGGAGAGATGAGAAAACAGTGAGAGGGAGAATCCTGGCAGTACCTGGCTCTAGTCATCCCCAGCTGCCGTTTCATAGAAACAAAATATTCTCTTTCTTGTTTAAGCTTGTATGTATCACTAGCGGGTTCAATAATAGACTATAAAGGACCCATTACACCAAAAGAACAGAGAGGAAGATGACAGATTCCCCTGGCATCAAAACTGTGACAAGTGGAGGTCAATGTTCAATATTCTGTACATTAAAGAGGCTCATATTGATAACTGTATCTAACTTCCAAGGGAGGGGCCAACTTATAATTCTTTTTTTCTTTTTTTTTGTTTTTAAAAAAATTTTTTTAAACTTCTAATTCTTTACTTGACTCTTACTCACAGATCATCAAAGGTACAACCTGTGAGGGAATCACGGGGACTCTGAAAATATACACAAAAGACCCTAAATGGGAACAATATATTTATTTATTTTTTTTGTTACCTTGAGCTGCTCAAGAAACTCACAACAATACCACAGAATGTCCTTGATCTGTTTAATCCATAGGAGGGTAAGATCCTTGGAAAGAGCCAGGGACACATACCACACCTACAAGCAGGAAAAAGAAATGTTATGGCAGTTACAGCAACTGTATTACATTTTAGCTAGGTGCAAAGCCAGATAAGACAGTGGGGATGGATGAATAGCATATGGGACCTATTTTAACCCTAAACCCAAAGACAAAATAGCCCAGTAGTTTCCATCTTGAGTAAGTGGCACAAGCAGAACGGAGCTTGTTAGCGATGAGATTAAGGAATCATTTGTACTTTACATCAATGTTTTCACTCTATTACTTATTTGCATATGTGTGTGAATTAACAAATCATAACATTCAACAGAAACTTTCAGAGCCAAATGGACTGGCTTCTTGGGTGCCTATGGGAAATCTTCCAGTTCCCGTCCCCACTTACCTTGGGCTCATTCTCGGCCTCCATGCTGCTCAGGATGGAGCGGCACAGCTTCTCGAATCTCTGCAGAGAGGGAGGATGGGGGTTATAAATTCGTGGAACTAACCAAGAAGTGGAAAAGTGCTCTGTGGGCACCTGGCCTGTGCCAAGCATTCTGCCAGGTCACTCACATACATGATTTTATACATACATACATACATATATTTTTAAGGATGTACAGGGGATTGAACCCAGGACCTCATACACAGGAAGCAGGTGCTCAACCACTTAGCTATACCCGCTCTCCTACATGATTATATTTAATTCCTTCTTACAGACGTGGAAACTGAGGATTAGAAAAGCTAAAGAAGGGTTCTCAAACTGGTGGCCACAAGCTGGATGAGCCCTATAGATGCATTTTACTTGACCTGCACTATGTTTTATTTATTTATTTATTTTTTAAAAGATTTTATTTATTTATTCATTTATCCCCCCCTTGCTGCTTGTGCTCGCTGGGTCAGCTAACCACGCCGTGCGGGCGGGCTTGCCTTCACCAGGAGGCCCCGGGAACCGAACCCGGGGCCTCCCATAAGGTAAACGGGAGCCCTACTGATTGAGCCACAGCCGCTTCCCTGCACTATGTTTTAGAGATTGGTATATTTCAAATAAAAAAATCCAGATTAGAGTTCCTTTTCAAAAAACAAAAGCAATCTGGCAAACTGGACGTCTTTGCCTGCAGATCAGCAGCTCTCTCTTACATGGGTTTGTGCTCTCCAATTTGCTATTTTTTAGGTGTGATGGATATTGACTTTTGCTTCACAGACATCAACCACAGACTGTGGTGTCATTACTTTAATTCTAAAATGCAAAAGGAAGACAAGTGGAAACTGGAAAACAGGTTACACTTTGGCTATACCAATCTGGATGCACCAGGAAAAGTGGTACCTTACCATAATGAGCTGTGGTCTCCTCCTCTGTAACACGGGGGTCACTCTGAGCTCGCCTCTCCTCACCAGATGATTGTGTGTTCACACCTCCCTCCCCGGCTGGGCTATGAGCTTCGTGAGGGAAGAGATCTTGCCTGCCTTGTTCCCTGCTTGGGCCTCAGTGTCTAGAAGAATAGCCTAGCACAAGGCAGATGCCCAATAAATATTTACTAAAGAAACAAATGTGAGGATTAGCAGTGACAAATGCCTAGCCCCTGGTAAACTGCCTGACATAGAAAGCACCCCTCAGTGGTAGCTAGTCTTCCTATTACTATCTTTGTTACTATTACAGATAACTGTAATAGCTGCTTTCCTGGAATTTTATTTCCCAAGATGATTATTTCTAACCCCAAAGATACAAACTGACACATTTTATTTGGTTTGCAGGATTAAAAAATTTCAAATTAGCTGCCAACTTTTGCAATTAGGACATCGAATATAGAAATCCAGAATTCCAGCATCACTTTAAAAAATCAAGAGTATAAGTACACTACTACTGGAGCTGAGTTGTGGCTGCCCCTTTGGATGGGGCATACCAAAGATCCCATCATTCCCTTTAAGATTCTTAAACTGCAGCCTGTCAGTTACCATCTTTTACCAGACTTGTGTTGTTGTTGTTGTTTTTTGTCTCATAATTGGCTTCTTTTACTTATTTACATAACCTGCCTGGCTCCTATATGCATTTGCTTTCCCAACTCCTGCTCAAAATAGTCAATATGAAAAGAATCTTGATGATTCCCAGAAGCACTGGACATAACCCCTACAAAATGGGTCTCAAGAAAACAAATGGGGGGTGTGGGTGTAGCTCAGTGGTTTGAGCATCTGCTTCCCATGTACGAAACCCCGGGTTCAAGCCCTGGTACCTCCTTAAAAATAAACAAATAAATAAATAAATAAATAGAAGAAAGAAAATAAAAGCGTCTATATGATTTTTCTCACAACTTCTCTAATAAGAAAATATATATTAAGAAAAAAAGGAAACAAAAGGGGCAGGATGTGGGGGCCACAACAGTAAGTACGTCATAGAGGTGCTGTAAGGACTAAGTGAATGTTTATAAATTACCTGCAAAAACACCTGGCATAGGGTAAGCACTAACTATACACATTTCCTATTATTATTTTACCTCATTATCTTCTTTAATTCTGAATAAGAACAGCAGTTTCCTGGCAATCTTAAAGATACAAAGTGCGCTTCTTTTACTGGACCCAGAGTCATCTGCTTTAAGTAACTCATCAATCTCTTTCCTAGGGAGGGAAGAGTGGAGGAAAAAAAGGGGGAGGGGAGCGTTTTAATTAGGAGCTCACAGCAGTTGCAAGGCTTTTTAAGCACTCTAAGAGAAAACTCATGTATTTTCTATTAATGAGGAGCAAGAGAAAAATGCACTGAGGAGTTCCTGGCGCCCACCTGATTTCTCTCTGCAGTCGACTCCGACAGAGAAAACTCCGGACGTGGGCCTGAATCTCAACAGCTGCCCGTTCCCGCTCCTTCTGCACAAGCCTTTCTTCTCGGGCCTGGCGGGCTCTATCGATGAACCATGCTCTCGAGGTCTGAGATACAGTGAACATGTTTGCAAATCCTGCACAAGCCCTGTAAGGAAATCAGCAAGTGGCTGTTGTAGATCATTCTGTGGAAAACATTCACAGAAAGGCGCTCCAGACTAGAGGGCAGGCAGAGACTGGGGCACAAGCAGACAGGCTCTCAGGACCCTCAGCAGCCTCCGAGGCACTAACAGCTCTCCTGGCCCAAGTCCCAACTTCCTATCAGCTCCTTTCATGCAACTGACCAAAGGCCAGAGATGCTTTATACAGTGTTAAATAATGGCATTTCCTTAAGAAAGAAAAAGCCTATCATACCAACTACATCAGGGCCAAGACTATGCCTGTTTCACTGCCTTAACGATGTTTTCATTTCCTAGTGCAGCCCCTGATACAGGTTTTATAAAGGTTTAATCAGTGAATCAATTCCGTCCATAAATCTTCAAACCAGGCATCTCCTAAATCAAAGGTTTCCAGATATTTGAATTTTCTGGAGCAGTCAACAGTATTTGGGAAGTCAACATTGGACAATCAACTTTTATTTTGCCAAATAAAGGCTTGGGGGGAAAATCAAACAATTATTTTCTGTCACCATTATTTTATTTATCCAGTCATCAAACAATTATTTATTGGTGCCTACCTTCTGCCCAATACATAAAAGTCTTCCATTTTAAAAGTGGGGTGGAAGGAGGGGAGTGGTTATTTTAACACCAAAAAAAGCAAAAAGCATATGCTTTCAGAATACAAGACAGTCCATTAAATTGAATACATTTGGTTTTATGTGTAACTTATTCTGCAGTGATTTTCCCCTTTCTGCCAAGGGCTATGCAGACTTTAAAGTACAACTGCTCCTGTCCACTGATAGTTGCTTTTTTGAACAGAGGCTCTAAATTATACATTTTTATCTAAATCACCAGTAACAGACTTCTCCCAAAAGGATGACTTTGGCTAGCAGCCTAGAGCATACAGCACTGGCCCATGGAGCCTCTTATGCTGAGATGACTTCTTCAGGGGCTTGGTAACTTTGTCATTCAACTCTAAGTACACAATCAGTGCAGCTCACAGAAGCACTGGAATGAATTATTCAGAAGTCCAAACTTCCAGAAAACAATCCTTTATCAGGGTATTTCACTCCAAGCAGCATCCACATGAAAACATCAAGAATAAAAAGCTCACGCTAAGCTACTCTCATATCAATGTATCAAGAAACCTCTGTGGCACATTCTCAACACTGATTCACAGCTATCAAACAATGGGTTTTTTCCAAGATGTGGGTCTTTCACCAGTAATTTTCAAAATGTTAACAGAGCTCTGACCACAGAAGACTCATTTACTATTTCTGTCTGGAGAGCTCACCTGAGGGTCTGCCTGTGCTGCAGAAATGCCAGGTAAACATTAGTGATCTGGCACAGGACTCACAGCTGAGGGCGGCTTCTCACTTGACAGGGGCTTGTCTTCTCTGCAAAAGAAGCACAAGTAAAATTCCACGTTTAGGGCTAAATTTTACAGGTGTGGCACCATACATCTTCCTCACTGAGTAAAGGTAATAAATACAGTGCCTGTTTTCAAAACCCTTGTGTCCTTTTTAGTTAACAACTCGTCTAAATGTTAAGACTATATCCCCAGAGTCCTCACAGGTTAAAGGGAATCAGTTGAAAATAATCCCAAATAAAGTGGCTTCCTTTGCAAAATCAGAACTAAAGCTTTACATTCTTTGTGATGGTAAGCAAGAATAACACTTAGAGGCAGCAGACTGTTTAATTAAAAGCTATTCAAAATTATGTATGACATTTTTAACAACATGGGAAAATGTTTATGTCTTAGAACTGAAAAAAAAAAAAAAGGACTGGTTATGAATCAATGATTCCCAATTATTACATAAATGAAGAGAAAAACCCATGTACATACATGGGCCAGGATGAAATACATCAACATGTTAAGAGTGGTTGCTTGGAGGTAGTAGAACTGGGAGATTTTATACGCTCTTTTAACTGGTCTCTATTTTCTAAATTTCCTATGGAAAGGACGTGGTAAGGCAGCATGGCACAGTGGTAGGCACACTGGCTGGCACACTGGCTTTGGAGTCATACAGAGATGGAGTCAGTCCCTAGCTCTGCCAAGTATGGGGAGATGTCTCAGAGCCTTCCTGTCTTCTGTTAATTGCAGATAATAGAACTTGGCTCAGAGGCCGATCATGAAGATTAAATGAAATGATGTACATCAAGTGCCTATCGAGGTAGCAACAGAGGGGACGGTAAATAAGTCTGATATATTATTCTTATAGACACAGTTTTGGGTTATTCTTAAAACTCTTCAGCAGAGGATCTGCTACACAGACACTCAGGGTCTTTTTGGTATGAAATAATGCTAGAACCCTCACCATTCCTCATCATTTAATTTTTTTCTATTCCTGGGTACACTAAGATTCACCAGCCCCACATTTGGGCTCATGAACCCCTAGCCGAGATATTTAGACTGGGTATAAAGCTTCAAGCTCTTGAGAGTTGCGAAAGGACAGGGCCCAAGTCAGGAGCACAATGGTATGCTCTTTCCTTACACGCAGACAGTTCCCTCATGGTGGGGAGTGGCAGAAGCAGAAGGGGAAGAGGGAGCCTCTCCTCAATGGAAAAACAGGAGGTTGTATGCAAATTGTGACTAAGTACCTTTAAGATTATCTTCAAAATTTTCACTTCTCCCAGGGGGTCTCCCAGACTAAGATCCCTTCCTTGAAATTATTAAACCCTCAGCAATACTATATGTTGGCTTCTGTTATACTTTATGGTAATCTAAACTTTGCTGTTTTTCTAAACCTTTTTTTAAATTTATTTCCTCTAGCTGCACAGCATCTACTAGACGTCAATGAAATAAAACACACAACCAAGTATCTATTAAGTACTTACTCTGCTAAATGCCGTGGGGAATGACGGAAAAGGCTGCCTGTAGTGGAAAGTGCCTTGGATCAGAAAAAGTAGCCCTTGGTTCTCTTTAGTCCTGAGTTTACCTCTTATTTTACCAAGTTTCTTATCCTTTCTAGGCCTCAGTTTCCTTATCTGTAAAGGGAGGATAATATTACCTACCTCTTAGGGTTGCTAAAAAAATGAAATATTTATCCTTCTCATACCTCAATTTAGTTATTACAGCACTGTAATTAGGATAAAGTGAAAATAATAAGGGGAATCTGAAAGTATACAGCACACATGTGAGCTTTATTTATTGTATTGTAATGTCCTCAAGAAGCTTAAGGAAATCCAGTTGAGAAAACAAGAAACATAAAGATGGAAAGATCAGAAAACAAGAGGTTGGCGGTAGCCAAGATAATTTGGAAAGCAAGAGAAAACTAAGCTGAGTACCCACTATGTGTCAAGACCTTTCTGAATGATCTCATCTAATAAGAATGGCAACCCTGTAAGAAGCTCATTTATTACCTCCCAGAATCCAAGTTAAACCACTGGTAGAGCCAAGATTTTTATACCTATCTTTGAGGATTCAGATTCCTCTCTACTTTTTCTATATTCCCATGAGACCTGCCCCAAATCATAGTTTTTTGGGTCCAAACGACTGTGGATACACAGAAATGAAGCCAATCTCATGGAGAACTACAAGAGCTTAACAGACCAGAAAGTATTGTCCAAAGGTAAAATGCCATAAACACTAACTGCTGACTAAAGCCAAGAAGAGTCTCCTTATATGGTGCAAACAGCGGGGCAGCCAGATTTGTTAAGGGCCAACCACGAACCAGACACCGCACAGATATTTAGCCAACCCTGTCTTTTCAAAAGCTATCATGCCTCAATTTTTAAATAGGAAACAGGGCTTAGACAGACTACTATTAATAATTGCTATCATTTAATGAAGGCTACAGCCTATCTAGCTGGGTGCAATTATCAATTATACTTTCTAATGGGAAGAAAAGAGATACAGAGAGAGGACATGACTTGCTGGGCCCTTGTATTTGAACCCACTTCTGACTCCAAAGCAATTACTTGTTTGTAAATGAAACAGACAAGATCCAACTCACAGAACAGCAAAACAGCAAGGCTGCCGTGGGATCAAATTGAAGTCAAATTACGACCAAGTCCAGAATTTTCTTTATTGATGTCATTAAAAACATCTGCCTTTATTGAGCGCTGTGTCTGGCAGGGCACTAAAGCGTATTATACAATAACCCTTTGAGAAAAGGCTAGTATCTCATTTCACAGAGGCGGAAACTGAGGCTCAGAGAGGTGAGGGAACTCGCCTAAGGTCACACAGCGAGTGAATAAAATTCGAGCTCCGATTTGGATGGTTCCTGAGGCCCGGAGTCTTTCCTTGACATCAACAACCTCAATAGCAAATCCTTCGCTCGGCATTAGTTCGTTTATAAAGGCCTATCACCCAGGAGATGAAAAGAGGTGGAAAGGGCCGCGGAGAGACTCCCTGGAGCCCTAAAGCCACCCCTCAGCACCTGCCCTTCCGACATGGGAGCCGGGGACCGGGTCCCCGGGCCACCTCTCTCAAAGTCTCCTTCCCCGTCCGGCGCACGCCGACTCTGTTCCCACTCGCTACCCACCAGCCGTAGACCTTTACCGGCTCGGAGCCCCCGCGCTCGGGGTCGGAGCTGTCGCTGTCGTCGTCTCAGCCTGATCCCCCCGAGTTCTGCCAGGCCCGGGGCAGCGGCCAAAGCCCGACCGCCATCTTGCCCCGGCGTGTTCGCGCTGAGAGTTCCGCCTGGACACAAGTATCCAGTTCCGGGAGACGACAGTTCCGCAGAGCCTTTGCGCCCGGGAAGGAAAATCCCCCCGGAGCCTCAACCTATTCTCTGGAAACTGAAAGAGTGGAGCATTAAGAACTGGATAAATGCCTGACCCATACGAGAGGAGTGGACTCCATTCCGGCCGGGGAGAGGAAAGGACAGCACACATGCTAGGGGAACAACGGATGCTTTAAGATGGTGCCCTCAGCGGGGCGGAAGTGGGGTGTGGGTAGCGGAAGGGTCCGTCCCAGCCCCGCCTCCGCCCCGGCTTGCCCGAGCTGGGTGTTTCCTGCCTCTCTCAGTCCGGGCTTGGAGACTCCCGCGTCCTCCGACTTTTCATGGTGAGGAAGACACTGCCCACGACTGGGACCCTGGGCGGCTCGGGGAGCCGGGCAGCGGCGGATCAGAGAGGAGAGGGCCCGGGAGGAGGAGGCGCGATGAGGGGTGGTCGCGGTAGGAAAGAGGCGGTTGGGGGATTGGATGGGGGCGAGGCCTGGGTTGGGGGAAGGCTTTGGGTGGAGAATTGGAGGGTCCCTGTCTGTTGGGGATCCGGAAAAGGGTATGTGGATTTGGGCAGTACATATGTGTGTGGTGAGGTTAGGGGTCTTTGAGTCTTGAGTGCTTGTTGAAGGTGGGAGTTTGTGCTGTGAGGAGAACAAAGAGATGTCATTGAAGACAGACGCTTGGGAGAGTGAAATGAGGATTTGGGAGGTTATGGAGAATGGACTTGTTATCAGAGGGTGAAGTGGGATTCCTTGGGACGGAGTGTTTGGGGTTTTTCGCGGTTGTAGTGGGAGTCTGGTTTTGGGGTAAGTGGAGCTTGGAATTCCCAGGTGAGGCTGAATACACGGGTGAGTGGATCGAGGAAGAGCTAGAGAGAATAGGAAGGTGGGTGTGCATTCAGTGTTTGGACTCCCAGGGATTGAGGCCAGGAGTCTGAGGTCATAGTTCTTCTGCCACGGAGTTGATCGCCTTAGCTGGGTCCCGGGTATCTATCTAGTCACTTCCGTTGAGGTCCGATGTGGCCACACCTAAGGAGCAGAGGAAGTCTCACATGCTGTCTCTCAGCTGTGGGAAGGTTTGCTTGGGACCTTTCAAGGGTCTGTTCCTTGAATAGCTTGTCTTTGAGTGGGGACAAGCAAAGGCCAGCACAGATCCTCTTTTAACTTGTGTGCTGGGTGCCTCTTCCCGGGGAAAGTGTAGTCTTTAGGGAAGTTCAGTCCCCAGGACATTGCAGAAAAAGAAATGAGTCAACCTGTATCTGACTTTGGTCTGCTCCATTTTGTGCAAAGTAAGGACCACCAAAGGGGAAGGAGATGGTATCATAAACCAGTGGTGGTTCTCAAACTGTGGTCTCCAGACCAGCAGCATCAGCGTCACTTGGCAACTTGTTAGAAATGCAGATTGTCAGGCCCCACTCCAGACTACTGTATCAGACACTCAGGTGAGGCCCAGCAATTTGTTTTAACAAGGCTTACAGGTGATTAATGATTTCTTGATTTGAGCTATATAATGAAAGGAGCATGAGATATGGAGTCAGGGTCCTTATTCTGATACTAATGTGAAAAGTTGGATTGATAGTTAACATCTTTCTCACAACACCTTTGTGAGAAATAGGCCAGTAGTTGGTATGCTGCACACAGGAAGAGAATGTCGTTCAGCCGAACACTTGGAAATAGGAATGGCTGTCTTATAAGCAAGTTTTGGATGCAAAATAACACTGTAGTTATACACCTGATATTAGTTTGGTTAAAATGGAACAATAGAATTTTCTGACTTGTAGAAATGCTGACACTTTGGGACAGCTTTCTGATTAGCCTCAAGACAGTGTTTCTTTTTTTTTTTTTAAGCCAGGCACTGAAAGACAGTGTTTCTTAAAAACTTCCCTTCTTTAAGAATTAGCCTCGCTAACTTTTTTTTTTTTTTTAATCACACATCTCTGGTGATTTTTAGATCAAGCTGGTTAAAGAAACACCTTTAGCTGAGTGACGCCAGCCCTGGCTAAGTGATAGAATCACCTGAAGAGCTTTTAAAATGCTAATTACTGGGCTTCCTTCTCCCCATTTTGATTCAGTTGGTCCTGGATGAAACCGAGACATCAGTATTTTTAAAAGCACCCAGCTGATTCTAATGTACAACCAGGACTGAAAACTGGTCATAAGAAAAACTTGAAGGGAAAACCTAAGGACCATGTGCCAAGTACTTTAATGTTCACTCCCTGAGGGTTGTTATGAAGATTATAGCTTTAATACTCCCAATGTACAAGTTAGGACATTGGGAGTATTAAAGGTTAAATCACTTGTCGGAACATCACGCAGGAAGTGGTGGAACTGGGATTGTGGTACAGGTTTTCCCAACTCTGCATTTAGTGTTCCTTCCACATACACATACCTTTGGCCCTCCAAGGGAGACAGTTAGACAGGATATTGCCTAGAAAACATCTAAGGGCCAAAGATTTGGAGTCTTCATTTCTATTGTACTTGCCTGGGTCTCCTTTGAAGTCCACTATTTTCCTCTGTTCAGCTGGTTATTTAAATGTGGATACAGTTGCTCTCTGCCTGTGACTCTCAGGCTGTGAAGTGGGGGCTTTTGTTTATGTGCTTTGGTTTGTTTTTATGTGTGGGTCAATGTATTAGGGTTCTCTAGGGAAACAGAATCAACAGGAGATATCTGTCAATAGTATGAGATTTTATAAGAGTCTCTCACGTGACCATGGGGATGTACAAGTCCTGGTTCTGCAGGCAGGCTGCAAACCAGGGGCTCTGATGAAAGTCCAATGAGGTCCTCGATGAGTTTCTGAAGAAGTTGGCTGTACAAAGACAAGCTGCGAAAATCGTCTCTGAATGCTGAAATTGCTTCCCCCTTTAAGCCATTCAACTGATTGGATAAAGCATCGCTCATTTGGCAATCTCCCTGATTGATATAGATGTAATCAGCTATCTATGCAGTAAACTCCCTGGTGACTAAAGTCCATAAATGTCCTTATATTACAGTTGAGCCCACTGCTTGGTTGACCAAACAACTGGGCACAATTACCTGGCTGAGCTGACGCATTAACCTAACCATCACAGTTAAGAATTCATTGGGTTGATATAACGAGATTGGAGACCATGAAGTTACCTGTAGCCTAAGTGAGGGGTAAAGAAACTTTTAGAGGGAGTGTATATGGCTCAAGTGGTTGAGTGCTTGCTTCCCATATGGGAGGTCCTGGGTTCGGTTCCCCGTGCCTCCTAAAAACAAAAAAAACAAGCAAACAAATAAAAAACAAAAAAACAACTCAGGGGAGCTGATGTGGCTCAGTGTTTGAGTGCTTCCCACGTACGAGGTTCCCGGGTTCAATCCCCGGCCTGGAACCTCAAAAAACACCAAAACTTTTAGAACAGTGGTTTGCCGTCTTGTTAGATTCACCTGGAGAGTTAAAAAAAAAAACAACAAAAAAAAAACAACAACAACAACCTCCTCCGTTGCCCAGGTCACACCCAACAGACCAATGACATCAGAATTTCCGTGCATTAGGACCCAGACATCAGTTTTTGGGTTTTTTTTTTTTTAAGGTTCACAGGTGATTCTGATGCACAGCCAAGTGGAGAGCTACTATTTAGAGTCAGCAACAGTATATTCAGGAAAGATGGAAAAAAGAGAAGTTGTGCCATATCCATACTTTTCTGATTGGATAGAATCTCGTGTATCATTACCTCTCTCATACCTGTAACCAATCCTGCTCTCTTTTGCCCATCCAGCTCCAACCTCAGTAACAATGAAATCAAACCTTTGAAACAAGTGAAGAAGCAGAATCACATCAGGAAGAGCTGAGGCAGTTCCCTGTAAAGAACTTTGCTATAAGAGGTTTATTGTCTAATGTTGTGTGTCCTCAGTTCCCTGTAACTCTGGCTCAGGGACATGAACACAGCCAGAACCTAATGTTCTGATTGACTTTTGGAGGGAGTGGGCTCCAGAAAGATTGAGAGCTTTCTTTGCCTAATCTGGAGTCTCAGGTTAGATCAGGGTGGGTTCTGCCTTTATCTCTTAGTAATAAAGTCTGATGTCAATAGAGCTGGAAGCTGTCTCCAAAGAGAAGATAATTTGAGACTTTGAGAGCATTTTCAAATAATCATAGGTGCCATTCGTATGGAATGTTTACCCTTAACCAGGGGCTGTGCTGAGTGCTTTCTGTAGCACCCCTTACAGCAGCCTTGTGAGGGACATTCGATAGATGGGACTAGGCTCAGAGGGATGACTTGCCCAGGCTCCACAGCTAGTAAATGGCAGGGCTGCGGCTTAAACTCAGGTCTGACTCCAAAACCCATGTCCTTAGCTGCACATTGCCTCTCATCTTTGTTCAGAGCTTTTTTGTGGGGGGATGGGGGTGTGTGTGTGGGGGGCTCTTCTTTCTCAACTTATGTCATAGCTCTAAACACACCAAGTATAATTGTTGATAAAACCATGGGCTCTAGGCCCGCCAGAACTTGCTCACATCCTTTGCTGACTCGCCTTGTGACTTTGAGCAAGTGACTGAACTTCTCTGGACTATGGTATCCTGATCCACAAAATGCAAGTGATGCTAGCTATCTTTCAGCATTGTTTGGATTAAAAAAAAAAAAAAAAAAGAAAAGATGTATGTGGTGGTAGAAATGAAGAGAGTAGAATCCTATGGGAGGGGCATGGGGGAATTGATGGGAAAGGGGGAACAGAGGGCCTTTCTGGAGCAATGGAAATGATTTCTATCTTGACTGGAATGGGGGCTACACAGATGGCATATATTGACCAAAACTCATCAACTAAAAATCTGTTTTATTATATTCAAATTCTATCTTTAAAAAGGTATTGCAGGGGAGTGGATGTGGCTCAAGCATTTGAGTGCCTGCTTCCCACATGGGAGGTCCCAGGTTTGGTCCCTGTGCCTCCTCAAAACAAAAACAAAACAACAGGGAGTAGAGGTGGCTCAAGGCATTGGGCGCTTTCCTCCTACATGGGAGGTCCCAGGTTCGTTTCCCGGTGCCTCCTAAAAAGAAGACAAGCACACAATGAACAGACACAGAAAGCAGACAGCAAGTACAAAATAATTGGGTGGGGAGGATAAATAAAATAAATCTTAAAAACAAAACAAGCAGACAAATGAAAAAACCAACTCAGGGCAGCTGATGTGGCTCAGTGGTTGAGCACTGGCTTCTCACATATGAGGTCCTGGGTTCAATCCCTGGCCCTGGTACCTTAAAAAAAAAAAATTACAAAGCAAAAAAGGTACATAACATATACTTGATGACTTTGTTTCATGGTAGGTGCTTTACAAAATGCTAGATGATTTCCCATAAACATATTTTTCCTGTGTAAATTTGGATCTGATAACACAACTATAAGCCTTTTTTTCTTCACTCCAGATTTTTGATTATTGGAAACTATTCCCATAGCTACTTCTGTCATTCAGTGGACAAAGAATTTTTCTGGGGGAGGTGGTTGCAGATAATTGTTAATGTAGGATCTCTGGAGACTGATTTCAACAGAAATCAGAAGGGAAGGGCCTTCCTCTTGGCCTCTTTTAGGTTTTGCGTCAGGCAACAGAGACCCCAGGTGAGCCAAGGCTGAGCTTTTGAAAACTAACTTTGTGACGTTTTCACTTGATGAAGCAGGAACTGTTTCTTGAGAAAACACTTTTCTTTCCAGGGGGCCTTTCTTTCTCTTTCCCTCTACAGGGCTCTGACACAAGCTCCCCAGCTGGTGATTTCCAGGCCACTCTTTTGGGGGGATGGAGGCGGGGAGGCTTGCCCAGAAGAGGTGGACAACTTTGCGTTGAAACTTGTCAGCGACTTTGGCTAAGTCATTGCCACTGGTATTACCGATGGATGGCGCTTTGCTGTCTGCTTAAAAATAACACCAACATAATACATGTTCATCGTGGAAAATCTGGAAACAGTAGGAAGGGATAAAGAATTTTAAAAACACGGTGCTGGGAGACGGATGTGGCTCAAATGGTTGGGCATCTGTCTTCCATATGGAGGGACCTGGGTTCAATCCCCAGGACCTCCTGGTAAAACAAAACAAAACAAAACAAAACAAAAAACAGTGCTTTTGTTAGTATCAGGGAATAGTTTTTTTTTTAAAGTTTCTTGCTGCCACTATCCTGCACCAAAACCCACCGGCAGCATAAGTGTAGTCAGAGTCGGGCTTATTTACTCATTATACTGAGGGACGGAGGGAGAATGCTTGCCATGGCAACTGGGGTGTCTGAGACAGACGGTGTTAAGAGGGATTTATTGGGTGGTTTTGGGGAAGGTTCAGGGAAGTGGGACTTTATTTTGCATTGGATCGTGGTAGGAAGCAGAGATAATTCTGTAATTGGGTATCTTAAAGGTGGGAAAAATGGAAAGAGGCTAAAGCTATCCTTGGTAAAGAAGCAGCAGTCACTCATATTAGTCAGGATAGGAAATGTTTGGTTATTTCTCTGTTTTGGATAAAGTTCTTGTATTTGTCTTTGTTCAGACATGATTGCAGAGTGGTTCTTGTTTTTGTCTTGATTCATCACAATCATAGAGTGGCCTTGTCTGATGGTGATATTCTGTGAAATGTTTATGTTCAGTGGGAATACCAAGGCACTATGAGTGCCAGGGAGCTCCTGGTTGTCAGGGGCTGCTTTTTTCTCATTCAGTTACTGTATTAGTCAGCCAAAGGGGTGCTAATGTGAAATACCAAAAATGGGTTGGTCTTTATAAAGGGTATTTATTTGGGGTAGAAGTCCACAGATGCCAGGCCATAAAGCGTTAAGTTTCTTCTCTCACCAAAGCCCATTGCCACGTGTTAGAGCAAGACCGCTGCCGGTGTTTGCCAGAGTCCAGGCTTCTGGGGTTCTTCTCTTCCCGGGGATACGATTCTCTCCGGGCTTAGGTCCTGTTTCCTCCACAAGGTCAGCTGTAGACGATCAGGCAGAAGACTCGCTTCTCTTCTCCCGGGGCCTTCTTTCCAACATCAAAACTGCTTCTCAAAAGACTGCTGCTGGGAAGCGGCTGTGGCTCAATCAGTAGGGCTCCCGTTTACCATATGGGAGGCCCTGGTTCGGGTCAGCGTGGTTAGCTGACCCAGCGAGCACAAGCAGCAAGGGGGGGATAAATGAATAAATAAATAAAAATATTTTTAAAAAAAACAAAAAACAAACAAACAAAAAGACTGCTGCTCAAAACTGTTCTTGCCATGCCTTTTATATTTGATTCCCCACCCACCAAGGGGTGGGGCTCAACTGGGCGTGGCCTAGTCAACACCCTAATCATAACTTAATCATGCCCAGATTAACAGATGAGTTTACAAGCATGATCCAATTATATTTTTGGAATTCATAATTACATCAAATTCCCCAACTGTTGCAGTTACTATGCCCCAGACCCAGTAAAGATGCAGCCCACTCTTGGACATGTTCCACAACTATGGAATTTTACCTGTTCATTCAAGAAATGTTTTTTTCTGAGTACACATGTGCCAGATACCAATCCCCTTTCCCAGGGCCTGTTTAAGCCAGATGCCACCTCCATTTCTCTTACTAAGATGTACACGGCAGCTCGCAATGTCGCTAGGGAGGCTGTCACAGGGTCTTGCTGTTTTGCAGAGCACCGGCACAGGAAGACTGATTTTGCAGTTGCTATTTCTCAGTCTGTTGTTTAGTCCTCAGAGCCAGCTTTTCCCCATAGAAAATATTAGGGATGATAGTTGTGGTCCTATACAATGTCATGAAAGCTACTTCATCTGTAATTCAGCTGAAAGGTGGCACTTTTAGCTGTTCAGTGCTACCTGGCAATAAGGGAACATGGAGAGACCTGGACAGTTCTGCTTTAGGATGCTGTCAGGGAGTTCCTTTATTTGGGTTTTAGGTAGAAAGGAAGTCCTTATAACTCAGGAGTTAGTGGCAAACTCATGCCCATAGGATCAGCAGGCAAGGTCAGTGTATGCGGCTCTCCAGGTAGGGTTTGGGGCAAACTGGAGAGCACCTCCTCCTCTCCAGAGGACAGCCAATAGCCCCCGCTCAGTTTTGCCCCTGATTTTAAGAAAAGCTGGAAATCCAGACTTTTTGTGAAATCTCCAGAGTTGTCAATGTTGGAAACAAACCTTAAGTTTTAAATGCATTATATAGGGAAACGGATGTAGCTCAAGCGATTGGACTTCCATCTACCGTATAGGAGGTCCAGGTTCAATTCCCGGGGCCTCCTGGTGAAAGGCAAGCTGGCCTGCGCAGAGTGCTGGCCCTCGCAAGAGTGCTGGCCTGCACAGAGAGCTGGTGCAGCAAGATGACGCAACAAAAAGCGACACAGAGGAGAGGCAATAAGACGCAGCAGACCAGGGAGCTGAGGTGGCGCAAGAGATTGAGCGCCTCTCTCCCACTCCAGAGGGTCCCAGAATTGGTTCCCGGTGCCGCCTAAAGAGAAGATAAGCAGACACAGAAGAACACAGAGAGCAGACAGCGAGCGCAAAAATAGTGGGGGTGGGGGGGAACACGGATAAATCAATAAAATCTTTAATAAATAAATAAATGCAGTATATACATTGACTAAGCAAAACACATTTGTAGGCCAGATTCAGCCCATGGGCTGAAAGGGGTAAACCAGGCCTGGTGTTGTGATCCTGTATCTTTTCTACTGGCAGGAAGAGATGTCGGGAGAAAGTGTGGTGAGCTCAGCAGTGCCAGCGGCTGCTACCCGCACCACTTCCTTCAAGGGCACAAGCCCCAGCTCCAAGTATGTGAAGCTGAACGTGGGTGGAGCCCTCTACTACACCACCATGCAGACGCTGACCAAGCAGGACACTATGCTGAAAGCTATGTTCAGTGGGCGCATGGAGGTGCTCACCGACAGTGAAGGTAAGCCGTCCTCGCCAGGCGCCTGCCTCTGGTCATACAGTCAGCACTATGCCAGGCGCCAGTCATGAGCTTGGTCTAGTTCAGAAGACAAACATTACAGGAACAATTACCTACTCGGGTACGGAAATCCAGTTGTGCTTGGCATTACCGCGGTGTGCAGAGAGCCATGAGAGGGAGTAACAGGGTGACCGGATGTAGTCCAGGGGGTGGATGGCCAAGGAGGGCTTTTCTGAGGAAGTGGCATTTAAGCTGAGCCTGGAAGATGAGTCGGAGTCAGCCAGACAGGGACTCTTCCAGTCTTGACTTGGTTGTTGATTGGCTGTGAGACTTTGAGAAAGTCATTCCTATTTTATTTAACTGTAAAATGGAGGCTGGACTAGCCGACCTCGTTGGTTCCCTTCCAGTTCTCTCTATATGATTCTGTAACTTCAAAGTGAAATTCAAGCCTGAGAGTGGAATAAGCATTTTCTCTGGACCCTAGTCCTCCTAGGATGGAGTCCTGATGAAGACTCACAGACCTGGATTTGAGTTCCAGGCTCCCCATTGAGTATCTGGTGATTCTGACAAGTTGGTTAGCTTTTTGATGTCTCATTTTCCTCATCTGGTAAAATGAGGATAATGATACCCACCTCATGGGGTTGTTGACACAAAGTAAGTATTCAACACATGCATATCAAGGCTTGCTTTTTTTTTTTTTTGGTGGAAAGTCATTTAGTAAAAGGCAAAGAATTGTTTAAAGTGGTCTTGCTATAACTACTTCCTACCCACCTGGAGCAATCAAGAGCACCTGGCAAGTGGATAAGTCTGGGTTTATGGGGCAGGTCACGTGAGGTTTTAAAATGCTCCTGTCCTTCAGTTCTTCGCCTGAAAATGCTGAAGACCTGATCAGACCACGGCCGGGCTTGGCCTTATCTGTTTCTGATATTTTGCCTTCTGTGCTAATGCCGCTTTCTTTCCAGGGACATTGACTTGGGGAGTTGGGCTAGTTTTGACATAAGTACGTAGTATTGGGGTCTCTAAGCCTGGTGTGCTACAGTTCATTCTTGGATCCTAAAAGGGCCAGCAGTTTGGGCTGCCCACTAGTTAGGGTGTTTCCCTCCATGCATCCTGGGAGGCGGCCAGCCTGGGGGTTTGAGATTGTGGTGTCCTTAGGCTTCCCGTGAACTCTAGCTTCTGGCCCAGCAGCAGTACACTGAGGCTGGAGCCCCTAGAGTTGCCTTCTGTGTCTTACTCAGAAAACACTGTGCTTTTTATGAGTGGGAGGACCCTGTTTGCTATGCCACACCCAGTATTGCCTGGGAGTGTTTGTGGAAGTCAAGACAATAGCACCTCAGCTGTAGAAGGAAATAGACCTTATCTGAGAACCTGGAGTTGTTGTGGATTTTCTTCCGCCCTACCCAGTCTCTAGGGGCGCTCAGGAAAAGCAGCTAAGTAGCTTCAAAAGCTAGTGGATTGTGAAAATTTTGATTTTTACCCACAAAAAAAAAAAAAAAAAAAAAAAATACAACAACACACACACAAAAAAAAGCTAGTGGAAATGACAGTTAAATGCAGTACGTGATACTGGATGAGATCTAAGAATGGAGGAGAAAAGACTCAAAAGGACCTTAATGGGACATAAGAAAAAAAAGGAACATAGAATGTAAGCTTTATATCATTGTTAAATGTTTTGAACTTGATAACTGAACTTAAGGTGATTACATAAGTAAATATCCTTATTTGTAGAAAATGTATGTTCAGAGAATATATGTGCATTCTCCTCTTACATGTTCAAAAGATAGATGATAGAATGATACAGCAAAGGTGGCAAAATGTTAAAATTGGTGGATCTGGGTATCGGTGACAGTATGTTGGAGTTCTCTGTAGGGGGTTTGTAATATTTTTTCAACTGTCCTGTAATTTTGAAATTATTTCAAAATAAAAAGTTAAAAGCTAATAGAGGGGAGCGGATGTGGCTCAAGCAGTTGAGTGCTTGCTTCCCACATGGGAGGTCCCAGGTTTGGTTCCCAGTCCCTCCTAAAAACAAAAACAAACAACAAGCAAACAAACAAACAAAAAAGAACTCAGGGGAGCTGATGTGGCTCAGGGGTTGAGCACCACTTTCCTAGTTATGAGGTCCCTGGGTTCAATCCCTGGCCCCGGTACCTTAAACACACACACACACACACACACACACAGAGAGAGAAACTAATAGAACCTCTTCTGCTTTGAAACCCCTCTCATCAGGAGTCTAATGCCATGTCACAAAAGGGACAGAGTCCTTAAGCCCCCCTGTCAGGAGAAGGATATGAGTGGTACCAGCAGGACTGCTCACACTTCTTAAAGCAGTGCAGTCTTTGACGCTGCCCCCCCCCCCCCAACTTTAGCTTGCTCTCATGTCATTAGAGTTCCAGCCTCCTTAATATCATTATTGCTAGTGAAAACTCATAAAGTGGTGTTTTGGGGTGTGATTTCATTTAATCCTCACTATAACCTTTTGAGGGGTGGGTGCTATTGTTACCATTTGATAACTGAGGAAACTGCATCTCAGAAAGGTGGAATGATTTTTCTGACACTATTGGCTAGAAAAGGTGAAGCTACTGAACTAACGCCTTATCTGGCTTTTACCATCTGCTGTCTGTGGCTTGATGTGGCCCCAGCTCCCAGGCCACATTGCCTGAGTGTGGTGGCCTTACAGTTCAACTGCCAGCTTTGTGCTGAAGCCGTTTTGGGGCCACAGGGCTTGCGCTGCCAGGATCAAGATGCCAGCATCTCTGTTAGGCAGAGCCATCCTGCCGGCCCTTGGGGAGTACTCTGTGCAGCCTGCCCTGTGGCCTAATCGTTACCTCAAGCACACCCTTGGGTCTACAAATTGGGATCGATTTCTGGAAGCTTACAGCTTCACCCTGGCCCCTTGGAGAGGAAACCTGTCAGCTGCAGTGAAATTTGCTACAAACAGGCAGAAATGCCAAGGGCAACTCAACCAGGCGAGTGGAGCAGTATGGCCTGATGGTTAAAGAACAAGGGCTTTGAAGGTACAGAACAGTGTGCATATCGTGTTGCTAGAAATCTCTAAAAGGATGCCTGAGAAAGTGATTGCTTCTGAGGGGCTGGGGCCCAGATTGGGTGCAAGACTCTCCCTTGTCACTCCAAACCCTTCTGCCTGTTTAAGTCTTGTGTTGTGTGTGTGATTCCTTAACAAAGGATGTGGGATTCGGTCAGACCTGAGTTTGACTCTGCCACATGGTAACAGCTAACATTTATGGAGCTATTTCTCTGTCACACATTGTGCTAATCTTGGCTCATTTGCCACTTACCAGCAGTGTGACACTGGGCAAATGACTTTTTCTATGAGTCTTTTCCTCATGTCTAAAGTATGAATGATGATGTTTTACAGGGAGGTTATGGGGATTAAATGAGGGCAAGAGAAAGAACCTGACACAGTGCCTGACCCTTTGAGAGAGCTTAATAAAGCTTTTTTTTTTTTTTTTTTTACCGGGAATTCCCAGGGATTGAATCCAGGTCCCTCCATATGAGAGATGGACACCCAACCATTTGAGCCACATCCGCCCCCCTAAAGCTATTAATTATTGCTTCAGTCCTGGTTGGGATGGGAGTGTAGAGATCGAGGGAGAAACAACCCTGAGGTTCTGTGGAGAAGCAGGTCTCAGCAGTGTGTTGGGGAGAAGTTTTCCCGTCGTGGCCTTCAGTGTTTCCTGCTACAGGGGTGGTTTTCTGAGAAGACAGACACTGGCAGTGAACAAACCTTTCCCAGACTTTTCACTGAAAGGTTTGGTTCTCACGGTGCTAGAAACTTTACCTGGCCCTTGTCGATATTACCGTTAGCCCGTGGATTTATGCAGCACTTCTGTAGTATGAGCTCCACTGAGCGCTCGCCTGCAGTATCTGTCTCATCCCTTTTGTGTGGTACAGTACATTTCCCCTTATGTGGTCTCTGGTCTCTTGCTAATGTTTTTGGGATTAGGGAGTGAATAAAGTATAGTTTAAAGAAAAGAGTTGTCGATCTTTGGATACTCTCTAGAAAGCCAGTAGAGAAGTCAGTTTAATATGTGGGAAAAACTGCAGCACCTGGCAGTTTCCCTAGGATTTCCAGGCCTTCTGCCTTAAATTATAATGCACTCCTTTTTAAAACTCTGAGAAACCTTGAGTGCTTTCAGATTGTGAATAATGTAACAAGCTCCCCTGTGCCCCCCCCCCCAGATACGGAATAAAATATCACCTGTACAGATGGAGCCTCACTGTACCTTTCTCTGCATCTTTTCCTTCCAGAATAATCACTAGCCTGACTTTGGGGTCAGTTGGTGGTTCTCAACCTTGGCTGTGCCTAGGGATCCCTTGAAGAGCTTAAATACTGAAGCCTGGGTCTCACCCCAGGGAGCAAGTTGTAATTGGCCTTGACTGTGGCCTGGGCATTAGGGTTTTCAAGAGCTCTCTAGGTAATGCTAGTGTGCTGTCAGGGTGGGGAACCACTGGTGTCCGTCATTTCCGTGTGTTAGTTTTACTACAGCTCTTCAAGGCTCTACACAATATATTGTCATTGTGTTTTTAACCTCTATAAATGGTGTTACAGTATTTTATCTATCCTTTTTGCTTTTGCTTTACTTAACACTATGTTTGTGAGATCAATCCATAGATAAACAACTCTAGTTGAAATGTTTCCCTGCTGTAGCATGTTCAATTCTAGGACAGCTCTGTGGTTTATTATCCATTATTCTGTTGATGGTTATTTAGGTTGCTGCCAGTTTTCACTGTTAGGAATATTAACTTAACGTTCTTGAACACCCTTGTGCACATGTGGCTTCCTGTAGGGCAGCGCTTCCAACCTTTGCCCCCTCATGGCCCACATAGAAAATCATATTTTCACTTTGGCACATGGGGAGGCTCTGGACTCTCCAGGCCCATCCAGCCACTGTCAGGGCTGTGCCCTAGATTTATTCCCAGGAGGGTAATTGGACATAGCATCTTTAACTTCAATAGATAGTGCCAGAGTTTTCTCTCTAGTGGTGTGTCAGTTTACACTCTCCACCGTGGTCCGAATGTTTGCCAGGGCTTGGTACTGTTGGGCCTTTTAATTATTGCCACTCTGATGGTTATGATACAGTACCTTGTTGTTTTATGTAGCATTTCCCTAATTTCTGATGGGGTTGGGTGTCTTTTTATGTTTATTGGTCATTTGGGCTTCATCTTTTAGAAGTCTGTGTATTTTTTTTTTACACATTTTTCTTTGTTTTTTTCTTATTGCTTAGTAGAAGTATATATTTTAGATCCTATTTATTTGTGGTTCTATGTTGCAAATGTCTTCTCTTAGTCTGGCTTGTCTTAGTTTTTTTTAATGATGTCTTTTGATACCTCAGTTTTTACTTTTCTTTTTACTTTTCTATTTAGGTCTTTAATCTACCTCAGTGGTGCTCAACTGGGGGCAATTTTGACCCTCAGGAGACATTTGGCAGCATTTTTGGTTATCACATCTTGGGAGGGCGGGGTTGCTGCTACTGGCTTCTTGTGGCTGGAGACAAGGGATGCTGTTCAAGACCTTACATAGAACAGGACATACCCCCCAACAACAACAACAAAGAATTTTCTGGCCCAAAATGTCAATAGGTTATAACCCTGCCCCTAGAGGTTCTGATTCAGGAATGAGGCAGGTTCCTAATATCTGAATTTGTAGAATGTACCCCAGGGGACTTTTATGATTAGGCAGGATTGCTTACTACAAAAATAGAGAGTACAAATCTCTGAAGATGGTGAGGAGGTAGGGGAAGGGAAAGGAGAGCATGGATATTCCCAGGAAGAAGAAACAGGCAGTGGTGAGCCTAGCACCCCAATCCTCCTCACCCCTAGAGCGGTCCCTTCCCGCAGCACCCTGACAGCCAGGCAGACGCAATTCCTCTGGACGCCATTGCTGCTCTCTTCTCCTTGATGATAGTGAGACATGTAAACTGCTCATCGTCAAAGAGCTAGAGCTAATTTTGAATGCTGCCAGTAGAGCAGACATTGTGCTTTCCATACATTCTGTCATCTTTCTGCTAGCTCTGAGAGGCACCATTTTTAGTGGGGGAAACTGCTGGACAAAGAGATTAAGGAAAGCACCCAGTGTCCTCCAGAAGTAGGTGGCGGAGCTGGGTTTCACACATAGGCCAGCTGACCACAGAGCTGCGCTCTTAACCACCGCTACGCTGCTGCTCTCAGAAAAGTCCAGGTGCCCAGGCCAGCGCCTCCAGCCTGTGCCTTGCCTGTTCTGCCGTCCAGCCTTACTCAATGGGCCAGCAGATCCCAGGCTGCCCCGGCTTGAGCGTCCTCCTTCTAAAATAGCCTGTGTGTCGGGAGGCGGCTGTGGCTCAATCGGTGGGGCTCCCGTTTGCCATATGGGGGGCCCTGGGTTCGGTTCCCGGGGCCTCCTGGTGGGGGCGGGCCCGCCTGCGTGGCGTGGTTGGCTGACCCGGTGAGCGCGGGCAGCGGGGGGGGGATGAATGAATAAATGAATAAAATCTTTAAAAAAAAAAATAAATAAATAAAATAAAATAGCCTGTGTGTTCTGTGGCAGCAGGAAAAAAAGTGCTGCCGCAAGCAAGGAGCCACTTGACTTCCTTTTGCTTTTCTACAGGCTAGCTGTTTGCGTTGTTTAGAAGGGATATAGAGTCCTGCTTTGAAAGCAACTAAAATATTTTAAAATCAAAATGCTAATTAAAACCTCATGGAGAGTGCGCCTGGTTTCTTTGCCCTTATTTGTCCAAACTATGACTCCTTCGCCACAAGCATTTCCTGACAGCATTCTTGAGCTGCAGCCCAGTGTCATGGTGCGCCTATTTGTTTATGGAAACTCTAGGCTGTCACTTATTAATTGATGTCAGGGGCCCACTCTTCTTTCCGAGCAGCTGAATTATCCATGCGTCCAAAGTAGAGTGTGGAAGTTTCTTCCCTAAGCAGCTGAGTGGAATTGGTTGCCATTTCTCTTAAAACCTAAAGTTCACTTTGCTTTCTTGATTGTGGTAAAAGGAGTTTTCCTACAAGTTCTTTACTTGTTCTTTGTGGTCTTGTCCTGCTTCTACCACTTGGGAATGTCACTTAACCTCTTGGAGACTCTGTTTTCGTCTGAGGGAAATTTAAGGCGCCCTACAAAATCTTTGTTGGGAAGATAATATGGGCTGTCTGCACGTTGTCAGCTCTTTGGAAGAAAAGTACTTGATTCAGATTAGTACAGACGTTGCAAGCTGGTAGCCTGCAGGCGCAATTCAGTCTACAGTTAGATGCGTTTTGATTGCCTTGTGGTAGGTTACAGACGGTTTTTCAAATTAGTTTCCCATCCTTTAAAAATCAGGAGGTTTCACATAAACATCTGGATTTCTGGCTTCACTTGAAAGATCAAAGTCTCAAACAGCACTGGGCCCACATTCCTGCCTGGATACTCTTGGCTGGAGCTGGAGGAGCCTCTCCCTCTGAGGGGCGGGCTCATGCTCTCAGTCAGCCACTCCCTTGGCCCAGCCTGTTGGCATTCCTTTATGCTGCTTACTGGCCCCGTCAGCTCCAGCTCCCAGGTGCCTGGAAGCAGCATCATGGATATTAAGCCTACATTTTGTTGTCTCACATTTAGAAAGAAATGGTGGAATGGGTCCAGAAGGCTGCTGTCAGAAGTGATAGGACTTGCCATACCTGTGAAGACTCTTTCTTCCCCCAAACTAGGGTTTGATTCTGGGCCACCCATTTGCATTGCTTTTGCCAGTGCTTGGGGGTTATTCTTCCTGCTGAACTCAGGGGGCCATAGCAGTGTGGAAGTATGACGGGGAAGGCTCTGGAGGATGGGGCCAGACCCTTAATGCAAGCCCAAGAACTGTCAGCAGGGGGTAGCTTCAGGAGAAGAGAAGGAAATGTCCTTTTATCAAACTCCCTTGGCAGTTTTTCTGAAGAATACCAAATAGTGTGCTAAAGCCACAGCATAGCACTTGGGAGCAGGTTGGCCTTGGGAGCCGGGGCAGACTTGTGAACGAACAAGATGCGTTTGCTGCTCTTGGTTTTTGCTGGCCTCTGTCATTGTGCCAGGATCTGGGGGTCTAGGAGGACTCAGGGCAGGGAATGGTGGTGGTAGGAGTGGAAATGTGGGCTCTTCTCTCCAACTCTGAGCAGAGGGGGAAGGCAAGTGGGGGCATGAAATTATGGTGCGATCTTTATACCTCCTAAGCACCCTGGGTGTTGGGATCATCTCACCTCTACCGTGGGATAGGAGACACCGTGTAGCTCCTTTCCTGAGGTCTCCCAGCTGATTGGAAAGGCCAGGGCTCAACCATCTCTGCGGCTCCAGAGCTTGCGTTCTTTCTAGGGCCTCGCAATTTCTATCAAGAGATGTTTGGTTTTGTTCCATTCCTACCTCTCCTTTCCGTGCCTCTTTTTCCCAAGGTGCAGTCCTGTTTTTCATCTCCAAATGCTTCTCCCATGGGTATTTCAGAAGAAGAGTTTTGAAAACCTATAGGACTAGATCTCTAATAGTTGACTATCAGGCCAGTGCCAAAATGAGAGAGGACATTGAGAAGCAGAGGGTGTAGCCTTCCCAGCACCCACCCCCAAGAACTGTTCACTGTGTCTCATCCTGGTCACCCACCCCCAGGAACTGTTCACTGTGTCCCATCCTGGTCAGCAGATTGCTGAAGTTTTCCATGTCTAATAAAAACAAGACTGAACTGCTTGAGGGCAGAGTCTGGCTCATTCACCATCGCTAGCCAATAGATGCTCTTTGCAGGAGTTGTGGTTAGGGCTTCCTATCCTGGTACTGGTGGTGTCTGGGGATCACTCTCGAGAGCCAGAGTTTGCAGTCAGCAGGGGTGAGGGTTCTGCTTCCTTAGAAACACCTCTGCTATTTAAGAATCTGAACAAAGTGCTGTAGGAAGAGGGAGGAGATATTTTTTTGCCCTAGAAGCCTTTCTTCTGTCATTGGGGTATGTTCATTTGGACCCATTTTTATCTGTGTGTGGTTTCATTAGGTCTCTCTCGGGATTTTTGTTGTCTAAGAAATTTTTGCAGGTACTTCAGAAACATGCTTTTAGGCTTCAGGGACCCAGGCATCCAAAAGAGCCCCAGGCCAGAAGAGTCCAGGGTTGTGGTTGTCTCCAATCAGCAGACAGTGGAGGTTGGGGAAGAAGCTTGTCCACCCTGTGCTGGTAGGGATCAGGGGGGCCTGCACCTGTGTTGGTGGTCCTATACGCACCTGGTGGGTGGAGGGAGCCAGGAGACACCCCACCTCTGCTAAGTGCTTCCAAGAGAGGAGTGCCCCTGTCACTTAGCCCTTCCCTTCTTCCTCCTTCCACCACAGGCTGGATCCTCATTGACCGGTGTGGGAAGCACTTTGGTACGATACTCAACTACCTTCGAGACGGGGCAGTCCCTTTGCCTGAGAGCCGCCGGGAGATTGAGGAGCTGCTGGCAGAAGCCAAGTATTACCTGGTCCAGGGCCTGGTGGAAGAGTGTCAGGCGGCCCTACAAGTAGGCATCTCCCTTTCTTCCCATATGGGGGGTGAGTGGGAATCAAACGCACCTGCCCTCCTCATTTTTCCTTATCTGCAAAATGGGGGTAACTCCTACCTCACTGAGATGTTGAGATTGTTAATGAGTTAACTCTAGAGCATCTCCCTTTGGTCAGAGTGAACCCTGAGAGGCTTTTCTGTAATCCTCAAGCCGCCAAACCTCTCTGACTTATTTCTGTCCCCGTGGTGTTGGGTCATGTCGTGTGTACATTGCAACCGCACCCTGGAGAAGTTCATGTACTTTCCATGGGTTGTTGTTGGGTGTCCTGCATAACCTCTGAAGGCAGACACCCCTCACCTCAGCTGGGCCTGAGCATTCTGAACCTGGGGCAGAAACATTAGTCTAGAGTTAGTAAAATCCCTACAAAACCAAAAATGCTTCTAGATAGAGCCAGCAGCCACTTATTTCAAGCAAATTTCTGACATGGCAGGGAATCAGAAGGGTCCCTTTGGGTTGTCACAGGAATCTGATCTGTATGGTGAGGCTGTTACCTGTGCCTTCCCCGAGCCCCGTGTCTGTGCCTGGCTTGCTCCATACACCCTCTGCCCTGAGAGCCTGTGAGTTCAGTGAATCTAGCTGAATGTTAAAACATTGTTTTCCATTTCTATGTTTATTAAAATAACGTCTGTACCTTATTTAAGAAGTCAAGTAGTACTGCAAGGTTGATGTCCAAAACACCATTACAGTTCCCTTCCATTCCCCATCCCCATGGCAGTCTTTCCGTTCTTTCAGTGGTTTCCTTTATTTACTTTCATGTTTCTAGATAACGTGCTTATGCTGCTATTTATTAGCTTCTCAGTTTTCCACCTATCTGTTGGAATTACTATGGAAAATTAGAATTTCGCTGATGCCCTACATGCCCCCCGCACCAAACCCTCTCCCTCTCCCTTTCACATATTCTCTTTCCTATTCTATTCCCTCTCCCATTCTTCAAATATAGTTCATAACAGTTTTGGTTAAATCAATACTCAGCATTTACGTTCTGATGTGTAAAGTACTGGCAGTTGAGCCACATAGTATACAATGATTGTTTTTTTTCTTATATACCTTTTCATTATTACCAGAGTTAATGACTGCCTTATTTTGTTTGCTTGGTTTTCTAATTCAGCCCCCAATTCTCAGTCAGAAAGGCAAATCTGCTGGTGTGTTCAGACATATTAGGAATCTCTCAGTATCACCATTGTCTTGGAGGCATGTCCTCTGGGTTCTCTTTCTGCAGTTGTCTGACGTTAAACCTCCAAGGACTGATCTCCTAATTTTCTTTCCTCCCAGTCTCTGTTGCTTTATCTTTCTGTTCTACTTTCTCAGAGGTTCTTTTCAACTTTATTTTTTCAATCCTTTATTGAATTTTTCATTTTTTATCTCTAGTTTCCTGGAGCTTTTTCTTGTTCTCTAAATGCTTTTTTTATAGAGCATGCCAATCTTGTTTCATGTATGCATGATCTCTTTTCTGTCTGCTGATACTATTTCAAGTTTCCCTCTGCTCTCTTCATTGTCTGATTCCTCTGCTTACTTTTTTTTCTCTTTGCTTTGGATTCAGTCTCCTGTTTTATTGGCTTTTCATAACCTGATGATTCTTGGCTGTCGAAATCCAAGAGTAAGGCTTTGAAAAGCTTTGTGCGTGGGCAGTCCTCATCCAGTGGGCTGCATTGGTGGAGGAGAAGGCTTTTTCTGCGTGAATCCCAAATGTCAGAATCTGAAACCATTTTGGGGCCAGGTCAGTTCCCCATAAAGGAATCCTCCCCTCTCTGCCTGGTGGGTATAAGCCTGACTGCGGCATTCTGAGATCTGAGTAGGGGAAGGGGCTGGGTGGGGTGGGTAGGAGGGAGCTCACCATTTAGTGGTGGGCCTTCACTTAATTCCCTGTTTACAGAATAGCAGCCCTGCCCTCTTCTCCAGGAAAGCATACCTTTCTCCTTCTGGGGTGGAGGGAGGGAAAGCAGATCGATATGGGGGTCTCATTGGTGCTTCTGCCAATGTCTGCTCTTGTCCCATCTCCACCAGCCACTAGAGGTACTCTGTGCCTCCACTTCCTGTGCCTCTTCAGGATACTTTCCATCTGCCAACGTAGGTTTCTTTCAGCTTTCTCCATCTCCTTGGTTATCACTCATCATCTATGACCTGCTTTCCAGCCTTGAATTTTTGACATCTTATCTGCTGATGCACTTTCTCTCATTTTTTCCCTTATGGGCTTTACCTTTTTCCTTTCATTGCTGTCACTGTAGTGAGGTTTTTGGAACTTTTGATCTAAGCTTTCAATAAATCATGTTTCATCTGCCATGTTTAAGGTTTATTGAGTGACTTCCTGGGCTGTGGAAAATGTCTTTGTTGTTAGTATTTACTGAACTCCCTGGCATACAATAGCCCTAGCTAAAGAGCAGACTTAATGGAAAACTCAACTTCTGGCCTTCCCTCATCCTAATTTATTGGTGGTAAGAATTCTTCTCACTTCCCAGCCATAACTGCCCCATCTCCTCTCGCCAGAGCTTATCTTTCCCCTGCAGGCCAGATTAAAAAACCTGATGTTGGGAGGCCTTCTCTGCTGAATGCTTGTTTTGTTCCAGCAGAACAAAGATACGTATGAGCCTTTCTGCAAAGTTCCTGTCATCACCTCATCCAAGGAAGAACAAAAACTTATAGCGACTTCAAATAAGGTATGTTGGAGGCACCCTTGTAGGATTTCTTTTGTTATCAAAAATGATGGAGATTCTTCTGAATAAGTTTTGGAATAAAAACTTCTGTAATTGCCTGAGCAAGACCTGAGAATAGATGAAGAAAGGGAATCTGTAGCTCATCTTTTGTTCACCCTAATATTGGCTTATGCAGTCTCCCTCTCCAACCCTGTCTGTAGTCAACAAGGTACGCTTGTCATCTTCTGTCATGTAGCAGGTCCTAGCCCTTTGGGAAGCCAATGGTTCATTGCATCTGCATGCCAAGTAACTTTGTTCTTCCTTTTTAAAAACAACCCACAGCCAGCCGTGAAGTTGCTCTACAACAGAAGTAACAACAAATACTCATATACCAGGTAAGGCATCAGCAAGAAAAGACACCTGCACTCCCTAGAAGAGCCTCACCCCATACAGCCAGGCCCAGCTCTTGTTCCCATCAGATCAGAGTGGCCTCTCTGTACCTCTAGAATGCCTGTGTGTGTGTGCGTGCGCATGCACATAAAGCTTTATTGACATAATTCACATACCATAAAATTTACCTTTTTTAAAGTGTACAATTCCATGGCGTTTGGTATATTCAGAGTTGCACAACCATCTTCTCTAATTTTAGAATGTTTTTATTACTCCAAAAAGAAACCTTTTACTTATTAGCAGTTACTCCCTATTTCCTTACACCTTCCCAGCCCCTAGCACCCACTAATCTACATTCTATCTGTATGGATTGTCCTAGTCTATATATTTCATATAAATGGAATCATCCAATATGTGTTCTGTCTGGCTTCTGTCACTGACCCTAGTGTTTTCAAGGTATGTGTTGTAGTATGAATCAGTACTTCATTTCCTTTTATGCCAAATAATATTCCATTGTATGGATAGACCACATTTATTTATCCATTCATCAGTTGATGATCATTTGGGTAGTGTCCACTTTTTGGCTTATGAATAATGCTGCTGTGAATATTCACATATAAGTTTTTACATATGTTTTCATTTCTCTTGGGTACATACTTAAGAGTGAAATTCTGGGTCATATGGTCACTCTGTTTAACTTTTTGAGGAATTGCCAAAGTGTTTTCCAAAGTGTCTGCACCATTTTACAATCCCACAAGCAATATATGTAATTTCTAGGAAGCCTTCTGGTTCTTGGGAGCACATGGCTCTAAATTAGGAACTTGGGGTGTACGGTGATTTGGTGAGGTTACTCAAGACCCATGAGCTGACCTAGGATAATAAGTCTCCCTTGGGCTATTCCATTCTCCCCCCTCATGCCCTGTGATAGGAGGTGCTGTGTTTTTGGCATTCCATCTTGGCTGTTGCAGAGCACAGCTCGGTTAGTTGACAATCTAACATACTAGTCTGGCTTAGGGGCAGAGCTGTTGTGTTTTTGTTTGTTTGTTTGAGGCACAGCCCTGGCATTTATTAGTTTTTGGCCCTAAGCAATTACCTTATTTCTCTGACCCTTATTCTTCTCCCTTGAGCCATGGGGACTGTAGTGCCTTTCTCACGGTATTGTTGTAAGACTGAAATGGAATAGTGAGGTACAGGGCCCAGCAGGGGACCTGCACGAAGAAGCACTTAGCAAATGGCGGCAGTTATTGCCAGCTTGCTCATGTTATCAAATGCTCTTTTGCAGTAATTCTGACGACAATATGTTGAAAAACATTGAACTGTTTGATAAGCTGTCTCTGCGCTTTAATGGAAGGGTCCTGTTCATAAAGGATGTCATTGGGGATGAAATCTGCTGCTGGTCCTTTTACGGTCAGGGACGCAAGATTGCTGAAGTCTGTTGTACCTCCATCGTTTATGCCACTGAGAAGAAACAGACCAAGGTAAGGGCTGCAAGCAGACAGTTCTGACTCATACAACTTGTCTTTCTATGTCAGCAAAATAAATTTTGAGAGGGAAAATGCTTTCCTTGCCTCTCGGTTGCATCAATGTTAAAATATTCATTATCTCTTGGGCACTGGAAAGATCCCAATGTAGGTCTTGGAAAAATAATGGTACTTTCCCTTTGGTGCTCAGCAAGTAGAGACAATCATACTACTTAAGGTCCTTTGCCCTAAATATTGATTCAGACTTATCCTTACATCCATATGTACCCCATTGCCAGCATTTTCTCCTTCTGTCTTCAGTGATCCTTCTGACGCTGGCTGTGCTGTGTTTTGCCCTCCTCCACACAATTTCATCAAAGGAACAGTGCCACCTTCAAGACCTTGACCTGGGCTCTCTAGGTCTACTTGCCATCTCGCACTCCTCTTACCTACTGACCTAGAGCTGCCTTCTATCCTCATTCGGTCCTTTTAGTGTTACTTAGCTCCCAATCTTGTTGGATTGCCTCCGAGCACACTTGACTCCTTGACTGATAGGGATTTCGTAGATCCGTTTTTATATCATCCTCTCCAAACTCAATAGACTTGAGCTCTCCCTTGACTTCTACCACTGTGCTGCTCTGCAGAGCTAGCTCACACCCTAGGCATCCGCTTTTCTCCATGCCACAAAGTATTGCTGGAGTTCTGATCCACTCTTCTTTCTTTTTTTTTTTTTTTTTTTTAACAGGAGGTCCCAGGCATTGAACCCAGGTCCCTCCATATGGGAGACGGACACCCAACCATTTGAGCCACATCTGCCTCCCGATCCACTCTTAATTGAGCTAAGCTTCACTTCCTTAAGGCCTTTCCCTGCTTGCCTCTCATCCATGGGCTGTGCAAATGGATTTTCTTTCTTTTACCTCACCATATACTCATTTCATTTTGAGCCCATCTGAGGGAAATCTGATCAGGGACATGCAGGCTGGCTGCCGTGGACGGGTGTTTATAACCTGGTCACCCTTGCACAGTCTGTAGGTCACTGCTTAGGTCAGCACCAGTCGTTGCTGCTCTTGGAGACACAAAGCCCAAGAAGCCAAGAGCAAATGAGAGGAAACCAGCAGGCCACAAAGTCGAAACCAGTCTTTTTATTTATTTATTTATTTATTTATTTATTTATTTATTTATTTAAATTGTATACACAAGCAGAGAGTAGTACAGTGATCTTCCATGTGCACATCACCCAGCTCAAGGGCCATCAACTCATGGCCACTCTTGCTTAATCTTTTCCCAGCCCCCTCCCCAAATGCACAAAGGTTTAATGTGACAACATATACGTAAGTATTTAGAATATATCTTAAATTATACATGCATGTTGTTTTAAGGTAGTCAAGAAGGGAAAAACACTGAGGTTCTCTTTTTCTTTCAGATAGCAGGGGGACCAGAATCATCTGCTCTTCTTGCCACATTAGCAAGAGGCATCACACCTCTTCTCTTGTCAACTTTTTTTAGGGCTGTGAATTCCTCCTGTAACTAAACCCCATTTTGTCATGGTTAGGTTTTTTTAATATATGGGTTGCCTAATCCCTCAGGTATTAAAAGAATAACTATCATATTGATTAAGCTTTAAAATATTGACTTCTCATTTTTAGAGCTGTTTAACAGGGAGCAATGGGATTTAGAGGCCATGTGGACTGATCCCAAATGTTATAGATTAGCAAACAGATTCCAGAGTGAGTCTATATTTGTATTTGTGAAGCTGGGCAGTGGCAGAGCCAGGACGGGAGACCAGGGCCCCTCTCTGAGGTGCTTTTTGCTCTGCCATCCTGCTCCTTAGGGCTTCTTCCTTTCTTCTGGGGAAGCACGTGTCTTTGACTTATGGCTGTCCCTACAGGAACAGGATAGTTCGTTCATTTAGTCCAGACCTCTAGGACTGTGCTTTGTGGCTGACATTCACATTTTATTGTCTAATAAACTATTATACAGATGTTCCATTTATTTTTGCATAAATTTTATCTTCCCAGGTACAACATTCCAATTGCTTTATTAATTCTTTTAATCATCATTTAACTATCTTCTGTTGCTGAATTGTAGAGGGAGTAGGTTGCTGACATTAAAGTTGAAGTAGATATTTAATATGCACATCATGCGTTTGGGTCTTGATTCTAACTCACCAAGGACTAGATGATAGTTAAAGCCCGGAATCCTGCCCTTTATTGGTCTTTTTTCTTTCCGTTCAGATTAGTTAATTTCCATTGATCTATTGTCAAGTTCACTGACTCTTTCCTCTGTCATCTCCATTCTTTTATTGGGTCCTTCCAGTGAAATTGGTTGTTCTTGTTATTGCATTTTTCAGTTTTAAAATTTTCATTTGGTTCTTCTTTGTATCTTTCATCTCTTTTCTGAGATTTTTATCTTTCTATTTGTTTTAAGAAGGTTCACTGTTACTTGTTGGAACATTATTTTATAATAACTGCCTTGAGGTCTTTGTCAGGTAATTCCAACTTTTTGTCATCGTGGCATTGGCACCTGTTGATTATCTTTTCCCATGGGAGTTGAGATTTTCCTGATTCTTTGTATGATGAGAAAATTTGAGTTGTATCCTGACATTGTGACTATTTTATTATAGGACTTTAGGTTTTGTTTAAATCCTATGGAGAACATTGATATTTCTATTTTAGCAGGCAGTCAAACCAGTTGGATTCGGGCTGCAAGTTCCAATCAGCCTTTTGTGGGATTGTGTTTCCAGTGACAGTTCAGTTTTCAAAGCCTCCAGATCTTTCCCACACGTGCCACCCAGTGGCCATTCTGGGTCCTAAGCAATGGTTTAGCCCATTGTTCATTTCTTAAAGTCTGTGTCTGCTGTTTAAGGTCAGTTCAGGCAGCTGAGTGTGAGTCCAGGAGTTAGTGGTCACTTTCCCAGGCTCCTCCTCCTCCACAATCTCCACAGTACTTTCAGCTTTCCTGGGACTCCCCTCTTTTTTTCCAGTCATTGGTCTGGCCAGAAAGCTGAGTCTTTAGTTACCCTGCCTCACGCTTCCTGTGACCGTGCCTTCACCTGAGGCCAACCAGCACAAAAATAGAGAAATAAAAGCAACAGGGATTCGCCCCATTCTGTTGACACCACAGCTGTTCTCATTGGAAAGGACATGTTTTTTTTTTTTAATATATATAATTTTTATTAGAGAAGTAAGCTTACAAAACAATCATGCATAATGTGCAGAATTCCCATACATAACTCCTCCACCAACACATTGCATTGTTGTGGCACATTTATTACAGATTATGTAAGAACGTCATCAAAATATAACTGCTAACTATGGTCCATAACTTACATTTGGTTTATTTCTTCCATATACCCTCTATTATTAACACCATGTATTAGTACCGTACATTTGTTATAGTTCATAAGAGCACGCGCTCATTTGTACTGTTAACCACAGTCCATCATCCACTACATGGTTCACTGTGTTACACAGTCCCGTGCTTTGTACCATCCAAAGTGTATACTCAGTGCCTCTCATTTTCATCACAGAATTGTGCAGTAATTGGTTCAGTAAATTTTTTAATCTTTTCCTTAGTCCAAAAGAAAAAATCCCCTACCCCCCATTATTGACCCTTAGCATTCATATAGTACCTTCTTTGACACTGATGCAAGAATATTACAATATTGCTGTTAACTGTAGTCCGTAAGTTACATTAATTATATTACCCCATGCATCACCATATTCTCACCACTTTGTAATATTGATGTACATTTGTTCTAGCTCATAGAAGAACATTTTTGTAATTTGTCCTATTAACCACAGTCCTCATCCACCACTGTGTTCACTATGTTATTCAGTCCCTAGACTTTTCTGTGTTTTTTTTTTTTTTTTGGGGGGGTGGTGGGGGGGTCCTTAATCCATTTTGAGTTAATTTTTGTATATAATGTGAAGTAGGGGTCTAGCATCATTCTTTTGTGTGTGGTTCTTTTATGGGTAAATTTTTGTTCTCTGCCAAAATTCTTGATCTTTTATCTTTTTTGAATATTTTAAGCATAGTTATTTTAATGTCTGTGTTCATAATTTATTACTTGGAGCCCTATAGGTCTGGTTCAATTGCATATTGCTTTCCCTGGTTTTATTTCATGTTTTCTTTTTTTTTTTTTAAAGATTTATTTATTTACTTTATCCATTTTAAACCCTCCCTTCCCCCTTTACTGCTTTGTGTCCATTTGTTGGGCAATTCTCTGTGTCTGTTTCCTGCCATCTCTTCTCATCCTTCTCCTCCAGTCTTCACCAGGATTTGATCCTGGAGACCTCCAATGTAGGAGAGAGGTGTTCTGCCACCTGTGCTACCTTGGTTTCTGGTTTTCGAAGCTTTCGGATCATCTCGTCTTATCTCTCCCCTGCGTCTCTCTCCTGCTACATCATCATCTTGCTGCATGGCTCCCGGGGTCTGGCGGCTCACCCACACACAGAGCCTGGCAGCCCATGCGCCTTCTATATATATATATATTTTATTTTACCGGGAGGTCCCGGGGATTGAACCCAGGTCCCTCCATATGGCAGACGGACGCCCAACCATTTGAGCCACATCCGCCCCCCTCATGTTTTCTTGAAAGGATGTGTTTTAGTTTCCTAGACTGCTCAATCAAAAACCATGAAATGGGTCAACTTAAACTATGGGAATTTATTTGCTTACTGTTTTGAGGCCAGGAAAATGTCCAAATCAAAGCAATGCTTTCTCCTAAAGTCTGTGGTTTTCTGGGGCTGGCGATCCTTGGTTCCTTTGTCACATGGCCAGGCACATGGGAGCGTCTTCTGGTCTCTTCGTCTTCTGGTCTCTTCTGGGTTCCGTTTTAGTGTCTTTCTTCCTGTGGCTTCCTCTCTGTCTGAATTTCACTCTATTTATAAAGGACTCCATTAATAGAATTAAGACCCACCCTTATTGAGGTGGGCTATACCTTCTTAACTGAAGCAGCCTCAACAAAATGTTCTACTTACAATGGGTTCACACCCACAGGAATGGATTAAATTTAAGAACGTCTTTCTGGAGTACATATGGCTTCAAACCACCACAGGACAGTTCCCCTCCTTTAGTTTTGACTCCAGGCTTCTGTTGCCACAAGAGTGCACGGAGTGTAAGAGAATAAAGGGGAAAATAAGAAAAGCAGGAACTTCACCCACTATCTGCATAATAGGAGATTCTCAATAGGCCCTGTGGGCTACTAGAGAGCTTCTCCTGGAGTTTTTCTGTCCTGGTGCCCATTTTGGGGTTTCGGGCTGCATAAAGTTTAGGTGTAGCCTACCAGTGGGGAAAAATGGTGAACTCACTGCTGGTTTGGTGTTGCTTCAAATGCTGGTCTTTCTCCCCAATCTACCCGCCACTGTTAACTTTTCAGAGTTCTCAGCCAGCTGCCATGTGCATTCTTTGCACTGGCTTTGTAGCTTCATGGGGCAGACAGGTGGAGTGTGCTTACACATTTCTCCTGAAACTAGACTTCTGAGTCCTGACCTTTAAAGCAAAGTCTCTAGCCTGTGAGTCAAGTATCTGGGACCCACTTTTGGTGCACCCTCCTTCTGTTCACGGTGCCTTAACCCTGAAGGACAAGCAAAAATAGCACCATTACCAAGCTGGAGGGATTGTGTCCATTTCATGAGAATCCCCAGCCAGTGCTTATTTTAAAAAAGAATGATACTTCAGAGTGTGGAATGACTCATGCAAGCTTGTAGCTTTGTGAGTAGCAAAATATTGGAAATGACCTAAATGCCCATCAAAAGGAACAGATTAGATGCATTGTCATATCCTTTATAATGTAGCTATATACACAAACTCGCCCTCCCTGATATGGATTGTTTTTCCTGTTAAGTTAGGGAAAAGAGGAAGGTGCACAAGGATCTGAGAGGCAGGCACCTTATTTTTAAAAAGCATGAGTATAGTGGAGCATGTGCTTCACATGTATGAGGTCCTGGGTTCACTCTCCGGTATCTCAAAAAAAAAAAGCTTGAGTACATATGTGCATGTTTATATGCACAGAAAATCTCGAGAGGGTAAAATGATGAGAGCAGTGACCTTCAGGAAGGGAAATGGGGGAAGAGAGGGCCAGGAAACCCATTCTATGTCCCTAAGTCCCTCGTGAATGACATTCTTAAGTGGAACTCTGGGGGCTGGACTTAGCCTGGTTGCGATGGCGGTGGGGAAGCGTATGGTGCTGACTTGGCTGCGCTTTGTTCTGCGGGGACACAGGTAGAGTTCCCTGAAGCCCGGATTTATGAGGAGACACTGAATATCTTGCTGTATGAGGCCCAGGATGGCCGGGGACCTGACAACGCGCTCCTGGAGGCCACAGGCGGGGCAGCTGGGCGCTCGCACCATCTGGACGAGGACGAGGAGCGGGAACGGGAGCGGATTGAGCGTGTGCGTCGGATCCACATCAAGCGTCCAGACGACCGGGCTCATCTCCACCAGTGAGCAGGCAAGCGAGCCCTGAGCCGCCCTCCCGCCTTCCCTCTCTGTGCTATACTCCGATCATACACAGGCTCCCGGGCACCTCCTACTTCTCCTGAAGTCTGGAGATTCTTTCATAACAAGCCAGATTATTTTGGTAATTCTTGACAAGGTGAAGTGATTCTCTCTTTACCCAGGTGAATGCACCCCTGTTGTTGAACAAGCTGTGTCTAAGGTGTCTACTTTTCATGAGAACCTGGGAATCCTTGGAGCCAGGATTCCTTGGTTCTTGGAGGAAAAGTATGAATGGGTGTGGAGTGTACATGAGAACTTTGGTTTGCAGTATTTATTTTTATGGGTGTTGACTATTTGGGCTTCTTAGGTGATGCTCCCATCGTTTAGTTTGACAAGTCTGAGAGGGTTTTGCAGTTGGCGGCCATCAGAGGAGGTTGGCAAGCTACTGATTTCATAACCATCCAGCCCCAGTGAACTGGCTCCTGACCCGTGTGCTGTGACCAGGCACAGTCTCTACCGCTTGGCTAAAAGTCCATTCTGCCACATGGTTTTGAGCCTAGAGCTTGTTGATTAGGGGGAAGGCCTTGTGCTGCTGGGACCCCACACGTCTGGTTAAGAGTGGCACTTTCTCTGGCAGTGAGTGCTCAGCTCCGTTAGTGGCAGCTTCCCCTCGCTCTCCTTGTTGGCTGATTGCATTCCAGGAAGGGCATCTGACTTAGCCCCAGGGCTCACAAACTGCTGCTTCACGAGATCATTCCTTCCTCCCTATTAAGCTGGGCTTCTGCAGCAAGTGGATGCCCAGCCCTTTGTTTAGAAATTAAATGGGACCCCAGACTCTAGCCTGGCATCCAGGCAGGGACTCCATGCATGCCAGCCCCAGGGGTAAACTCAGCCCTTACCTGGAGAGCACACTTCTTGCCTTTGCCTATTTTTACACATTGTAGAATAGCCATTGGTTGAAAAGGATGTGCAGATACCTTTGGGTCAGCTTAGTGTCCATGTTTGTTGAAGGAATGTGAAAGGGATGTGTGAGACTGTTGATGGGGGATGTGTTTTGGGGGGGCCCAAGTGAAATGTGCAGGTTACCTACCTCCTGGGAAGGGACAGAAGTGAGTTGTGACTAGACTAGGTACGGTAGTTAGGAGATGCGGATGTTTGTAAGGGGATGGATGTTTGATCTGCTTATCAAGGGATATGTTACCATTTTATACCAAAGGTATTGTATGGACAACCTTTAGCACCATGTATTCCAAAAACTGAGTTTATATTTTGAAATGGTTTTTACAGCTTGGATTTTGTATACTCTGCCCTACCTATGCCTGACATCCAGCAGCTCAGCCTATAAAGACTTTGTTAAAACAATCATGTCTGAACCTAAAAATCACATATTTGGTAAAAATACTTTTTAAACTGTTGTATGGAAAATTTTTATATTAGGCCATTTGGATTTTATTAAGTGCTATGGAAAGGGGACTTATAAAATAATGTCTTGTGAATATTTTATACTGTTTAAGTTTTAACCACCAGCCCTGCTACTTGGGTTGAACTTTTGTAGAAAGTTAAAGTGAATGTTAATTCTGATGTTCCCTGTAGGAATGGAAAAGCCATCATACAAATTGTTTTTTAAATGTTTGTGCGAAAAGTTTATATAACAACCAGATTTGTTATGACTTCTGCCCCTTATGATCTAATGCTTCTGGCAGCTCTTTTGACCTTCACTCCAACTGAGCACCTGTAGTTTTTGCCTCCCTGGGATATGGACCGGTTTCTTGGAACATTCCATGGTGAATGATGCTGACAGACAGCATTGGCTGGTCCAAGCTGTTATCAAATATACTCAATAAGGAGCCAAGTTTTCTTACATCACAAAGGGTAAAAGTCAATGCTTAAGAACCATCTAAGTAAGTAAAACACTAGCCCAAGATTTGGTAAAATGTAAGGTATTATTACATTTTAGGAGCTTACAATTAAAAATATTTTTTTGGAGCAGCTTTTAAGCTCAGGTGTAATGAAGTTCCGTTTTCTTGAGTAAGTCATCTGGTTGTAGTGATGGGGGCCCTGAGGCAGAGGCAGAGGCTGTGTGGCCACCACTGGGCGTGCCTTCCCTCTCCAGGGTGTGCTGTCTAACACGGTCAAGTGTATCATTAACCTTTGTTTCTTTGTGCTAAGAAAAAAAAAAATGCTGTTTTAGAAGTAGTACCTGTATGTTGTACAAGCACTTGTGGAAATATGTAAAATAAAAGTTATATAAATGCTTCTATTAATCTGTTTTCTGGGTCTTTTCAGAAATGCCCAGCATAATCAAGTCACTGAAGTGCATTTTTCAGCAGAGAGAGCAAGGCAGAGCTGCTACATTCTACTTACCACCTCAGTGTTGCTGAAGGTGGAAGAGATGAGTCATTTTTCTGTAGTGTTTGACTTTAATAAAGGGAGGAGGGCTCACCATCTGGGCTCTAGAGTCTGTCAGAAACTTACCCAATTATTTAAAGCAAAATTCAAATTTTGCAGCTTTATGAACATAGTATCTCATTGTGTCTTGGGGCAGCTTGACAGAGGTAGAGAATCTGCTGCCCACCCTATGGTGACATGTTAAAATGCCCACTGGGTGGAAGTCCTGTTGGTGAGGTTGGCTTTCTACCGAAGACATTTTAATTTTGTGCCAAAGGCAACTGAGAAGCTGAACTAGGCTTCGTCCACTCCTGGAAGGAAGCGTTTAAGATGCCACTCATTTTCCTAGAGCTGCTGGAATCTTTCCTCTAGGCTTCGTCCACTCCTGGAAGGAAGCGTTTAAGATGCCACTCATTTTCCTAGAGCTGCTGGAATCTTTCCTCCAAGGTATAGCTAACTGGATTGAATCTCATTTGGAGCAAAAGAACAGCCGTGGGAGAGGTTCTACACCATCTGCTCTCAGGACTTAATCCGGGCCGACACCTAGGAGAGAGGTCCATGCTTAGGTTAGAACCGGCATCTCACTTGGAAGAAAACAGTTATTAGTGTCCCAGCATCCTCAAGGTGGGTGTGGACAAGCCACCCCCAACTACCCACCTTCCCTGAGCCAAGTGAAATTTAGAAATGGGCTCCCTTTGGATGGTCAGGCAGATGATGTGACTCCAAAAGAGAGCATCAGTCTTAGGGGTGTAAGTTTTAAGACCGTGCATAAACTAAAAAGTCACCTTATATTTCACATTCAAAAGGTTTCTTGTCCCTGAAGTTAATTGTGTTTAGGGGCATTTATTTTAGAAAAGACACTTTTCTGTACTATTTACATCCACAAAAAGACTTTATAGTTGAGTGTAAGTTAAATGTGCATGAAACACTATGTTAAAATTTGTGTCAAATAATAATACTTGGTAACAATACAAATTACATTTTAAAGATTCAGCCCCCTCTGCTTTTAACATGTCATTTCCTGGCAAAATTAAATGAAAACAAGCTACTACTTGCCAGTGACGCCCACTCAGAACCTGCACCTAGCACAGTGGGACTGGAGGGGGGAGGGCAAAGCCCTTGAGCAGTGGTTCCCAAACCAGTCTGCTCATTAGACCTGGAGATCTTTTAAATTCCAAAGCCAAAGCAACACCTAGACCAATTAAGTTTTTTTTTCCCCCAAGGAGGATACCTGTGGGGTTTGAACCTGGAACTTCATACATGGGAAGTGGACACTCAACTTGGACTACATCTGCCCTCCAGGACAGTTCAATGTGTAGACAAGTTTGCGAACCACTGTAATAAGACGTAAGGCCTTCTAAAAGTTGGGCTATGACATTTAAAACAATTTCATTTTAACTTCTAGTTCACCAACAAACAAATATGGAAAGTAAAGTTCTTTTTTCCTTTTCATTCAGTGTTTAAATCTATACCTCTAACATCAAGTCTTTCCTGTTTTTCATACGTAGAATTAGAAGGGGGAGAAATTAACTAGCTTCAGGTTCCAGTCGGTTATTCTCCACTAAAACTGCTTACCTCCCTCCCCGAACACTGACTCACCACTGTTAACTGTCCATTTTTATCTTTATAGATTTGTTCTTCTGGTCCAGTATTGAAAACTATTGTGCCTTCTTTTCCAGGACTAATATAAAACTGTAAACTTAAAATACACAAAATCATGAGTTACTTACATATTCTATTTTTTTCCCCTCAGCCTTTATCTGCAAAAGGAATTCACTTATGAAACTTGACTAGTTTCAAGATTAAATTCCCATTTTATTAGTTTGTGTATTTGGGCCATCAAAAGAAGAAAACCACTTCCACAACTGGGAAACTTACCGCATGTTTCTTTCATTACTTTCAAGTCAGCACATTCCCTTCGAGGGCCAGTCTGATCTCTGAAGAACCACCTATACACACATCTTTATGCTGAAATGCTTAAAGTGGGGCTAAGTATTCTCAGCAATAGAGGAACAACCCTTTACGAAGTCCCCAACTCTCTCCCTATTCCATATAGGATCTGCTCCTCAGATTGTAGAAACTTGAAACCTAACAAACAGCAAAACCATGAAGGGAAAGACTAGGTTCTCCCTAGGGGCCCAGCCCTGAAGTTGCCATACATGAGTGAATGTGAGATCAAGCACAGCTGCTCACCAGCTGAGTGACGTGGACATGCTGGTTAGCCACTTCTGAATCGTTGAGAGAATTAAGAGGATTCTGTGCCAGGCACTTTTATGTCCTAAAGAAATTTTAGCACCTTTCCTAATCTGAAGCAGCCTGTGAAGCCGAGGCTCGATGCACTCAAGCACCTGGGCCAGCAGGCATCAAGAGCCAGTCTCCCTTTCACTTAGTGACAGCTTCCCTCAGGAACACATGCGCCTCCTATGAAAACTATATGGTTAGACCCCATTTCCCCAAGTCAGTGAGCAATCATTGACAGTCTTCATTTCTCTGGAGTCCAAGAGTATGAGGGAGAAGTTCTTTATCAGAGAGGGCAAGGAGACACCACCAGAAGCTTCTTTGCTGGCTTTGTTTTGGAGGAAGGGGACCGGCTTGGGCGAAAGGATTAACGTTTACATCTTCCTTGATCTTTTTTTAAAGGAGGTACTGGGGATTGAACCCAGGCCCCTCATCCACCTGGGAAGCAGGTGCTCAACCACTGAGCCACATCTACTCCTCAGTGAGAGTTGGTTTTCTCATTTGTTTTGTTTTTAAGAAGTACCAGGGATCAAACCTAGGACCTTGTACATGGGAAGCAGGAGCTCAACTACTTGAGCTACATCCATTCCCTTCCTTGATCTTTTTTTTTTTCTTTTTTTTACTGGGAGGTCCCAGGGATCGAACCCAGGTCCCTCCATATGGGAGATGGATGCCTAACCATTTGAGCCACATCCGTCCCCCTTCCTTGATCTTTTGAAATGTTTTAACATTGAGTTACTTCCTGGGCTAAACATGAAACCACTTACCTTCCTTGAACAACACGTACAATGTTCTCCTTCTTAACCAGCATCACGAGTTTAGTAACCACTTCAAATATGTGTTCACACTGTAAAATGGCATCCCCCTGATGGGAAGAAGGTGGTTGTGGTTTCAGTGTCAGTTGTTTCAAAGAAAAATACAAATATTGAGGTTTCATGGTGGGTAATGTCACATTATGCCAGTGTACCGTTTCCCTCTTCTAGGCATCACTTACCTTTTGCTTGTCCTCTGGAGACACATGAATGACTAAAATTCCATCACTAAGACTGCTTGTAGAAACACCTTGAGAGAGATCCAAAGTTAGGGGCCAGGAACTGGAAAACCTGACATTGATACAGAAAAAAGACACACCTAGGGGCTCCCCAACCCTATACTTTCTTCCTCCTAGCTAGCCCAGTAGGATGAAGGGCATACTCCCAAAAGTAGCATGTGATCTGAATGAAGACTAGGCCACCGTAGAAGGTGACTTTTCATTGATAGCTAGTTCCAGGATTCCAGAGCCCAGCCCAGGGCTTCATGGCCACCCTACACTTGTCTCTCCCATTTGTGTTCCTCTTCATCGTCGGTAGGTCTAGTAGCTAAGTCATGCAAACGAATTGCCTTAAGATTGCCCGCCTCTTACCTTTGAGCGCCGAGTACTCTATTTTCTGCTTGATTTTGGCAAGTTCCACCACATAAGCTGCGTTTTGAGTAAGGAGGAGTTGCCGCTGCCGTGCCTTGAAGCCCTTCCTGTCATATTTAATGACCGGGATACCATACTGCAAGGAGTCCACCGTCACCACGAGGGCAAAGGGATTTCATCGGGGATGACGGGTGGGGCAGAGGACCGAGTTGCCTCAGAGTTTACTCAGATTCTGGTAGAGTTGCTTCAGGCATCCAGAGAGGCTCAGACAGATTTTGCAGAAACAGGTTTTCTCCTGCACTCGGGCTCTTAAATAGATTTTGATCCCCAACTCGACCTTAGAGCCTTGCCCTCAAAGGTATCAAGGCTATGGCCACTTGCCTCATAGGTCTGCTCCGAGAGCACAGGGAAGATGGAAACCCTCTGTGGGCTTCAAAGCCCTATAAAAACCACAAGCCCTCAGGACAGGAAGGGAACCCAACCCCAGTCTGGCAGGGCTTCAAGTCCCCAGGGAACCAAAAGGGGGCAGAGCGGCCTCAGGAGCACCCAGTCAGGGTGGATGCTGGCCTGCTGCATGCCAGGCAGTGGCCAAAGCATTGCCCACCCACCCACTCATTCATCCTCTCAAAAACCCTGTTACCCACACGCTCAGAACGGAGGCACTGAGAGCTTCACCTGCCCAGGAGCTCACGGCTACTAAGTGATGAAGCAGGGTCTGCACCCAGGCACACCGCCCTACTGCCTTTCATTAGCATGGGGATGTTTACTTCCAGGGCTACATTTCACTCACATTTCACAGGAAACCACCTAAGTTTCCAGGGTGACAGATAAAAGGTCAGCAGCAGCCATCCAGTAGTAGTATAGTCCCATAACCTTAGTCAGTACTCAGCGTCACAGTTGAGAGCCCTGGCCCACCCCGCTGCCCCCCTGCTTCCCTCCCCCCCTCCAGTTTGTGTGTGTGTGTGTTTCTCCCCACTGCCTTTAAATAGTGCCTCCAGACACTTTGCATGTAGAAAACAGACCCTGTTCTCAGACTCAAGGAGTCGTGGTTGGGGCTGAGGACAAACACATCCTTACCTGGATTTTCTCATTGCTAATCAGCTGAAGCACTTTGGGATTAATGTCTTCTTCATCTAAGGAGGGAATCAACACAGTGATTCATCACTAATAACCACGCTATGGCAGGGTCACCCTGGTATCGGCTGGTTTTATGTCCCTCTGTGGCTAAGACCAACTGAGAAAGCAGCTGTCAGGAAATGCCACGGGGCTGAGCATCTTCCCTTGGCCTTTTTGAGACTAGGGAAAGTGAGTGCATGTACTTACCTATCCGTCTGTCAGCAAAGGGCTGATTTAAACTTTGAGCATAGCCATCTTTCTTTCCCCGGAAGACTTCACTTGTAACCACCTTTTGCTGCATCTGGTAATAAACAGTTGTAAGCACGAAAGTGGTAGCCATAGGGTTTTAGATAACACGATATCACTTAGTTTCCTGGCTAAGCCACAGGAGCACAGTAGAAGTCAGAACACATTCCTGGCTTTGGCCAAAATCGCCTAAAGATTACACTGGTAGAGAGCTGGGGTTCACACTTCTGTGTGTCTTTACTTGCACTGGCTTCCTGAAAGTGGAATTTTCTGACTTTCAGAGAGCAGTTTCTTATTTTGGGACCAGAGATCAGCATACTACAGCCCTTGGGCTAAATCCAGCACGATGTCTGTTTTGGTAAATTAACTGGGACACATCCACACCTATTTGTCTACATGTCCATGGCTGTTCTCATGTGCTACAGCAGCTGCTGCAACAGAGACTTTGGGCCTGGGAAGCTTGAAATATTTACCCTCTGGCCCTTTACAGAAAAAGTTTGCTGATCTGCCACTGATCATAAACAAAACCAGTCCTGCAGCAGAGAAGGGATCTCCCGTTCTTTGCAGGGCAGGAACCATCTGGATTGTGTCCACAGTGCTAAGAAGGAGGATGATGATGGTAATAAGAGCTGACTTCTCCAGTGCTCTGCTAAGAGGCCTGCATGATTTTATCCTCAGCATGCCCACGAGGTATGGGATGCCTGCGTCCCTCATCGAATACGTGAAACGGTGGGCAAGGGCTGCTGGTGCTTGTTAGCTGTAGAATAGGCCTCTTAACATCCTGCCACCCCGCAGCCACGCCAAGTCCCCACCTGTGCTTTCCTCTCGGCTGTGATCCCGCTGCAGTACTTCTGGACCAGGTTCCTTGTGCACATTTTCCTGAGCAGATCCGATGCCTGTGCAGAGAACACACTTTTTCACCTGCCTCACTCAACTCACACCCTGTCTCGAGTTGTGGCCAAACAAAATAGGGGACTTAAAAGCACGGGTGAATTCAGTTTGATTTAAAATGCAGCGTTAATATTTTATAGCCAGAGAAAGCAAGCTATGAACCTTCCAATCTTGCTCTAGGTTTTTGGTATTGCTAAATCAGTGATTCTCAAATTTGAATGTGTTCATGCATCACTGGGGGAACTGGCTAAAGCGACAAGACTCCTAGAGGTTTTGACTCAGTGGGTCTGAGATGGAGCCCCGGCCCCACATTTCAGACACGGAAGGTCCTTAGACCGTCTTTCAAGAAACACTTCGAGGTAATAGTCACCGAACCCATCTAGAAACTACATCCTAGGATAGAAACCACCTAGAAATGCTCTGGCTAAACAGACCTCCATTAGCTTTATAATTCTAGTAAGGATATTATCAACGTCGCGGAGTTAAATTTTTGTGTGTGCAACACCGTTGGCAGGGAAGCGCTTTGCTACGTCAGCCCTGGCAACTTCAAAGGGAAGCAGCACAAAGGCATACGAAGGCTAAGCGCCACCAGTGCAGCATCCGAGGTCTCAGGTTAGTCTTTACGTTTTCCAAGATGGCAGGAGGCGTCAGCCAGCTCTTGTCCAAGACATTCTTTGGAACATGATTCCGCAGGTTCAAGATATAATTCTTCCGCACAAGCACTATGAACTCCTTGTTGTCAGGAGAAAGGGGTTTGTTGCGATTGATGAAGCCGCTTATCAACCTAAGCAGGAAAGTATTTTGTTAGTTTTTGGGTCCATTTCCTCACTAGGACTTGTAGTCTCTCTCCATCTGTTTGAGTCAGAGTTGGCCGTAACAGTAGAGATTGTTTATATGGCCACATGGGCCAGAAGCTGGATATCCAGGCCATATCTGCCCCAAAGATAAGTTCTGTTTCACCCACACCATTGCCTTTTTTTAAAATAATTTGAATTATATGCCAACATTAAAAAAACAAAACAAAACTGGGAGATATATGAAAATCAGATTTCTAGTTTTCCTCAGGAAAAAAGTCACATCTGTCAACACTGGCCATTCCTTTCTTCTTGGCAGCAGGCGACTGCCTGCTCTGAGACAGGCTGACCTTTCTAAGCTGGCACAGGCCCTATGTTCCCCTCTTGCCTTATTCTAGCTCATGGATCTCATTTTACTTGGCTGCCGCCAGAAGGCATTTGCCACTTTTGAGCTAAGAAAACGACAGTCATAATTGCCATCAAATTAGGAGCTCAGAGCAAGTAAAAGGAGCTCATCTCCTGAGGTTGACCACCTGAAGGTAAATTTTCTTCTCTCTACAAACCCAAAATGCACAAAACGTCTACCAAACCCATGATCCGCCCCCCCCCCACCGCCGCAGTGCACCAATGCTGATGACCTCTCTTCCCCACTGTGTCCCGGAACTTACTTCCTTATAATCTGCACAGCCCACTTCCTCTTTTTGGCCTCCTTCTGAGCCCAGGCTCCACGCCAGTGGGCTTCGAGTGTGATGGCTGAAAGAGGTCACTGCTGGCATTAGAAGGTCAGTACAATCACATTTAAGTACAAAAGGCTTTTGTGGAATTACTCATCCACTCAGCAAACATTTGGGCATCCCCTGGGCACCCAGCTAGCCCCAGAGATGGAGAGTCAGATAAACGTCATTGGTTCTTCCCTGGGGACAGATGCTCGGGCACGCAAAATAATCACAGTGACAGAGGAACAGAGGGCACCCCGAGATAAACACTGCCAGGGGGTTTTCCCCAGGTATTTTCAAGGACAGGAGTGGCATTTGTGACGGTGTAGTGGTAGAGTCTCACAGACAAACCTGTGTTTGGTTTGTCTCTCCCAGTGTTGCCTTTACTTTCATTTAGTCGTCTACATTGAAAAATCAGGACATACAAAAAAAAATGGGACAAAAATTAGATTTCTGGTTTATCTCCCAATTTTTAAATGTTGGCACTTGTTCAGATTTTTAAAATGCTTTTCTTTTATTCCTCTTAGCAGTATTTATATTACCAAAAAAAAGTCAATCAACAGAATAGCTAAATTGTGGTATATTCATATAGTGCAGAGGTCAGCAAACTACAACCAGCAGGCTGGCCACCTGTTTACGACAATAAAATCTTATCGGAAGTGAATGTAGCTAAGCTGTGCCCATTCATATACATACTGTCTAAGGCTACTTTCGTGCTACAATGGCAGAGTTGACAGAGACCATATAACCTGCAGGCCTAGAAGATTTACTATCTGGCCCTCTCAGGACAAGTTTGCCGACCTGTGATATAGTGAAATACCATGCAGCTATGAAAAGGAATAAGTGAATCTACACACATACTGCTTGCATTTCAGAAACAATTTAGAGTCCAAAAATGTCACAAAAATACAAACGGTATAATTTCTTCTTAGGTTCAAAACATGTTAAACTATAAATATAGTGTTTAGTGATGCACCCATAGATGGTAAAACCATGCAAATGAGCAAGGGAATGATAAATGCCAAATTCAGGACAGTGGTTACTTCCAAGAAGTTGGGTGGGGGGTGGAGAACGTGATTAGGGAGGGACTTACGGGAGGGAATTCAAGGATACTTGTAGTGTTTGTAAACTTAAAAATAAACTGCATATGTTGTGATTCAAAACATGTCCATGGAAGAAGTGTAGGCCACTATGTAATAATTTCCAGTCAGTACAGTAAAGATGAGAAGAGGCCCCGGAAGGGAAGCCCTGGTTTCAAGGACAAGCAGGAGGAGATAATGAACAAAGGAGCCTGTGCTGCTAGGTACAAGGTGGACGAGAGGGAAACGGCCTAATTGCAAACTGGCAGCTTTCTACTTCGTTCTTACCTGCTTTTCTCTTTTTCACGTACGCTCTCCTTCCTAAACAGCTTTTGTACGTGGCCTGGATTCTCGCAGCTGAAAAGAAAAACGTGTTGATGAAATGGCTCTCCTTTGGGCTTCATTGGGGTTGTGACCCCGAGAGGGGGATTTCGGCAGCGGGCTTCGAAGGTGTACAGTGTAATGACAACACAGGACAATGGACAGCCGACTGGGTCACTTGAGCCTGGCTCCAAGCAGCTGTCCAGCAACTGTGGAGTTTCCATTCTTCCTTTTACTTTCCTGCCCCCAGGGTAAGAACGGAGGTCAGAGCCACCGAGGGTCTGCCCGCTCCAGGCTCAGCCTTATCATTCATCCTCAGGCCCACCCACAAGGCAGGCATCCCCAGCCCCTCTTACAGATGGACACGGCAGCCTCAGACTGCGTGCTCTGCTCCAGGCAACACTGCTACTAAGGAGACGTCGGAACCCAGGTCTGTGACCACAAAACACACACTTGGCCCGAAGCTTCTGTATCCCCGTCCACCCCCCTCCATTTCCTGACTCAGGTCCCACCGAAGGCCAGGGCCACCCAGGGCCTCGCCGACCAGCTGTGCATACCCGCCGGGAGCTGGTTAGAAATGCTGACTCGAGCCTTGGTGCAAACGGTCAGCACGTGCACATCAGGCCGGGGCACCCAGTTAGAGCAGGCAAAAAGCGAGACAACCAAGCCTAGGAGAGCCCCAGGCCTTGAAGCCAGACAGATGCACATTGAAATCCCAGCCCTGCTGCTTGCTAGCTGTGTGCCCTTCAGCAAGCTACTTAATGACTCAGTGCCTCAGTTTCCCTGAATGTGAAATGGAGATAATGCCCACTCCATAGGTTCATTCTGGGGGTAAAATGAGACCATGATGTAAAGGGCTTAGTTTGCATCTGGCACACAGCAACCCCGCACATTACTTGAGACTGGTCGTTCTTCACAGACCAGTTTAGATTTCAAAGGAAAAGCTCTCTGGGCAGTTTTATGTTTTCACATTTCCCACCCCCTACCAAATTTTCCTCATTTACCATTTCCAGCAGACATCTAGGCTGCAGGCTTTGAAACCACCCCTTCAGTGTCAGATACTTACACAAATAATGGTCCAACCCGGGACCTTGTATATGGGAAGCAGGTGCTCAACCTCTTGAGCTACATCCGCTTCTGGTTTCAAGATCTTAATTTAAGGGCATTAGACTCTCAGGGTTTTAGCCCCCAGAGCCACACAACAAAAGCTGGTCCAAAATAGGAGTGAGGTGGCACTACACAGCTTCCCGTTCCATTTGCATCCACGACAGCCCTCCAACCACTCTCTCCAAGGCACCAATTCACATGTGTCGTAACATAATCCCATATCTTGGTTCCTAGTTTCCAAAGCAAATGCTTCTAACATTATATCAAACACCCTCTTTCAGGATGTATCCCCAAATAAGCTTGTTCATTTCACATTTTAATGGAGGCAGAAAAATCATACCTAATTGATGTTTACTAAATTCGAGGGCATCTTCAGTAGCAAAAAGAGTTTTGGGGAAACGAATGAATATTTTGGTTCTGGGAATGAAAAGAAAAGAGACAGTTTAGTTATTAGTTGGCTAGTTGCCATCTTTAAGTGGGTTGAATAGTGTCCCCCCAGAAATTCACGTTCATCCAGAACCTGAGAATGTGGCCTCATTTGGAAATAGGGTCATTGCAGATGGAATTCAGGTAAGGAATGAGATGAGCTCACACTGGCTTAGGGTGGGCCCTGGAAGCAACGAGAATGGCCTTATACGAGATACAAAAGGACACACAGATGCAGAGGGAAGGCAGCAGTGAGGGCAGATACGTCACGTCTCGTGACACCCACTTGCCCAGCCAGGGACTGATACCAAATCTGACCTCCGTGGCCTCCCAAGGAATGTGTTCAGCCTGGTCCCCCCTCAGGGGTTTGGGTTGGAAAAGTAACAGGAGCATCAGGCTGGAGAAGGGCCAGAGCCGCCCCAGATGTCCACATGCCAGAAGGGGTCAGGCAGTAAGTAGAGCCCGCAAGGAAAGTCAATTGATAGATTTGAAGGCCATCATCGCTGAAGCTGTGAATTTCTGCGGCTTGGCATTGTACCTTGCAACCAAATTTACCCCAACTGAAATGACAGACTGAAATTGTCCCTGTTCACCCCACCAAGGTCTGCCCCAAGGTTCCCAACATGTACAGAGGTTCTCCTGCTTAAAGACAACAACTGTTTCCTAAGGATACCCGGAGTTCTAGAACACCATTTTCTAGGATGCTATTGATGCTTTCACGTCCCATGGGTCCCCTATCATCTTTGGGAGGGCATGCAAACATTTTAACAACAAAAGACTCTAGGCTCACAGAAGTTAGCCCACACACCCCGGGCCTCTTTGTTTTGCAAGGGGAGGTCGGGCTGGGAACGCAGGGCTCCTTTTTGACAATCTCCGCTAGCTGCACTAAAACCCTTCAAAAAAAACAAAACAAAAAAACCAACAACAATAAAAAAACCCTCTAGCCATTTAGAGCTGCACTTAAATCTAGCAGATGGAAGTATCAGCTTATAAATCTGTATAAAGCCCCAAACAGTGAGCTCTCCAGGCTCTCCATGGATATGGATCAATGCAGGAAACATTCTGCCAAGAGAAGAAACCATTTGTTTCCTGGCCACTTACTTCCCTAACTTGTACTCCTCCCGTCTGTAGCCGATGAACTGGATCAGCCGTTCTACACCCTGTGCGGGAGGCCCGTGCCAGTGTGGCCAGGTGTCTGGGCACAAGGATTTGTACCTAGAGGGAGAGGAGAGGACAACTAGCAAGTCACCGTGCCTCGAGCAAACCCCCAGAGGTCGGCTGGGGCACGCCAGGCACTGGGGGAGGGGGAAGGTGGGCAGGGGCGGTATTCTCATCACACATACTTTTAACTTCCTTGAATTCAACCATCTACACTTGGCAAGAAAAAAAAACAAACTATTTCAATGGAGTGGGAGACGTGGCCATTCTTCAAACAGCAATGACTTCACCAATGGATGATCAACCCAAGGAAGAGAATTGAGTCCAGCACCAGAAGAAAAGCAACCGTGCTTGGTAAGTGCCAAGGGATTCTTCAAAGGTAACATTGGCTCAGTGCTGACTTAAGAACCTAATTCCAGCATAAAACGCACCTCCCTTCTAATATGCAGTCACCGTAAAGGTAACTATGATGTCTTTCATATAAGGAAATACATGCATATATATTCTTATATACTCTACATAATACGGTATAGGAATACAGCATTAAGGAGTGCCATGGACCAAGGCCAGAAGCAATACGACTTGAGCAGGTGGTTCGGAATTAAGCTGCTCAGTCTCTGGGTAAACCGCTTTAACCCCTGCTCCTGCACACACAGTTGTCACGAGGTCCAAATGGGATCATCCACATAAACTATCTGTCACAGTCTCAGTCTTCGATAAACATTAGCTACGGTATTCCTATCATGCTCCCCCCTCCCCCGCCATGCTTTTACTATTGAGATAATGTTTGTATTGTTTTAAGATAAAAATTTGAACTTAGATTTGTTTTTATTTCCCTAGAACTCAATGAGCCAGTCCATTAAAGGCTTAAGGCCACGTGCTCCTCTTTGATTCCCTCCCTCCGTCTGCCCACTACACAAAGGCCGGAGAGGCTTGCAGGGACGCAGCCTTCAGAACTCCAGGGAAAGCTGGGGAACTTGCAGCCGGAGGCCCTGCTCCCTTCTGGACCACACCCCTCACTCCCACGCCCCCACGGAAGCTGTTCAAATGAGGGCTAGACAGACACAGAGGGAATGGGAGGGGGGCATGCCTTAAAATGCCTGCATGGTGGAAGGCCTAGGAGCTTCTGTATTTTTAGACTCTTGAAATGTGTCGCCTCAGATCTAGGGAAGCAGTGCCGCCTGGGTGCGTCTCCTGCCCCATCCCAGGACCTCTCCTGCCTCTCCCCCCCCACCCCCCACCGACTGCAGCCACGTTGGCCTCTTAGCTGTTCCTGGAGCCTACCCAGCTCCCTCCTCCAGGCTTCCCTGTACCATCGTTGTTCCCCAAATATCTTCATGGCTCACCCCCTCACTGGGAGAGGCCCTCCCGGACCACCTTACCCAGAGAGGGTGCCCTGTCACTCTTTCCCGTTACTCGGATTCATTTCTCTTCAAATAACTATCCACAGGTGCCTTCAAAGGGAGTATTTGGGGCCGGGTTAACTCTTTTCAATGTTTTTAAAACCTAAGGACAACTGTACTTTTCTCGAGATAGGAATGACAGGTCAGCAAAATCGGAAGTGTGTTAGGCTGAAATTCACCAGCTCAAAAGATGAAAACACTGATTATATTCATCAGAGGTTGCAATCAGCAGGCATATAAGTCATTAAAGTAACAAAAGTGGGGAAATGGATTAATTAAATAATGCATCTTATTAGATATTTCTGACCAAGACAGGAGATTCATGGGAGAAAATCACAAGCATGATCCTCGCTAGACAAAAGTTTGAAATCACGAAATAGGGGCTAAAAATAAGAGTGCATGAAAATGCTAAAGTTTCAGAGAACAGGGACTGGACATAATATGCAAAATGCAAGGAGATCAAGAATGTAAGCTCATGTTTATGATTTTATAACAGACTCTAAACTCAAAAGTTGTCTAATATTAGCTTGAACCATATAAAATTGCAGATATTCAACCATTTTGAGTTACAAAAATGGTCATTGGGGAGCGAATGTGGCTCAAGCAGTTGAGTGCTTGCCTCCCACACGGGAGGCCCCAGGTTCAGTTCCCTCCTGAAAAAAACAAAAACAAGCAAGCAGGGAAGCGGCTGTAGCTCAATCAGTAGGGCTCCCATTTACCATATGGGAGGCTCCGGGTTTGGTTCCCGGGGCCTCCTGGTGAAGGCAGGCCCGCCCGCACGGCGTGGTTAGCTGACCCAGCGAGCACAAGCAGCAAGGGGGGGATAAATTAATAAATAAATAAAATCTTTAAAAAAAAAACAAAAAAACAAGCAAGCAAAACAAACAATAAAGCCAACCCAGGGAAGCTGATGTGGCTCAGTGGTTGAGTGCTGGCTTCCCACATACGACGTCCCAGGTTCAATTCCTGGCCCCCAATACAACCCCCACCCCCAAAATAACTGGTCATTTTATTCCTCTTATCTTGAAAGTGTGAGAGTGTGTTGCTATTTTAGGAACACAAATTCACACACAGCTCATCACCTGTGAAGTGTTAGTGTACAAGCAATTTTAGGGATGGAGGTGGTAGAGCTTATTAAATCCTTATATAAGCTCCTTTAGTAGCAGACAATTCTATCCTCATTTTACAGGTAAGGAAGTCAGTCACTGGTATGAGAGACAGAAGGAAGATTCCAGTCAAAGGTTAGAAGGCCCCAAAGCCTGTGCCCTTTCCACTATGCCCCCTGTTCTTGATAGCCCATGAGGCCAAACCAACTCCTCTAATCCTTTTTATTTATTTATTTATTTTTGAGATTTATTTTAATTACTTCTCCCCACCCCCTTGCTGTTTTTCACTTGCTGTGTCTGTCTTCTTGTTTCTTTAGGAGGCACCGGGAGCCGAACCCGGGACCTCTGATGTGGGAGGGAGGTGCCTAATCACTTGAGCCACCTCCACTCCCTGCTTTTTGTTGTCTCTCTCATTATGCTTTTCCTCCCCGAGTCTTTCGTCGCATCATCTTGTTGCATCAGCTCGCCACGCCTGTCCATCGCACCAGCTCTCTGTCTTCTTTAGGAGGCACCAGGATCCGGACCAGCGATCTCCCATGTGGTAGGCGGGAGCCCAGTCACCTAAGCCACAACCACTTCCCTGCTCTAAACCTTTTGTTGTCCTTTCCAACAAATGGAAAGGTTCTTCCCAGCTGCACACAGGCCCAAAGCTGAGCATTGCCAACGTCTGCCCCCTGGCAGCTGGTCTACGTACCTCACCTTGTACATCCTGGATTCCAAGAAGGAAAGAAGGGGCTTAGAGAAATTAAAGGAAGATGGTAAACCCAGGTGAGCTTCATATTCTCTGAAATGTTACTGGTTTCCACTCTCACAGTTACAGCAGTTAAGAACCGAATCAAATTCCTTGAGGGATGGCATCTTAGTCATGGCCGTAGCCACTGAGCCTCACAGGCACACAACTTGATTGGCCCCAAATCAGCAAAGCCAACTTTACCTTTGCAGGAAATGCTCATATTTCTGCCGGTATGCGAAGCCAGCCCGCCTCACCCGCAGGTGCTCCATCAGCCCCAGGTACTTGACCTGATGCCTTATGAGGAAGTCATCAAACTTGCCTTTGGAAACACAAGGGAGAATGACAGTAAAGGACCCTGAGACTCTGCCCTCTGTAAGCTGATGGTTCCCAAACTAAGTCTGGCAAACAGAAAAGTTTTGTCATGACTGTGTTTCTTGAATGGGAGCATTTTACAGGAAAACCTGAATTTCTGGTTTCTCCTGAAAAATCATGAGATCTAGCTATCCTGGGTCCAGAGTCCTACATTGCAACAACTGGCTGGAAGGGAGGAGTGCTGCCCCATCTCCAGTTTGCCCCAGTCTGCTCCCCTCCCTATTGCCTTATATCCAGTCAGTTCACACATTGGCTCTTCTTGCCTGGCCTCTGTAAGCCTTTGACTGTGTGGTTTTGTTTCAGATCGTGACAACAGCTTAGAAAATACTCAAGCCACACACTGTTCTGGAAGTTTGCTCACTGGCTGGAGCGAAGCCAGGTTGCTTGTCCTTACCTGTGACACCTGACCCAGCTGTGTTGCTCCTGAAACTGACCAACCTCTGAGCAATGCTTGCTCAACATTTACCTAATATCATTTTTGAAAGGGAAACAATTTATGCACAGAAGACAATGAGTGAGTTTGTGATGGTTTTAAGAATTTTAACCCACTGCCATCTCGGTTCTTTCCCCAGCCTTATTTCCCTGAGCTCGGTGTAAAGAATGATTGTCAACTCACTGGGTTGTTTCCCCTCATTGGGCTTGATGCAGCGGATGTACGAGGGTTCCTTGGAGATGAGGATTTCTAGAAGACTGCTCAAACTGTTTTTAAACTGAGTCCCCACCTGTGGAGAGAGCATGCGCTGAGCAGGCTTTGCTGCTTGCAGTTAACACAGAGAAGACTGGTTAGGGTGTAAAGCTCCAGCCTTTTTGACCCTAACTACAGATCGTCCTGTTCTCAGTTGTTTGCCCATTAAGGGGAGGCTTTGGATGTCATGATCCGAGGAACCCAAGTAGGGTTTATTCAAGCAGGAAGCTTCATTCACTCAGCAAATACATGACGAGCGCCTGATAGGAGCTACCGCCGAGCCCCAGTTCCCCACCAGCACGTTCTCTCCTTTCCTTCTTACCATGCTTCCCTTATGATAAATTCTCCGTCTATTTGATGGTGTTTTTCCTATCCCCGCTCCACTAGATCATAAGCCCTATGAGGGCAGGGACCTCGTCTGTCATGTTTAATGCTAAATCCCGTGCCCAAGACAACGCCTAACACGCCATAGGTGTTCAAGGAACGTGTGCCAATGAACCAACTGGCTGCTCAACTTTGAAAGTGCATATTTAGTAGAAGCTGTTACAGATCGTCCAGAAAAGGGGAGGGTGGCTTAAAAGTTTAAAAAATGTAGGTAACGGGAGGTGGTTGCACCATCTGGGTGATTTCTGTTACCACTCCAGTTTTGCAAAAGCTCTTCCCACTCACTGTTGGCGGCCTCCTCCGGTTTTCTAGCTCGGCCACGTGGAAACATTCCCTCAGGATGCTGTTTCTGGACCGGCATAGCACCTGCAAGCAATGAGAGATGAGTATTGCTTCAGGAATCACTAACAGGCTACAAGAAAGCTCATGAAAATGTGCAGGAAGCCACAGAGCCACTCGCTTTCTGAGCACAGAAGGCATCAAGCCCGCTCCCCAGATGGGGAAATCCGCCACCTGGTACCCAGCTGGGAAGGGGCCAGGCTGGGACTCAGACCCAGGGAGCAACTGCCTGGTACAGGGATCTAAAGTTAGGAATCCCTTTTGTACTCTGAATCCAACAAGTGGGGACAGGGAGTCCCAGGAGTGGTAGGAAAAGTTCCAGGAGAGCAGAAAACACTCTGAAGATCAACTGGCTCAGTGTGTTCACCCTGAAAATGTGGCCTTTGTGATTAAGCTGTTTTATAAACTAAGCAAATTAAAATAGTTAGATTTTTTTTTTTTCACAAATAGTTAATTATTTCAGTACAAAATTAAGGCTCTAAAAACCCAAAGTTGATGTGATTGATGACATAGATGGCAAAAGACTAGGAATTTTATCAGCAGCCCCAGGGGCTTATCCTGGCTCCAACTTTATCCTAACATTATCCCTCACTGAACACATCTGGACTTATTTGGGCCTCAGGACCTTTGCATATGCTAGTTCATCCACCTGGAATAACCTCTGATCTTGGCATAGCCATGGCTGGTTCCTTCTCATCATTTAGGTTTCTGCTCAAAGTCACCTCCACAGAAATGTTTTTTCTGATCTTTTGAATTAAATTAACTCTCACCCAACCCCCAATCACAATAGATCATTTATTTTCTTATGGCACCTCTCACTGATCAATAAGTTGCATGTGTATATATTGACTCATACCCCCACCCATATCCTCGTTCACTGCTGAGACTCCAGAGCTAGCATAGTTCCTGGCACAGAGAAAGAGCCACACACACATACACTTTAATCAGTTTTGTTGAGTGAAGCATTCATATAGATGATCTTTAAAGTTCATTCTGGCCAGAACATGCTGGATTTCTAACACACTGCATGGGAAAGAAGAATCCAGAACACAAAATCTATCCCGAAATCAGTGTCAAGAGATGATACTTCACAACCATCAAACCACAAATAGTTAAGTTTCAGACTTACTTCTTTCAGATGTCTATAAAGTAGATCATTGTTTTTTTCCAAGAATCCTGTAGTAAAATATTGAACAAAAAAATTTTTTTGAATCAATGACTTTGCCTAAAAATGCATATCTATACCAACTGAGTGCAAAGGGAAACCCCAAAACAATTTCTCAGAATTAGACCAGGGTTTCTTTTCAAGTTTGGCACTATTGACATCTCGACCAGATAATTCTTTGTTGTGGGGTTGTCTTGGGCATTATAGGATGTTCAACGGCATCCTTCTCCTCCTAACCACTGGATGCCAGGAGCAGCTCCCTCCCCTCCCCCCACCATTGTGGCAACGAAAAACATTTCCAGAAATTTCCAAATATCCCTGCAGAAGGCAACATCACCACCAGCTGAGAACCACTGGATTAGATAGAAATGAGCTTCAGAACTGAATTTATGGCACCTGTGTGAAACTCCAAACCCTGATGAGCTAGCACATAAATGGCTGGCTGGGACAAAAGCAGTCCTTACACTTAGCAATGTGAGAAGCCCCAGACCAGTAGTAAAGACTACACAGACAATGGATGACGTGGAAACCATGGAGGTGGCACTGAACCTGAAGTCAAGCCCATGTAGATGGAAGAGAAAAATCATACCCTCCACCGAGGAAAAAGCGAACTCAAGCACTAGGGTTAGTGGCACCCAACAGTGTCTTTATACAAAGATAATGTGGCATTTCCAATTTTAAAGTTTGGCTTATAAGCGCTCACTTAAAACCTTAATAATTAAGTTAGTAACTAAATGGCATTATACAGTCAAAACCAGCTTAGAAAGCCTAAATCTTAGGCATCAAAAATGTCTAACGATAATTTGGAGTCATCAGAATGAACTTTTGATAGAACCTTTAACTCAGCAATGCCACTTTGGGGAGTTTATCCTATGGATAGAATGTGCAAAAACTGGCCAAATGATATATTCAGTGAGGTTAAATGCAGAGTGTTTATAAGAGAAAAAGTTGGAAACAACCAGTGCCCATCAAATAGATGAGGATAAAGCTATATTTGAAGGCCTGTAGCCTTTCAAAATAAATGTGGTAGAGGAGTGAGTGTAGCTCAGGGGTTGAGTGCCTGCTTCCCATGTATGAGGTCCCAGGTTCAATCCCCTGTACCTCCTAAAAACAAACAAAACAAAACAAACAAAATGAAAAATAAGCACGGTAGAATCTGCAGGTGCTGATGTGCGAGTGGATGCAAATTCTGGCGCAAAAGGCCTGGATCTCTTCCCAGCTTTCCCATTTATTAGCTGTGTGACCTTGGGCAAGTTGCTTAACTTCTCTGAGCTCTGTTTCCTTGTAGATTCAAAGGGGGATAATAATACCACCCAGCTAAGGGTTCTGTGAGGTTTAAGTGAGTAACAGAAGCAAAGCACTGAGGACAGTGCCTAGCCCATAAAAGGGCTCAATGAATGTTAGTTGGAATTGGGAACGATATCCAATATTCATTAAGCAAAACATGCAAAATGTATACTACAACTGAACAGTTTGTCTAATTAAATATGTGTGGGTGTGTCCACATATGTAGGTGTATATGTAAAATATTTCTATTTCCCTGGAAGTAATTACAAGAAACTATTGATTCTTGTGGTTACCTTAGGGTGTGACTAGGGGTGAAGGAGGTTTTTAGTTTGCCTTTTGTACTTTTCTGTGCATATGCAATTTCTAGTTTTACATGTGTATTACTTTGTGTGTGGGCCACCAGGCCCCATGTGCGGGTGTGCCGCCAGGCCCCGTGAGCGGGTGAGTCACCAGGCCCTGTGTGCGGGTGTGCTGCCAGGCCCCGCAAGCCACGCAGCAAGATGACGACTTAACAGGAGAGTGTCACAAGGGAGAACCCAAGACGAGACGCGCCGAAAAACCAGGAACTAAGGTGACGCAGGCAATAGGACACCTCCTCTCTCCCATATCGGAGGTTCTGAGGATCGAATCCTAGTGAAGACAGGAGGAGGACGAGAAGAGGGGGCAGGAAATGAACAGAGAGTCGCCCAGCGAATGGACACAGAAACAGCAAATAGGGGGGTGGTGGTGGTGTAAAAATGGATAAAAGTAAATAAATAAATCAATCCTTAAAAAATGTATAGGGGAGGAAGATACGGACTATAGTTAGTAGTAATACTTTGACAATGCTCTTTCATGATTTGTTAAGAAATGTTTCACAACAATGCATAGTATTTGTGGTGGAGTGATATGTGGGAACCCTGTATGATGTTATGCATGTTTGTTTTGTAAGTTCATGACGTTTACTGAACACTTATAGTTTATGTATGTTCATGTATGAATGATATACTTCAATAAATTGTTTAAAAATAAAGCTAGAAGACAACCCTTAGAATGGGAGAAAATACTTGCAAGTCATAGCTGATATTCTAGTATCCAGAATATATAAAGAACCCTTACAACTCGATAATCAAAAGACAACCCAATTAAAAAAAAAAAAATGGACAAAGAATTTGAATAGACTTGTCTCCAAAGAAGATATACAAATGGTCAATAAGCACATGAAAAGATGCTCAGCATCATTAGTTATTGGAAAATGGAAATGAAAAATGACAGAGATTCCACTTTATACCCCTGAAGATGGCTATAATAAAAATGAATTTTTAAAGGTGGAAATAACCGGTATGGGAGAGGAGGAGGAGAAACTAAATCCATCATACACTGCTGGTGTGAATATAAAATGGTACAGCCACTTTGGAAAACAATCTGGTAATTCCTCAAAAGGTTAAGCAGAGAGTTAACTGTTGATGCAATGATTCTGATGCAATGATTCTGCTCCTAGGCATATACCCAAGAGCCGTGAAAACCTATGTCCATGCAAAAACTTGTACAGGCATGTTCATACCAGCATTATGCATAATAGCTAAAAAATGGAAAAAAACCAAATGTCCATCAACGGACGACTGGCTAAACAAAAGGCGGTATATCCATACAGTGGAAAGTTATTCGGCAATAAAAAGGAATGAAGTACTAATATATGCTACAATGTGAATGAAGCTTGAAAATGTTATGTTAAATGAAAGAAGCCAGACACAAAAGACCACCTTATATGATTCCGTGTATATGAAATGTCCAGAATAGGTAAATCTAGTCAGAATGCAGATTAGTGGTTGCCTAGGATCAGGGGTGGGGGTGTTAGGGATGTACGGGGTTTGGGGTTGGGGGTAGTGACTGTTAATGGGTATAGGATCACTTTTTGGGGTGATGAAAATTAAAATTGAGTTGATGGTTGCACAACTTGTGAATCAACTAGAAACCATTGCACTGAACACTTTAAATGGGTGGAATGTCTGCTGTGAGAATTGTATCTCAATTAGGTGGTTATATATAGAAATGTAAATAAAATCAGAAAGACATTTCAAACGGTGTGCCCGGACGAGAGGCTACAGAACGTTTGAAATGAACACGGAGCACTGCCTCAGCGCACTCGCCTTCTGGCGCACGCCAGGCCGGGCACGTACACGCACGTACACGCACGTACACGCACGTACACGCACGTACACGCACGCGCGCTGCGCCTATGCCCTGCGCGCCCCGGGACTCACCCTCCGTGCTGTACGTGACCTCGCCCGCGTAGTGGAGGAGGCGGAACTCCATCCAGCCGATCCTCTTGCGGCCCTTTGGACCTGCCAGCTTCCTGCTGCGGCAAGACAGAGAGAGACACAAACTGGACGTTGCCACCTCACGGCTTCAGAATGCACCTTATACAGGCGAAGGGTGAGAGAAAGACACCTTCGGCGAGGTGCTTCGGGACACATCAACCAAAAGCCAACTACAAATAGAGGCTTCCTATTTCCTCTGGTTATCAATCCAGCTCTCTCTCAAATGAGTTATTTCTTTCTCATCAGAACTGAGGCATAAAAATATGTAAGTGAGCCACAGAAATGCATTCACCTGTACAATGAAATAATTTCCATTTTTCTAGGTGATAACTAAAAAGTTCAGCAGAACAGGTGTAGCTCTGTGGTTGAGCGCCTGTTTTTGATGGACGCCGCCTAGGTTCAATGTGGTACCTTCTTAAACACAAAACAAGTTCACCCCCCTTACATTCTCCCTCCCCCCATGGCTCCCTCTGTCTGTTCCTTGTTTCCGCCTGCTGTGCCTGCTTATGGTCTGCAAGTCTTCTTTTAGGAGGCACCGGGAATGGAACCGGGACCTCCCATGTGGGAGGAAGGTGCCCAACTGCTTGAGCCACATCCCCTCCCCACTCCCTTACATTTTTAAAATGTTTAGAGACTAAAACACTCATGAAGTGTATTTTTCAGATTCTGGTAATTCACATTTTTTAAAATAACTCTTTATTGAAATATATATAGAGAGAGAGTATGTAAGTACACATATTCTAAGTATACAGCTAAATGAATTTTTGTAAACTGAATACATCCATCTAACCAGCACCCAGATCAAGAAACAGAACATTACCAGTCCTTGAGAACCTGCCACCCTCCCCCTCCCTACAAGCCCTCTCCATTTGCTATCCTGGCTTCTAAGAGTATAGGTTAGTTTTACCTGGTTATTTATACTTTATAGAAATGCAACCGTATAGTATGTACTCTTTTGTGTCTGGCTTTTGTTCACATGTTTGTGTGATGTATCTATAATACTGCATGCGGTCGAAGATTGTTCATTCTCGTAGCTATATAGTATTCCATTGTGTGAATATACCACCATTTATTTGCCCATTCTTGACTCATATTGTTTTAGTTTATTGACTTATCCTTTCACTATTCTGCAACAGGTTTAATAATAGTCACTACCATTTGAGGTTGTTTTTTTTTGTTGTTGTTGTTTTTTAGTTTATCACCAGCATTCTAAAAACCAGTCCTAAGGAGAAAAACTAGGGCCAGGGGACACATGCATGGTTTCTAATATAGCACCATTTGAGTCTTTACCATGGCCAGAGACTGTGCTAGGTATGGCTTCCAGTGCTGTGCAGTAGGTATATTAACATCCCCATCTTGTAGAAGGAGAAACTCAAATGCAAGACAGTTCAGTTACTTACCTAAAGTCATATATCTAGTAAATGGCCTGGCTGGAATTCAGCCAGGTCTTTGTGACACCCCAGTATATGCTCTTAAACACTCTCCTGCTTGTCTCAGAGCCTAAATTAAATTTCTAATTGTTATTCTGGGATGCTGTAAATGCCCTAGATGTTGATCTGTACAGTGGTTGCATGGGTACATGCAGATATAAAAACTCATCACATTGTACACTTCAGATTTGCATGAATCTTTAAATACTATTTCATGGCACGTGGAGATGTCCAAAATGTAATGAACACTGAATAAGGTAGAATACAAAATCTTAAAAACCAAACAAACAAACAAAAAAACTCTAGTTGAAATTCACTTGAGTTTGCGTTCCACTAACCAAAGTTATACATATTCATGAGTTAACATATGTGAAGAAGTAGCTATAACTTGGGCAGCACTGCCTACATATCAAAGAAAGTGGCTATGCTTGACCTGCACCCCCCCACAATGGCTCATCAAATGAAGTACATACGTTTGGAAGTGTGCATGCTTGCCCACTTTCTCTTCCAGTTTCTCCAGGAAGCTCAAGTCTGTAGCAGGACCGGGACGGATACATTCTTCATCCTTCAAAAGAATAAGAGAAGCTGCAATCCACAGCGCCACACTCCATTGATTCTAAGTTGAAATGCTCTCACCAGCGGGGTGATGGATGCAGTAGACTAAAATACGGTCATCTCGTACACGTTCAGGTGCAAGCTGTTGGGTGGGGGTTGTTTTTCCATCCCATGTTATAGGATCAAACCCCTCACGGAAGGTGAACTACAAAACAGGGAGAGTCTAATCTTTCATGTTTCTCAAGCTGTGTCTTCCCATTTCTTACTTTTGGTCCTCAACAGCGATTACATTTATTTGACCCTCTTAAAAATTAAGGATGAATCGTCCCTGTAGTTCTTATTAAAAAACAACAACAGTGGGTTTAGCTTGATGAGATAACTTTTACAAAGTTGACTTTCTATGCTTTCAGATTCCAGCTCTGGGAAGCCAAAGAGAAACAAGTGTTGGCTTACTAAAATATTTTTAAATACTAGTCTAGCAATCTGTGTGAACACTGAATGTACATATGTCACTCCACGCTACCTAGATGCACTTCCCCAGATGTCCACACGGTGGCGCCCCTCACATCCTTCAGGTCTTACTCAAATGGCACCTTGGGAGTGAGGCCCCCACTATCTTATCTAAAATCAAACCCTCCCTGCCCCTGCACTCCCAGTCTTCCTTTTTTGCTTTATTCTCCATTAACTTGTTTACTGTCTGATAGAATTTATAGCTTCTTGACAGCAGAGATTTTGGTCTTGTTCACTTCTGTGTCCCAAAGCACAGGGCACAGTCCTCACCCATAGCAAGCACTCAGTTAACTCTTTGCTGAACAAATAGAGTCTGAATGCTTATCATGCATCAGGCACAGTTCTCAGAACCCTGCATGTGTTCTCATTTATCTCATGTAAAGTCCTTACAGCAACACTCGGAGTAAGGTACTGTTATCATTGTGCCCAGTTAAAATGATACATTAGAGCTCAGAGAGGTTAAGACACTTGCCTAAGGTTACACAGCTAGTTGGCAGTGGGGCTGGGATTTGAATGCTGGGGGTTTGGCCTCAGTCCCCAGGCTTCTGAAAACTACAGCACACCCTCTGTTCATATCCTCCCCACTGGACTTTAGAATTCTGGGTTCACACAGTGACTGGCAGGGTAGAAAGAGTCCAGTTATTTTCATTAAAAGGCAGGCAAGGAGGACGGATGTGGCTCAAATGGTTGAGTGTCCGTCTCCCATATGGAGGGACCGGGTTTGATCCTTGGGACCTCCCTGTAAAAAAAAAAAGGGGGGGGGGGGAGGAGCAGGCAAACAGCAGTGCAAATGGTCTAAAATGAAAAGGCCAAAAAATATTTTCATCTGCACCTTTAGAATAATGTATTCACAAAAATTAATGTTTACTTGTAAATGAAATTGATTTCATAATTTCATTAAAAATTTTTTTGTTGTTAGCAAAATACAATTGATTTTTGTATATTGCCCCTGTATCCTCAACTTCTTTAAATTAATCTGTTAGAGTTGTTGGTTTGTAGATTCCTTGAGATTTTCTAAGTAAACAATGTCTGCAATGAGACATTTTTATTTCCCCAAAAATTAATACTTAAATATGAATGACTGTAGACTTGAGGGTGCCGATGTCTCAGAAGTCAAATAGTTCAAATCAAGGTCATGAGCTCCCTCCGCCCGCCACCTTCCCCCCCACCACCCAGGAGCCTCAACTCGGGGTCAGTGGACATCTCCTTATGCTTTCTGGCTTCCTGTTCTATGCAAAACATGAAAATAGCCCTTCTTCAAGCTGCTAAAGACCTGCCTGAACTGCGGGGCCCCAGTGCTCTGGCTCGTCCTCCTTTGGACAAGCCAACCAAAGAATTGGATCCATCCAATCCTTGTCTCCAAAGCCATTCTTTGGATGGATGAAATGCATGCTTTCATTTCAAGGTCTTTCCTTGCCATCTCCCTATAGGCTGTAATTTAGGCCTAAGAGTGTAAATGAGAGGAGAAAAACTCAACCTGAAGCTCAAAAGCAAGACTTCAGCAAAAAAGCTCAACTTGTACCCTTCAGAAATCTAGGTGGTTCCATTAACTCAATTGAAACATTACTTTTCTCACCAGAATGGAAATGATTCCTTTATGTTTCTCTTCTACCAAGTCACAGATGATCTTATTGTTGAAATATTGAATTGGCTCCCACTAAAATGACAAAAGGGAAAGAATTCCCCAAAAAGAATTTAGATGAGCATAAAAATATATTTGTTTTAAGTAGATTTACCAAAATTTATTTTCAAAATCTGATTTTTATAACCAGCATTAAAAAATAATACTTTCTGAATATCAAAACAATTTTCCAGGAGTGAAAAATACTCCTTAGTACTGGTCAGAAAAACCTTCGATGAAATGATACTTATCAGGCTAATGACTTCAGCTATGTTTCTCTATTAAGAAATCAAATGAGGGAAAAAAACATCAAAATGTTTACCTCTATTCCTTCCATTTCATACTCTGCCTGTTCTGCTTTTAGGGTCCTCTCTATTAACAGTTGCTGGAGTTTTTCATTGCAGTAATTTATACAGAACTGTTCAAAACTAGAGAGGCAAAAGATTTAAATAACTAAAGCTATGCAAATATACCAATTTTTAAAAAATCATACTTATTTCTAAAGATGCTTTTTAATAAAGAAAAAGCCAAGTCCCTAATTAAGTAATTTACTCAATCGCTCATAAGAGTCAAGCTAAGAGATGTTTGCATTTTTTGGTTATTCCACTTCTAGAATGGTCTGTGAATTAGGGCCTATACAGATTTGGAGAATTTCTGGGGGCAGGAAAATCAATTCTGTTGACACCTGGGCTGCTTTAAACCTCCACTAAAATGTTACAGAGGGACAAAGGACAGATAATTACAAAACCCATCCATTCTTGTAATTTATTTTTTATTAGAGCAGTTGTAGGTTTACAGAAAAATCATAAAGTACACACATGGTGCTCCCTCTTGACATTTGACATTAGCATGGTACCTTTGCTGTAATTGATGAAACAATAGCATTACAATTATACTATTAACTAGAACCCATGGTTTACATCAGGGTTCACTCTCTGTTTAAACTCACCCATTCTTGTCGAAGACTTCAAACCCATAGATATCTAGCAACCCAATCACGGTTTTTCTGGTGAAATCCTAGTTGAAACAGAATACATCATTAACCGTTAGAATTTTTACTTTGTGATGCTCAAAACCCTTTTCAAAGACAGTAGCTGTCCCCAAAGCTGAGGCTTGGCTATAAAGCTCCTGCCTTCTCTCTAACAATGGCTCATAGGAGAACCCTTGCAGAAGTTACTTTCCTTGCTCACTCTTGCTCTGCAGCCTGCCTGGATCACAGCTCAGCTTCCATAGCCATCACCCAAATAGTGCGGTCTTCATTTTTCATTTCTTGCCTTTCTTCAGCCCTCCTCATCCTCCCAAGCCCACATCCAACCTGAAAAGATATCTACAGACATCCAAGAAAACGTTTACCGAGGAGAGACGACAGGTGGTATGGGTATCATTTTAAATAGAGAACCAAGTGCCATCAGGCAAGGACGGATATGAAAAGATGACATGCCTTTTTTAAAAAAGGGATATAATAGGTTGAATTGTGTAGCTCCCCCCCCCCCACAAAATATGTTCAAGGCTTAACCCTCAGAATCTGTGACTTGACCTCATTTGGAACTAGGGTCTTGGCAGATGTAATTAGTTAAGCTAAAATGATGTCCTACTGGATTAGGGTGGACCCTACACCCAATTACAGTATCCTTCTAAGGAGGGGGTGATTTGGAGACACACAGACCCACACAGTGGGAAGACAAAGGCAGAGAGTGGAGTGATGCAGCTACAACAAGGGCCTCCTGGAGCCACCTGGAGCTGACCGAGCAAGGCAGGATTCTCTCTAGAGCTCATGGAGAGAGCATGGCCCTGCCAACACTTTGATCTCAGGTGCCTGGCCCCCAGAACTGGAGGGAGTAAATTCCTGTTGCTCTAAGCCATCCAGTTTGTGGGAATTTGTTCTGGTAGCCCTAGGAAGCAAGGGAACACACGTTAACATCTGTATGAAGCACCAAGCCGATGCCTCCTGAGCCTGCCTTTTGCATCCTATCTCCATGTACCCCATACCCTGTTATCATTTCCCTACTATCTAGCTTTGAATAAACTCCCTTTTTATTTAAATGATTCCAGTTAAGAAGAAAATATGATAGGTTTTCACAATTAAGGGGGGGAAAAAAAAAAAAAAAAAGAGACTAAAGAGACATTAACTGAATGCAATGCATGATCCTGGACTGGTTCTAATAATAGAGGAGAAAAGTCTCAAAAGGAAATTATTGGGACCTATGAAAAATTGGAATATAGACCGTAAGCTTTATATCAATGTTAAGTTTCTTGAACTTAAAAACTGTACTTAAGGTGATTACATAAGTGGATATCTTTGTTCTTAGGAAAAGTACATGAAGTGTAGGAGCATGATGTATACAACCTACTCTCAAATGTTTAGAAAATAGATGGTTGAAAAGGTAGAAAGATAGGAAAAAAGAGAGAGAGAGAAAAAGAAAGGCAAATGTGGCAAAATATTAAAAATTGGTTGAGCCGGGTGGGGAGAATGTTGGAGTTCTCTGGGTAGGTTTTGCATTTTGTAACTGTCCTGTACGTTTGAAATTATTTCAAAATAAAGTTTATTCAAAAAAGGAAACAGGCTCTAAGCATTAATTTGAAGAGCAGTTATCTTTTTTCTTACACACATTAAAGTACATTATTATTATTATTATTATTATTATTATTATTATTATTACATTACTATTAAAACTTTGCTGCGTAGCCCTTAAGCCATCTGGTATACTACCAGCGCTGTGTGCATTTTTTGGGAGCCTACTGTGTGCTAGACCCGGGAAGCACAGAAATGAAAAGATACTGTCCCTGTCTGGGAGGAACTCTCAGTCAGTTCTCATGAGTTCTTTAAAGTAACTATGTCGATGATGGAACATTCCCGTCTGAGAGAGGGCAAGTCATCTGAACTAACTAACCTTGGTAACTAAGGAGGAATTGATTTTGTTGACTAGCCAAGTAAACGTTCGTCCGTAAACAGCCTTCGCCATTGCATCCCTGGCGTAGATGGAGAGGTCCAGCGTCAGTGGGCATATCACCTGAGAAGAATGGACAAGGCGTATCATCTCAGGCATTAGAAGGAAAAAAAAGCCCCTCTCACTAGTCTTTAAGGAGGGTACACACTGGAGGGAAGATGCCCTCCTCTTGTGCTCATTCACTCAGTAGCTACTTCTGGAGCATCTCCTGTGTGTCAGGTACTGTGCTGGGTTGCTGAGGTATAGCCGTGACCAAGACACACAGTCCCTGCCTTCATGGGCTCACAGTTGAGTGGGGTGGGGCAGGGAGACATGCCGAGAATCCCACCAAGAAGAGTCAAGTTGCAAGTGTTACAAAGAGATACATATGGTGCGGTGGGGGTGGAGGTGGGGGTGGTCAGAGAAGGCTCCTTGAGGAAATGACCCCTGAGAAGTGAAGGATGAGGAGGAGTTAACTAGATGAAGCATAGGGAAGTGTGTTCCAGAGAGAGGGAACAGCATGTGCTAAAGACCCCAAGGAGGGTGAGGCATGGAGGACTAGCGATGGTGCAGGAAAGGGGTAGTGTGAGGCAGGAGACCCTGGTAGGAGCTGAAGCATGCAGGATTCAGGGTTTTGGCCTCCCCTAGGGACACCGTCCTCCTGCTACTCGGGGCACACTTCCACCTAGACCCATTTTACCTCCTCAGTTTTGGCTTCAATCTTTCTGTGGGTGAGAGCTTCCAGAAGGATGGATGGGTGGAACCCCAGGAGCTGAATAAACAGAAACCAAAGTGTGATCCTGTGACCCATTTTCACTTGCTAGCTTAGAGTTTGTGGGGTTTTCCAGGCTCAGAGTTCTCTGCTGTGACAGGTAACAGTTTTACAGTCAGTGTGAAACAGAGCACATATGCTCTGTCAGCCACTGGGCTTTACCCCACTCCCTCCTACCGCCCCTGTGCTCTTTGAACCTTGCAAGCAGCATCAGCTAAGAGCAGATGGTGTTAGCCTCCTGGAACCTGGGCCATCCTGCCACCTTGCTCCCTTCCCCTGCCCCCTTCAAAAGCAGAACATCACCTTTGCGATCCATTTGATCTCGTGGGTGCTTGGGATGGTGGCACAGCCTTGGTTATCTTCTTTAAAACAAATGTTGCCCAGGTGTAGGACACTGGCAATAATTCCAAAGAGATTCTAGGAAAGTGGGAAGTGGCGAGGGGCAGGGACCAGGAGGACATGGAGAGAAGACAGCGCTGTCTAGTGGTAACTGTCATCAGAGGAAAATACCCCAGAACCAGCCCTGAGGCTCACAGAAAAGGGGACTTCCTCCTTGCCCAGGAATCAGCTCCTTATTCACTTCAAATATTAATGAAAGGGGGAGAATCTACGTGGAGGGAGGAAAAGCTGCCTCACCTTAATTGCCAGCATCAATCACTTTTTTTTATCTTCTTCACCCACACCATCATCACCAATAAACCAATAAACATGGCAATTTTCAAATGCCATGGCCCCATGTCTTTTTTTTTAAACTATATTCTGGTCCTTGAAAGATTAATAGGTTAATGACCAAAACAGAAAAAAAAAAAGACCAAAATATGTAAAACCAAAAATGTTTATAGATCCTACGATTTGTCCCTAAGCAAAAGCTTGAATAAAGTAAATGATCATCCTGGAATTCTATGGGAGCTACATATTTGAGATTTTGCCTGAGGAGTAGAAGAAATATCACTTCTTCCTTGCCCATAACTCTGGGAAAAATTAGGGTTGCCAGAGAAAATACAGGATGATGTTACCTTTGATTTTCAGATGAGGCAATGACTCTTTTTTTTTTTTAGTATAAGTTTGTCCCATGCAGTATTTGGGATATACTTATACTGAAAAAAAAAAAAAAAAAAAAAAAGCGTCATTTACCTGAAACTCAAATGCACTGGGCCATCCTGTATTTTTATTTGTTGAATCGGGCAACCCTACGACACCGATACACAAAAACTGGAATTGTTTCTTCCTTTTCGGGGTATACTGACCATTCTGCCTCCAGGCCCATACCTCGAGGTCTGCTTCAGTAAAATCGATGACAGAAAAGGCGGTGCAAACAGTTTTCCAGTCGTTCTTGTCGTTAATAGACGACTCTCTAGCACATTGACCCTGCTGACACAGAACTGGGTCGCTTAATTGCATTTTTATAAGGACAGATTTTTATAAGGACAATTAGGCCCGAGCACACCTATTCCTAAATCAAAACGGTTCTCTCTACAAGGATACAAAAGCTAGTATAGCAAGGCTTTGAAAAATGAGAAAAACATTTTACTCTGTCTAGCACACAACGATGTGCCAACAGCTACTTTTTTCACATTTATTTGGAATATTATTTTAAAACCTCTGTTCTTGGAAAACTTTAAAATTACATAGTAGTGGTTTATCTTTTGTATGTGTTTTTAAGAATAATTTTGGGGTCATTTTTGCTTAAATAAATCGAGGACATTTGTCTCAAATATCTGCTGAAACATCTAGGGAAATTAGAGTGCTTAAATTCAGAAAACAATTTTGACTCACTTAACACAAAATTCCCTGCAGGGCTAGATGGAAGGAGCCCCTTACTCAAGGAAAGAAATTTTGGCATTTAGAAAAACACGGATTATGTAGAAATGATCACCCACAGAGGTTCGATGAGACTTTTCACACTAACTCTAAAGTTGGCTTTTAAATAAGTAGCAAACTAACCAATGACACAATTTCAAGGGGGAACATTCTAGACGAGTTTTTGAGAATTTTTACTTTGTAGTGTGGGCTAGTCCCAGTTCCTTGTTTATCAGAGTATTCGTTATCTTAAAAGACTTCCTTGTTGAATAGGGAATCCAAAGGTGTCATACCAAGAAAATATTCATTAGTGAACTGGCCAGTATAAAATCTGCAACCTCACAAATATCTAACCTCACACAACCAGCAGCCTCTGCTCCCAGGGCCAGAGTCTGTGCAACTTAGTCCCTCATGGACTGTCAGAGGTTTGGAAATAGTGAATGTATTGCAGAGTAAAACCACAGTTTACCAAAGCTATGGGAGATGATGAAATTGATGAAAGTAATACTGGTGAAGAGCTTGAAACAATTCTAAAGCCACTGGCACACGAGGATCTGGCTGAAAAAAATCTGCAATGATGAAGACATGATTCATTTCAAAAGAGAATGACTTGATTATCCAACGGTTAGGAGGAGTCCTTGGGAAAATGGATAAAGCCCTTAAGTAGTTTTACAAAATGACTCTCTCTGAGCACGCTGAAAGTTGTCAAATGTGACGCTACCATACAGTTTCTTGGAAAATTAGGCCCTCAAAAAGAAAAAAATAATTTTATTTTTTCTTTATTCTAAGAGTCAGAGCAAAGTTTGTTAAATATAAAATGAGATGATGAGATGCTTTTATCTCCATTATTTAGCTTTACTTTTCAAGGTAAATATCAACCAAGCCTTCTTTTCCCCCATGATTGTGAAATTTCAGTCCTCATTTTTATGAGACTCACTTTATAAGCCCTTGCTCTTCTCTCAAGTGATCCCACTGCCTGAACTCTCTGCTCAAAACCAGGCCCAGTGAGAAGGGAACATCCAAATATCTTTGGTCAAAAAAGGCGCTAGCCATATCAAATACTGATAGGTGCTATTCACCTGGAACATTCCAGAACCCTGGAGCAGGCTGTAGAAAAATTAGTGCTTTGAAGTTAAATTCTGAAACTCAATTTTACATACATTTACATTATAGGAATGTCCTGAACTATTTCTGTAAGGGAGTATGTTCATTAGTTCTCAGAATGAAAGGCAAAGAAAGGTGGGGGGAAGTCTTTACAAAACTAGTTGTGTCATCTTCAAGGCCTTGTAGAAGGTGGTGGTTTCTTGGACCTCACACCCAAAGCACATGCAACAAAAGAAAAAAATAGATAAATGGGACCTCCTCAAAATTAAACACTTTTGCACCTTATAGGACTTTGTCAGAAGGGTGAAAAGGCAGCCAACTCAATGGGAAAAATTATTTGGAAATCACATATCTGATAAGGGTTTAATATTCAGGATATATAAAGAGATGTTACAACTCAACAAAAAAAAGACAAACGACCCAATTAAAAAATGGGCAAAAGACTTGAACAGACATTTCTCCAGAGAAGAAATACAAATGGCAAAAAACACATGAAGTGATCAAGATCACTCAAGATTAGGGAAATACAAATAAAAAATGCAATGAGATATCATCTCACACCTATCAGAATGGCCACTATTAAAAAGACAGAGAACTACAAGTGTTGGAGAGGATGTGGAGAGATAGGAACACTTCTTCACTGTTGGTGGGACTGCAGAATGGTACAGCCACTGTGGAGGACTGTTTGGCAGTTCCTAAAGAAGTTGAATATAGACTTGCCACGTGACCTGGCAATACCACTACTGGTTATATACCCAGAAGAACCGAGAGCAGTGACACGAACAGACATCTGCACACCGATGTTCATGGCAACATTCACCATTGCCAAAAGTTGGAAACAACCCAGGTGTCCATCAACAGACGAATGGATAAATAAACTGTGGTCTATTCACACGATGGAATATTATGCAGCCGTAAGAAGAAATGAAGTCATAAAGCATATGACAACATGTACGAACCTGGAGGACACTATGTTGAGTGAAGCAAGCCAGGCACAAAAGGGCAAATACTGTATGATTGCTTTACTATGAACCAAATATATTGTGTAACATATTGTTTGATTTCTTAAAAATTATATGTATCCATTACATTTAATTGAGAAATGTATATATTCATCTGTTTACTTTTTAGTTTTTAATTGTTTATATTTTCAATTATTAAATGTGCAAAATAAAGTAAAAAACAACAACTAGTTGTGAAAACAGAATATAGTAGGAGAGGTTGTAGATAGACATCAACAGTGAATTTCTATCATACAGGCTCAATAGTTCTCACCCTGGCTGGGCATGAGAATCACAGGGAAGTGTTTAAAACAATACTGATTGCCACATTCCATGCCAGACCAGCTGAATCTGAATCTCTGCAGTGTGGGGTGATTCCAAATCCAGCCGGGGTTAAGAACCACTTGCCTAGACATTGGCTACTCTACCAAGATGATATACCTGCCAAGCATAAGAAGGGGGTTAGTTGGCTTGTGGCAAGTAGCAAGAAATTAGTTGGTAGGATCCATTCGGAATGATAAGGAGAAAGTTCTTGAATGTCCTATAGCAACCCACACAAACCTCCCCTGATCCCTCCTCCCTCCAAAGGGCAGAGCCAGGTGCTGGTTCTTCCAACCTGTGAGAGGTATTTATACAGCTGGGGGTCCCGCTCAAGTCCCAGGCAAGCCAGGAGCTCCTCCTCACCACCCTCCAGCAGCTGGTAGAAGATGTGGAAATTCCGTTCGCCCTGGTTTTGATAGACGACTCGAGACTTTTCAATCAAGTAACTGATGATCTGTCCACCTACAGGAATGCCCTTCAGAAGAGAACAAAAAAATGCAGCAATGACAAAACAAGCTACTCTCTTATTGGAATCTTTTGTTGAAGAGAATTTCTTAACTTTAATGAAGTCCAATCTAGCAATCTTCTATGATTAGTGTTTTCTGGATTCTGTTTAAAAAGAGCTTTGCCTAGCCCAGGGTCATGAAGATACCTTCCATGGTGTTTTTTTGTCTCGAAGCTTAATTGTTTGAGCTTTCACATTTACGACTATGATCCATCACAAAATAATTTTGGGTTATGGCGCAAGGTAGGAGTCAAAGGTCTTTTTTATCTCTAGGGATTTCCAACTGATCAGCACCACTTATTAGAAAGACCATCCCATCTCTACTGAATCAGTTATGCTTTTGTCAAACCAGGTAGCAATAGATGTGGGGTCTTTGTGGACCTATTCAGGTCCATTGGCCTCTTCATCTAGCTTTGTGCCAATATTACGCTGTCTTAATTATTTTTAACACATATACTGAAAATAAGGATTTGTATTCCAGAATATATGTAGAATTCTTATAAATCAATTTTTTAAAAAAGACACAATTAAAAATGGGAAAAATACTTGAACATAAAAGAAAATCTTTAAATGGCCAATAAGCCATTTAATTATCAGGGAGATACAAATTTAAATCACAATGGGAAACGTCTATACCCTGACCGGATTTTCTAAAGTTAAAAGGGATGACAATATCAAATGTTGGCAAGGGTCTGGAGCAACTGGAACTCTCATTAATTATCATACTGCTAGTAAGAACCCAGCAATTACATTTCTGGGTTTAAGTCCAACATAAATGAGTGCTTATATCCACTGAAAGATAAATGCAATGTTGTTCACAGCACTATTTGTAATAGCCCCAATTGGAAACATCCCAAAGTCCATCAACAGGAGAACAGGTAAATTGGTACAGTCATACAATTAAAAAATGAACAACTGCTCCATGCAACAACGTAGATGTATCTCAGATATAAAGTTGGTTGAGAGAAGTCGGACACAAAAGAGAACATACTGAATAATTCCATGTATGTGAAGTTCAAGAACCAGCAAATAGTGATAAACTTTGGGAAGGGGGTTATTGTTGGGGGGAAGGCAGGAGAACCTTCTGGGTGCTAGAAATTTTTATATCAAGATCTCTTGTGGTTATACAGGTAGATACATACATAAAAATTCATTGAGCTGTGCAATTATGATTTTCGCACTTTACAGCATGGTGTGAACCTCAATAAAAAGTTAAAAATATACATAGTCATTAAAATTTTTTTTCAAAGTCTATTCACACACCTCTGGGGAATGCTGAGCCTCACTACTCTTGATGCCCAGATAGCTGCTGCTTTCTAGTTTCCAGTACAATTTTGCCACTTGGAATTACAGGTCCTTGAGAAATGTGTCTACCCTGCCCACTTGTATCAGCCCCATTTAAATTCTGCATACAACATGGCTTCACCCATCCGTTGATGGGTGCTCTCATGCCTCAATGGCAGGTTTGAGTCTCTGCCACAGAGCCCATATATCCCAAAAAGCCTGAAATATTTACTATCTGGCCCTTTACAGAAAAAGTTTGAGGATCCCTGCCACATAAATATGCATGCCTAAACAATATATTGTTTTGTCTTGTTTTCAAGCTTTATTAAAAAAAATAGCATCACACGGATGCACAGTATGTTCCTAAGACCCGTCCAAGTTACATGCAGCTATAGTTCATTTGCTCTCAGTGCTGTCTGATGAGCACCTCATTGCGGGACCATTCCACAATTTAGCTATTCTCCTGTTGATGCACATTTGGCCGTTTCCCGATGTGTTGTTTCCAGATCTGATGTGGACATGCTTGTCCATGTCTTCAGTATCTGTCTGTTCGATACCGGGAGTGGAACGGCTGTGTTCCAGATTATATGATTTCAATATCACAAGATATCATATTGGTTTCCAAAGGGGTTATGTCAATTTAATCCCTGCCAGCAGTGTGTAAAAGTTCCTAACGATCCATATCTTTGCCAACACCTGGTATTATCAGACTTCTTAATTTTTGTCCATCTTGAGGGTATAAGAGGTTATCTCATTGTGGTCTTAATTTGGATTTCCAAAAACTAGCACTAACCCTAGATTTTTCAATTGTTCAAGCCAACAAGTTCCCTTTCTCCCCTTCTGCCTTGAGTTGGGTTGCCATCACTGGCAAAGTAAGGGGTCTCCGTGTGCCAGGACCAGGAGCCTCAGTGTACCTGGAAGTCAAACTGTATGTCCATGTATTTTCCAAATCTGCTGGAGTTGTCATTCCGGAGCGTTTTGGCATTTCCAAAAGCCTTGGAATAGAAAGTGAGGGATAAAACTAAACCAAATTGCCATTCATTGTCATTTAAGCTCACCATGCTAGTCAAATTCTTTACCCCAAATAACATGTTTATTATGGGAATGAAAAAAGGGGTGGGTGGAGGCAGGGATGAAAATCATACTGAAAACCATTCTATCTATAAAGGAATCGCTAAGTACAGACAATGTAGGGCCAAATACTGTGGTTGGAGTCAAGGAGAGGGAGAAGGGAAAATATTTTCTCCTAAGGATCCAATCTAGTACTATATTAAAAACTATCTAAGGAGAGGTTCGCGGGCTCCTAGGCCCTTGCTGCTCCAGAAGGCACAGCTGACAGCCCCCATCACCAGACCCCTTCCCACATCAGAGAGGCAAGCTGTTCAGCCCAAAGGCTGTACTGGGAAAATTCTCCAACCATAAACATCTCCCTTACAGCAATGGCAACAAAAACACAGGACAAAGTGACCGGTCAGGATCAGCCAGGAAGACAGTGTATAACAACAGAAATAATTTTAATTAAATAACAAAAAGCAATAAATAATAAAGCATAATTTTAGGGCCTACTGGTTCTGCTGTGCATTTTGTGCATTCATCTCGTTCAATCCTCAGAACCGCCCTAAGGGCAGGTACCATGAGTAGACCCATTTCACAGATGGGGAAGTAGGCTCTGTGAGGCAGAGCGACTTGCAGCCGTTTGCTTGGGCTGGCATTAAAATCCCTGCCTGCTGGACCTCAAGGTCATGCCTTAATGCCACGCTATACCTAAGACCCTTCTTAACTCCCAGGCAATGACCTGCCTGTTTTGACATTGACCCAGGCAAAGGCTTTTTCATACCCGGTGATGGCCCTGGAACTCCCCTCTATGGGTTCTTGAACCTCACCAAGGAAACACTTACCTCCAGCACCGGATTGGAGAGCAGCAGTCGGTCGCGGGCTATTTGCAGTGACTCGGTCATTGGGCAAGTTGCTGCAAAGTACTGGAGGATCTTCTTGGAGGCCTCCGTTTTCCCTGCACCGCTTTCCCCCGAGATGAGGATGAAGTGGTTATTTAGCTCTGAGCACATCGTGCGGTAAGCGTTGTCAGCTATGGCGTAGCTAGAGGAGTGGGACGGAAACGAATTGCCCTTAATGCTACTTTCCTTGGCTATGAAACCCGGCAGAGCAGGAGGAAAAAGCACCCTGCCTCCGGGAAGCCACATCCAGACTGTGGTCCAAGGATACTGAGCTCAGACAGAGCATAAATCCCCCACCATGACTCATCAAGCACGAAATGCACTACACACCAAAACTCAAATGGTAAAGAGAGTTCAGGTGAAGACTGAGTAGTAGAGATATTTTTCAAAACTTACCAAGTTAATTTTTAAAAACCAACATTTCTTATAAAAATAAGTCAGATTTAAATGAGATCCCCAGGAGACAGTCTATTAATTATAAGTGGAAAGGTCATCTTGTCTAAATATCAAACAGTTCAATAAACACAATGAGATCTCATATTTTCTCTTCCCCCAAAACTTGGAGTTTGTGGAGGCAAGAAACCAAAAGGATTTCAAAAACTTCTGCGATATCTTTAGGACAAGAGGTAAACCTCGATATGGGTTTTCTCTCCAAGATCAAAAACCAAAGCATGAAGACCTCTGAAAGATCTCACCTTAGCTCATGCAGAGTTGGAAAGCTGGCTATTTCAGAAATCACCGGTGGTGATAATACAGAAAAATTGTCAATGCCTTGGGACGTGGAATAGCTAAGTCACCAAGGCAAATGAGGGGAGAACCTCACTATGAGCCCAGAAGTCAATCAGGAAGAACTAGGAAATTTGGAAAAGCCCGAGTAACTTTTAGACTAGGCAGGAAATGGCTCATCTTAAGGTACACTTCCGACCAATGGGCATTCTCCTCAGCGGCCACGATACTCGGGCACTGGTAGGTGGCACCATAACAACTGGCTTCCCGGCGAAGATACCCCTCTAGCCACACTCAGATTTCTCAGCAGTTACACAAAAAGTCCACCTCTCGTCAGATTTAAGCTGAGATTTGATAACGACCTGTTCAAGTTTTCTGTCACTTTGAAAGACTTATTATTTTTTTAGGAGGTACCAGGGATTAAACCCAGGTCCTCATACACGGGAAGCAGGCGCTCAACCACTGTGCTACATCCGCTCCCCTGAAAGACTTATTTTGCAAAAAGGCAGCGGTTTAAATAAAGTACAGAATCTAATGAACATGCAAGAAGAAGGGGGAGGGGAGTGGATGGAAAGAAAATAAGGGGAGGGGAGACAAATGCTCCTATCAATGGCCCCATGGAAGCTACTTACACATGGGGTGGCAGTTCAAAGAAATTGACCCCTTGATAAAGTTCCATCTGCTTCAGGGTGTAGATTCCGAGCTCCTGGTATGGATTCACGGACACAAGGAGGGTCCCAATATATGTCTGGAGGAATGGATGAAAGCATTAGTGAGGAATTCCGCTGTGTAATATCTACAGCAAGAGACCACCTCATACTCTGACACCCAAGAGTTCATTCAGTGCTGGGGATTTAGGACAGTCAATAGGACAGGTGGGTCCCTGCTGTCGGCGCGTATGGGGTAGTGCAGGGGGTGGAAGGTAGGGTGATAGGGATGGCAGACAAACATCCAAAGGATCAAAATGGCTCCGATAAGAGATAAATGCTAAGAAAGGTGTGAATAGAGTAATGAGAGACTGCATGGCTGAGGAGCGCCCCCTGAGCCAGTGGGCTTGGGGAAGGCCTCTTTAAGGAGGTGACATTGGAGCTGAGATTTGAAGGATGAGGAGCCAGACGGGAAAGCAAGGAGGCAGAAGGGTGATTCAGGCCGAGGCCCAGTGAGTGAGCAGGGGTTGGGAAAGATGATGTCGCAGAGGGAGTGGGGTTCCAAAGAGCAGAATCTGTGGGCTGCCTGGTGAGCTCAGGTAAAAATGCAGTGGCATTGAAAATAAGTTTTTCAATTTCAAAAAACCCTTAGGATATGGTGACTTCATTGTGTCAGTTTTTACTTGACTCTACTATTGAGTTTGCAAATAGAAACCTTCAAAGGCCAAGAGAATACCTTTTGGGGAATGCTCTGTAACGCTGGGCTGAGAAATTATAATTACCTTTCTGGCATCCCTAAAATGAATAACTTCTATATTTTTATTAAAAGTAAAAACAGAATGTACCTAAAGCTTTAAAAGTGACGGTTGTATAAGTAAACTAATTAAGTGGCAATAATGTACTTTTATTCTCTTGGCTTAATATTTTAAGTATTTTTTCTTAAATGAAAACTTTGGAAGGAAAAAAAAATGCAGTGGATGGTAGAACAGGAACTACCCAGTCCCTGCACTGGAATGAAATACCTGAATTGAGAAATATGTTTCTATGGCGTTTATGAAAGCAAGCAAACAAAAAACCCACAATGGACGGTTTTAAGGGGAGAATGCCATGATCTGGTTTGTGTTTTTTAAAGCTCCCTGTGGCCACTGGGTGAAAGCAGGGAGAGTAAATTTACCAACACAGCAGCCATCTACAATTGGGCACTCTCACCAGTGGCATTTATTTCCCTAAATTTCAATGTTAGAGTCTGTTATCATTCAGAAGATTTTCAAGTACTTATGCTTGTAAAAGAACCACTAATCGAAGACTTCCTGGAATATGATTAAGGATACACGAAGCTCCCAGCTCTCATAGAGAAAACAGAACTACTTAGGCTCCTCTGGGTCTTAATACCTCTGGCATTTTTCAGATACTGGGTTTGTTGCTGGTTTTCATTGGAGTCTCAGATCCTGGAGGTACTAAAGCTTACATTAAAATCCTGATTCACACTCCAAATAATGTTTCCATCCTCCAGGACGAAGTCAGAGAGAGAATGGGAACAGAGGACAGTATTTTGACAAAAATTCTGTACTGCTTCAATCAGCAGAAATCTGGTCTTCCAGGGTAGAATGTCGTTTCTGAAATTTATCTGTTCAAACCTGAAACATTTAGTGGAGTCATGATAAGCCCATCCTGCTGCTTACACTTCTCCATGCCATGCTAGTTCTCCGTTTGCTTACACATAAAGTCGGTAATTATTAATTATTGATTGATAAAATCAGTATTTAGGGTGATAATTCTGAAAGTTAGGCTATTAGAATATATACTCTTAAGAAACATCTTGCTCCTTTTCTTCCATTTCTTGGTTTCAACATATAGGATAAGTCAAAGGCATCATTACAAACAAAATAACTTCAAGATAAATATTTTAAACTGCTAATTTACTCTTAGCTAATGCTAATAAATTCTCAATAAAATTAAATATTTATGCCCCTTTCCCCCTCCCCTACCATGGAGTTTACCCTAAAGGAATTTACCTGAAAATTGACCAGTGAAATCAGGGTGTGGTGATAGGTAGAGAACTCAATTAAAATTGGCCATCACCAAAAGTGAGATTTGTGGTAAAAGTGACACAGTCTTGACCCTTGAAGTTTTACAGCATGTGATGGCCGTCTCTTATATTTGGGATCTGTCTTTCTTCCTCCTAACAAATTCCTTTGAGAAACCCTCTTCCCCAGCTCTCAGTCTATTTGGTCGGGGGGGGGTGGGGGGATGGGGGGGTGGGTGGGGGGGTGGAGTAGACCTGGCTAACCCAAGCTGGTCAATCAGAACATTCCGCTTCCCTATCCATGGGGATTGGTTCAGAGATAGGCACATGACCTAAGACAGGCTAATCAGAGCCTACTAGTATCAGCTCTAGGCCATTTACTAGAACTTTCTCCCAGAAAACATGCTTCCTTTTCAACAGCAACATCAACGTGATAAAACCTCAGCCTGAGTATCGTAGCCAATGAGGTTTATCCGAGGCACGATTATTGCTAATTGAAAACTTTTCCCAAGTGCCAACTGGCAACACAACTGGAAAAAGACCTTGAATAAAAGGGGGAAACGGTAAAGACAAATGAGTTCAAGTGGCTAAGAGACTTCAAAGAGAGTCGGGAGGTCATCCCAGAGGTAACTCTTACGCACACCTCAGTAGGAGCTCATAGAACATCTAAGTGCCTATCACCCCACTCAGTGGGGTTCCTGAGAGCTCCGGAGACACCCTGGTCTTATATAAGGGGGGATAGCCCCAGAGACTGATGCCTTATCAGTGGGTTCTATTTTGTAATCTGTGCTCCTGAGAGTGACAGAATTAGACTCAAATAAGTCCTCCCTGCACATGGTTCACCAGTCCCTTCTATTGAAACCTACATGTGATGCTGGAGTTTCTTAGGTATACTTCCAGCGACTGGAGCCTCCCACCTACCTATGTGCCAGGTGTACATGAAATCTAAGTGGAGCTGCAACTCCTACCCTACAGCTCAATGGACTCATCCAAGTCACCTGGTGAGGAGACAACGATGGGAAATGGCCATCCCAGGGAATGGAGAGGGCCAGCATCTGCAGGCAGGATCATCCCACCCACCATATCCATGGGATATAAGCCCTCTCTCACTTGGAGTTGGAGTGGACATCACCATCCCAGTCACCTCTGGATTGGGGGAAGAACTATGGACTAGAGTGGACTTGATGGTATTCTCTTGCTCACATATGGTGATTCTTGCAATGCAAGAAATTATAACAATGAGGTGGAGCCAGTGGCCACTTGACAGTTTTTGGGTAGGGAGGGGATGAGCAGTTGAAATACAGGGGCTTCTTTGGGAGTTGGAGGTTGTCCTGAGTACTGTTGTGGCAATGGATGTAGGCCATTTTAAATCAGCACACACCACTCAGAACTGAGTGGGAGAGAGTGTGGTCTACAGTGTGAACTGTGGTCTATGGTTGGTGGCAAGGCTCCAGGATGTGTAAGTTCATTGAGGTTGGTGGGCCACACTATGGGAGATGTTTGTGTTGGATGTGGTGGGAGGTGTGGGAGGTGGGCAACATGGGAATCCGAGTGGGTTCCGTATAATATTTTAGGTAATCTAAGCACCTCTTAAAATATATGTATATATATATAAAAAATAACATTTTTGTAAGCAAATACACATATATGCATATATATTTATATATCATTTTACAAATGTTTGTATGTATAGTGAGAATTTTGATTTTTACCCATAATAAAAAAAAAAAATAAAAAAAAAAAAATAATAATAATAATAAAAAAAAAAAAAAAAAAAATCCTAATTGCAGTTGTTATAATTAGCAGCTCAATGTAACTATCACCTAACTCCCTAATACACTGTGTTTGGGCTATTAAAAAAATTGTTTATTATAAAAAAAAAAACAAAACCTCAGCCTGGTTCTGCTGTCAGCCACCTTGCCACAATGCAAAAAGAGGCTGCCTGAGGAGGAAGCTGATGCAAAAGACAACAGCAGACAGATGGAGAGAGAGTCCTCACGACATGGTCTGAGACCCTAGATGTGCTCATGGACCTTAGAAGTCAAAAGATCCCCGTTTGGGGCTTAGGCCTGTTTAATTCAGGCCCCTCTCACTGGCAGCCATACAAAGGACCAAAATGAATCTGATAGTGGCCCCGTGATACCTCCCTTTAATGGCTAACGTAACAGTGTGGGATTGCTTAAGACCATCAAAGCTGCGAACACAGGGAGGGCACAACCACTCTCGGAAAACTGGAGAAACGGGCTCAGTTACATATATGAGGTTCTCGCTGAAACGTTTGCGAAGATTGTCCACAAAGGCGGCTTCGCTGGTGTGTGCGTCCAACAGCACAAAATCCTGCACCCCGACCTTGTCCCGGGCCGTCAGCGCTCCTTCCATGTGTAGACGGATGTGCTTCCTCCTCACCTCTTCTTTCTGTGGGAAACGGAACATTCCTCAGCAGCTTGTTCGTTCAGTAATTTCTGTTGCATGTCTAATATGGAAATAGCAAAGTGCTAAACCCTGGGGATAACAGAGAACCAAGACGAAATGATACTGTCTTATTCAGAATTTCTTTCTTTTTTTTTTTTTTTATACTGGGAGGTCCCAGGGATCGAACCCGGGTCTCTCCATATGGGAGACGGACGCCCAACCAGTTGAGCCACATCCGACCCCCTTATTCAGAATTTCCAGTCTGGTTAGGGATACAAGCTGCTGGTGATGATGATGATGATGATGATGATAACCATAGCCAAGTACAGCAGACAGGAAATGAGGCTTCACTGTGTCAGGCACTGTTCTCAATGCTTGTCACATAGTATATCATTTAATCCTCATCCCAAGCCTCTGAAGGAAGTGCTATTACCATGCCCATTCTGCAGATGAGGAAACTGAGGCACAGAGAGGTTATAAAACATGCCCAAGATCTGCCAAAAGGCAGAGCCAGGATCTGAACCCAGACAGCCTGGCCCCAGAGTCTGTTCTTCTGACCTCTAGGAGTTCAATTGCCTAAACTCACCATGTAATTCCCAGACACAGGCTGGTGAGGAGTTTTGGTCAGAAAAGAAATTTCTTGTTACAGAGGAGTAAACAAGGAAGGACAAACGTGGAAGGGGGCCCCCTCGCCATGGCTGGGATTCAGACTCCACTAGAGGAAGTGTGGCTGCATCCCACTGGATGGTGGAAAATCTCGCTACATTGCTGGGGCCACGTCTGGTCTGTGGTCACCAGACAAGCAGGAAACAACCCTCCTGGGCACAGGCAGGCAGAGAGAGTCAGGGCGCTGCTGGACGCGGGAGGCCTGGGCTGCAGTATTTGAGCTGGGACGGCTGTGGGAAACAAGCCTCCAAGGTGTGGGCGAGGGTGCAGAGGGAGTTGGGGCACTACTACTAGGTTGAGGCTGCAAGATCACCAAGGAACTGTGTGCTCTGGGTGCAGTTAGGACACGTCCCCACACATACACCACTGTATGCAGCAGAAGCAAGAAAAAGCAAAACTTAGGGAAAGCAACCCAGAAGAGAAGTCCTCCTCCTATTGCAATGGTCCTCCAGTGCCCTCTGGGGACAAAGATTAGCACCAGTCTCCCTTAGAGGAGACAGAGGCAATACATTGATAACTGGCACATACGGATAGACGCCAAGTCTGATGATAGCCAAGGCAATCTCAAAAAAAAAAAGAAAAACGGCTAGAAGATTCATACTTATTCAAGGAAACAAGTCAGTCGACTGATTTTTGACAAAAGTGCCAAAACAATTCAGTGGAGAAAAGGAAGATATTCTCAATCAGTTGTTCTGGAACAACTAGATAATTGTTAGGAAAAAGATTACACCTCAACTCCTACCCCACACACACAGTTTATAAGTTAACTTGAAATGGATCTTAGACCTAAGTGTAAATGCAAAATCTATGCATTTTCTAGAAGTAAACAGAGGGGAAGATCTTTTCATCCTGGAGAAACTGTCTTAAGACACAGAAGGATAAAACCATTTAAAAAAATGAGAAATTAGACTTCAAATATAAGACTTCCCATCAGAGACACTGTGAAGAAAGTGAATAGGCAAGTCACAGAGTGGAAGGAAATATATTCACAAAATATATACCTGGCAAAAGATTTGTATCCAGAGTAAAATAACCCCTATAGTTCAATATTAAAAAGACAAAACAAATAGAAATTGGGCACAAGACCTGAAGAGACACTTCACAAAGGAAGGTATACAGATAGTCAATAAGCACAGAGAAAAGTGCTTAACGTTACGTAAGTTAAACCCACAATGAGCTACCGACAGAAGTGTTAAAATTGACAAGCTCGACACCAGCAAATAACGTCAAGGACATGGCACAGTCAGGATCCTCTTACATTTTTGGTAGGGATGTAAAGTGCTGAAAGGTCTGGCAGTTTCTTATAAAGTTAAGTTTACTTCTATTCTTTCACCCAGCAATTCCATGCCTAAGTATTTACAGAAGATAAGTGAAAACACATGTCTACAAAATGACTTGGGTGTGAACATTTACATCAACTTTATTCACAGTGGTTAAAAACTGGAAACAGCCCAAATATCTATCAAGTGGAGAATGGCTGAACACATCGGGGTCCATCTGTACAATGGAATGAGGACAGCAAGGAAAGAGAAGCAACTGCTGATTCCCGCAACAACATGGATGGCTCATGCCGAGTAAAAGAATCCAGACACAAAAGAGAACATACTGCATGAGTCTATTAATATGAAATTCTAGGACAGGCAAAACTAATCTACAGTGTAAAATCAGAAGGGTTCTTGCCTTGTTGCGGGGGGGGGAGGGGTTGTCTAGCAAAGGACACCTTTGGAGTGATGGAAACATTCTATATTTTGATAGGACTCTGAGTCACATAGGCGTATTTATCAAGATTTGTTAAGATTTCGAGCATTTCAATATACGTAAATTTTAACAAAAGGCAAAAATAGGCTGGGGAGGGGTAGGAAGTGGGTGGAGGTATAAATGGAAACAGAATGGCAAAATGCTAACTGTTGTTGAAGCTGGGTGATGGTATGGGGTATTAATTATACTCTTCTGTTTACTTTGTATATATTTGAAAATTTCCTCAATAAAAAGTTTAAAAAACCAGGATGACCGCCAGATGTCTCCCTACACTAGCCAAATGGTGCCAGAACAACTACAATTACCAGCTAGCTTCCTAAGGCTGTAAACAAGAATTTAGATCAAACACTATTTTAGTGATTTCAAATATTCTTAAAGTGTTCTTTTTGTTTTGTTTTGCTTTAGAAGACTTATTGTTTATGATTCACATTTTGGTTGACAATCTACCTAGCATTTATTTATTTAACTTTTTTACTAGTAATAACACATATACTATTCAAAATGCCCCATTTATTCAAGCAGAGAAAAGTAACAAAAGTACAACAAACCCGATGTACCCATAACTTGGCTTCAACAGTGATCAACTGGTGGCCTCTGCTAGTTCAGCTGCGCCCCACCACTCCCCAACCCCGGATTATTTCAAGGTAAATCACAAACATCATATCACTTTGTAAATACTTCAGTAGGTATATGTAAAAGATAAAACCCTTTTAAAAAAATATATGATGTATATATGCATATATGTGTATATATATATATATATATATACACACACTTATCATTCATAAAGAAATTAACACTAATTCCTTAATATTGTCGTTTCCACTTGATGTTCAATTTATCTAATTATCTTATATGATGTTTTTGAACAGATCGTTTGCTCAAATCAGGATCCAAACAAGGTCTACATGTTATATTTAGCCAACGTGTCTCCAGTCTCATTTGCTCTATAGTTTTCCCTCCCTTGAAGAAACTGGGACATTTGTCCTGTAGAATTTCCCACATTCTGGATTTTGGTGATTGAATCTTTATGGGATCATATAGCATGTCCCTCTTTCTCCCACATTTTCTGCAAACTGATAGAATGATCTAGAGTCCTGGTCAGATACTAATTCAATTTCTTTAGGTCAAAAGACTTCGTAGGTGGCTAGGTATACTTCCAGCAGCAGGAACACAAGGGAGAATCTTTCTTTAAAGAGAATTGTTCATTATCAACCATTTGGTTTCCCTGACGTATAGCTTGTAAAGGAAAGTCAGGGTAAATGCTTGATTCTTTCCCTAACAAGTTTTCAGAATAATGAGTTGGTTCCCTACCACCCTCCAAAGGTGACAATGAGTTTATAATATCAGTTTGAGCTCATGGGTTTCAAGTATTTGATGTGTATCATTCCATGGATGCTATCGTTGTTGGTACTCAAAGTATCACATTTTTGCCCAGTGGGAGCATTCGACTTCCTGTGGCCATAAGCAAGCACGAACCCATGACAAGACTGCAGGCTCAGAAAAGTCAGAGAGGACCCGAGGCTTCACATTCGCCCTTGGTTGATCTTCATAATAGGAGGCCTAAACTCTGAAGGAGAGCATCAGCTAGTGCAGAGCCAATTTGCAAAGACTGTGAAAGGGGTTTTTTGCATTAATTTGTTTTTGTTAGCTCCTGGCACTCAAGGAAATCTCTGTCATATCACAAGCTGGATACAAATTTAGGAACAGAAAGCTCAGGGGAAAATCCCAGAATTAACCCTTTAAAAACATTAAAATGTATAGCGTGTATACACTATATAGAACTATAGAGTTCACAAGGCAAACAAAGAAATAGGCAAAGGTGGCCCAGCCAAAGGAACAACATGAAAATCGAGAAACCATCAACAAAGAAGACTAGACTTGGGACATACTGGACAAAGACTAAAAAATAATGCTCAGTATATCCAAGGATGAAAGGAAAGCACAAAGAATGAAAGGATAACAGGAAAACAATGAATGAACAATATGAGAATCTCCTAAAGAGAAATTTTAAAAAGGAACCAACCAATGCATGAGCTGAAGATCATAATAGCTGGAATGAAAAATTCCCTAGAGGGTTTACAGTATATTAGAACTGACAGAAGAAAGAATCAGTGAACTCAAAGACAAGACAATGAAATAATGCAGGCTGAGGAGAAGAAAAAAGAATGAAGAAAGCAAACAGAGTTGAAGAGACCTGTGGGACAACATCAAGTATACCAATATATGCATTATGGGGTTCCCAGGAGAAAAGAGAGAGAGAGAGGGGGGCAGACGGAGTAGTCAAAGAAATAATGGCAGAAAACTCCCCAAAAGGATTTAAAGACATGAAAACACATATTTAAGAAGTCAAATGAACTCTAGACAGGATAAAAACTCAAAGAAAACCATGCCAGACACATAGTAGTCAAACTGCCAAATGACAAGGAAAAAGAGAATTATGAAAGCCTCAAGGGAAAAGCAACACATATATACCAGGAAGTCCCAATGAGAATAAGAGCTGATCTCTCATCAGAAACCACAGAGGCAAGAAAGCAGTGCGATGAAATACTTAATGTGCTGAGAGAAAACAATTGCCAAGCAAGTTTTATGTCTGACAAGACCTTCTTTCAAAAATGAGAAAGAGGCTAAGACATTCTGAGGTAAACAAAACCTTAGGGAGTCCATCACTACTAGACTTGTCGTATAAGCAACCCTAAAGGGAATTCTTCAGATTAAAAGGAAAAGACACTAGACAGCGGATCAAAGTAGCATAAAGAAAGAAAGTCCTCCAGTAAAGGCAACCCATATGGGTAATTGTAAGTGCCAGAACTATTGAGTTGAATCTTTTGGTATGTAACCCTACTTTTTACTTCTTACAGATTCTAAAATACAAATGCATAAAACATAATAATAAGTCTGTGGGTTTGGGCATACAATGTATAAAGATATAATTTGTAACTAGTCCAACAGGGAGGTATAAGAACAGCATATGTGTATGCTATTGAAGATAAGTTGGTATCAAATAAAACATGATTGTTACAGATTTATTATGTTAAATTTAAGTCCCATGGTAACCACAAAGAAAATATTTGAAAAATATACACAGAAAGAATGAGAAGGGACTCAAAATGCATACTACAAAAAAATCAAATAAATATGAATGTAGGCATTAATGGAAGAATTGAGGGATGAAATAAGTATAAAACTTAAAAGATCAAATAGCAAAATGGCAGAAGGTCCTGCACTATCAGTAGTTCCTTTAAATGTAAACTTTCTAGTTAAAAGCAGTGATTAGCAGGATGGATAAAAAGCATGGAGAGGGGAGCGAATGTAGCTCAAGTGGTTGAGCGCCTGCTTCCCATATATGAGGATCCCAGGTTTGATCCCTGGTACCTCCTAAAAACAAAATAAACAAACAAACAAAAGCACAATTCTCCTTGGGGAGCGGATGTAGCTCAGTGGTTGAGCACCTGCTTCACATATACAAAGTCCTGCATTCAATCCCCGGTATCTCCTAAAAAAAAAAAAAAAAAAAAAAAAAGCCCAAAACCCATGGGGAGCAGGTATAGCTCAGTGACTGAGTGCCTGCTTCCTATATACGAGGTCCCAGGTTCAACCCGCAGTACGTCCTTTGAAAAAGAAAAAAATGACCTGACTGTATGCTTTTATTTATTTATTTATTTACTTCATCCATTTTAACCCCCCCCTTCCCCATTTGCTGTTTTTGTGTCCATTTGCTGGGCAATTCTCTGTGTGTGTTTCCTGCCATCTCTTCTCATCCTCCTCCTCCAGTCTTCCCCAGGATTCGATCCTGGACACCTCCGATGTAGGAGAGAGGTATTCTGCTGCCTGCGCCACCTCAGCTCCTGGCTTCTGGAGCTTTTGGAGCATCTCGTCTTGTCTCTCTCCTGTTACGTCATCATCCTGCTGCATGGCTCCCGGGGCCCGACAGCTCAGCGGCACACAGAGCCTGGCAGCCCATGCGCCTTCTATATATATATATATTTTTTTTTTTTTTTAAAGATTTTATTTATTTATTCATTTATCCCCCCCCCCCCTGCTGCCTATGCTCGCTGGGTCAGCCAACCACGCCGTGCGGGCAGGCCCGCCTCCACCAGGAGGCCCTGGGAAACGAACCCGGGACCTCCCATATGGTAAACGGGAGCCCCACCGATTGAGCCACAGCCGCTTCCCTATATATATATTTTTTAATTTTACCGGGAGGTCCCAGGGATCGAACCCACGTCCCTCCATATGGCAGGCGGACGCCCAACCATTTGAGCCACATCCGCCCCCCTTGACTGTATGCTTTTTACAAGAGACTCACCTTAAATTTGAAGATAAAGTAGGTTGGAAGTTAAAGGGTGGAAAAAATATGTCGCAAATAGCAACCAAAATAGAACTGGGGTAGCTCCACTACTATCAGAGAAAATAGACTAAGTCAAAACTGTTACAAGGGACAAAGACAGTTACTGTAAACTGATAAAGGTATCAATTTTACAAGAGGACATAGCAATTTAAAATATATATACACATAACAGCAGAGTCCCAAAATATACGAAGCAAAATATTGACAAATTTGAAGGGAGAACTTGACGGCTCTACATTAACAGTAGGAGACTTCAATACACCACTTTAAATAATAGAACATTATTATGAAGATCAATAAGAAAAGATAAGACTTGAATAATACTATAAACTAACCAGACTTAACAAATGTATATAGAACATTTCACCCAACAGCAGCAGAATACACATTCTTCTCTAGTGCACATGGATCATTCTCCAGGATAGACCATATAGTAGGCCCAAAACAAGTCTCAATAGATTAAAAACTAGCGAAATCATACAATATATCTTCTCTAACTGCAAGGGAATAAAACTAGAAAGAAAGAAAACTAGAAAATTTATAAATATGTGGAAATGAAGACAGTGCTGAAAGGGGAATTTATAGCTCTAAATGCTCATATTAAAAAAGAAAGATCACAAATCCAAAACCTAGCTTCACAACTGGAGGATCTAGAAAAGAAGAATAAACTAAACACAAAGTGAGCAGAAGGAAGGAAGCAAAGATTAGAGCAGAATAAAAAAATTAGAGAGAATCAAGGAAACCAAAACTTGGTTCTTTGAAAAGATCAATAAAATTGAAAAACCTTTAGCTAGACTAAGAAAAAAGGAGAAAGGATGCAAATAACTAAAATCAGAAATGATAGGAGGATATTACTACCAACCCCTTAGAAATAAAAAGGAGTATAAGCGGATACAGTGAACAACTGTACACCAAATTAGATATCCGAGATAAAATGGAAAAATTCCTAGAAACAAGCTACCTACACTGACTCAAGAAGAAATACAAGACCTCAACAGGCCAATAACAAGTAAAAAGATTGAATCAGTAATCAAACACCTCCCAACTAAGAAAAACCCAGGACCAGATGGCTTCGCTGATGAATTTTACCCAAAATTCCAGGATTAATTAACAGCAGTCCTGCTCAAACTCTTCCAAAAATTGAAGAGGAGGGAACACACCCTAACTCACTTTATGAGGCCATCACCCTAATACCAAAGTCAGATAAAGACACCATAAGAAAAAAAAATCACAGACCAATATCCCTTATGAATATAAAGGAAAAATCTTCAACAAAACACTAGCAAACCAAATCCAACAGTATGTTGGAAATTATACACCATGATCAAGTAGGATTTATCCCAGATAGGTAAAGATGGTTCAAAATAAGAATCAATTAATTATGGAGGAAAAAACCCATATGATCATCTCAATTGATGCAGAAAAAGCATCTGACAAAAATCCAGCCCATCTTGATAAAAACACTTAGAAAATTAAGAATAGAAGGACCTTTCCTCAACATGGTAAGGGGCAGATACGAAAAATCAACAGCTAACATCATATTCAATGGTGAAAGAATGAAAGCTTTCCCTTTAAGATCAGGAACAAGACAAGGATGTCCACCATCACCACTGTTATTCAACATTGTACTGGAAGTTTTTTTTTTGTTTTTTGTTGTTTTTTGCCAGGTGAAATAGGCAAGAGAAAGTAATAAAAGGCATTCAAATTGGAATGAAGAAGTAAGATTTTCCTGTTTGCAGACGACATGATCCTATATACAGAAAATCCTGAAAAATCCACAACAAAGCTACTAGAGCTAATAAATCAATTCAGCAAAGTGGTGGGGTATAAGATCAACACACAAAAATCAGTAATGTTTCTATAGCCTAGAAACAATCTGAAGAGGAAATCATGAAAAAAAGTTCCACTCACAATAGCAACTAAAAGAATCAAATATCTGGGAATAAGTTTAACCAAGGATGTAAAGGATGTATACATGGAAAACTATAAAACATTGCTAAAAGAAATCAAAGACCTAAATAACATGTGTTCATGGATTAAAGACTATTGTTAAGATGTCAATTCTATCTAAAGTGATCTTCAGAGAACTCAAAAATCTCTGTGCTCCCACATTACACCATATTCTAAAAGTAAGGTCAGTTAATTAATCAATGTAATCCCAATGAAAGTTCTAACAGCCTTCATTGGAAAAATGGAAAATACAATTATTAAATTTATATGGAAGGGTAAGACGCCCTGAATAGCCAAAAACATCTTGAAAAAGAAGAATGAAGTTGGAGGACTCACACTTGCTGATTTTAAAATTTATTTCAAAGCTACAGTAATAAAAACTACATGCTACTGGCACAAGGACAGATATGTAGACCAATGGGATCAAAATGAGAGTTCAGAAATAAACTCTGGCCTCTATGGCCAGTTCATTTTTTTTTTTTTTTTTTTATGGGTAAAAATCAAAATTCTCACAGTACATACAAACATTTGCAATATGATATATAAATATATATGCATATATGTGTATTTGCTTACAAAAATGTTATTTTTATATATATATACATATATTTTAAGAGGTGCTTAGATTACCGCCAGTTCATTTTTGACAAGGGTGCCAAGTACACTCAATAGGGGGAAAGAATAGTCTCTTCAACAAACGGTGCTTGGGAAACTGGATGTTCATATGCAGAAGAATGAAGGTAGACCCCTACCTCACACCATATATAAAAAATCAACTTAAACTGGGTGAAAGAACCATATATAAGAAACAGAACTATAAAACTCCTAGAACAAAACAAAGGGAAGCATCTTCAGGACCTTGTATTAAGCAATGGTTTCTTAGAATTTATACCAAAAGCATGAACAAAACCAGAAAAAAAAAAAAAAAAAAAAAAGATAAATGGAACTTCATCAAAATTTAAAGCTTTTGCAAAAATGACTTCGTCATGAAAGTTAAAAGACAGTCTACAGAATGGGAGAAAATATTTGGAAACCACATATCTGATTAAGGTTTAATAGCCAGAATATATAAAGAAGTTCTAGAACTTAAAAGAAGACATCCAATTTAAATATGGGCAAAAGACTTGAATGGATGTTTCTCCAAAGAAGATATACAAGTTACCAAAAAGCACACAAAAAGATGCTCAAAATGATTAGTCATTAGGAAAATGTAAATCAAAACCATGAGATACCATTTCATACCCACTAAAATGGCTAGTATTAAAAAAAGGACAACAACAAGTGTTGGAGAATATGACAGTTTGAATTTTGTGAATCCCAGAAAAGATTGTTCTTGAACTAATCCATTACTGTGGGTGTGGGTCCCTTTGATTGCATTAAATTAGTTAAGGGGTCTTTGATTGGATCACTTGATAAGATCGTTTTAGGGCTTAAGATTGGAGTATACCACTGAGACATCAACCAACTTAGATCTCCACCCTCTTGCTGAGTCTTATATAAATGGAGAACACTCAGAGAGAAAGACCACAGAAAAAGAAGCCCTGCCATTTTGACCCTGCCATGTGAGAGAGAGAGAGGACTCCAGGTTTGCCTACCGCTTCAGAAAGACAGAGAAGCCCTGAGAGGCTCAAGGAGATGAGGCACAGGGAAAGATGCCTGATTGTTCATAGCTGAGCTCCAGGAGGAAGTAGAGAGAGATGGGCAGACCTGCCATCCTGCCTCACCACGTAGCAGGACTCCAGGATCTGCAAGCAGTCACTTTTGGTGAGAAAGTGATGATACCTTGATATGGACATTTTTGCAGCCTTAGAACTATAAGATTTTACCCCAAATAAATCCACTTTATAAAAGCCAACCCGTTTTTGGTATTTTTGCATAGTCAGCCTATGACAAACTAAGATAGAATTTGGAAGAAAAGGAACACTGATTCACCATTGGTGGAAATACAAAATGGTGTAGCAGCTGTGCAAAACATTTTGGCAGTTCCTTAGAAAGTATAGAATTAGCATGACCTGGCAATCTCACTCCTAGGTAAATACCCCAAAGAATTCTAAGTAGGGACTCAAACAAATATTTACACACTAATGTATATAAGAGCATTATTCATAATTGCCAAAAAGTAAAAGCAACCTAAGTGTACATCAACAGATGAACTGATAAACAAAATGTAGTATATATACAATGGATTATTATACAGCTGTAAAAAAGAATGAAGTTCTGATACAAGGATGAATCTTGAAGACATCATTTTGAGTGAAATAAGCCAGACACAAAATGACAAATATATGATCTTGTTGTTATGAAATAATTAGAATAAGCAAATTCATAGAGTCAGAAACTGGAATTCAGGTTACCAGGGGCTGGGGTGGGGATAAAGAATGGGGAATTAATGCTTAATTGGTATAGAGTTTCTGTTGAAGTGATAGAAAAGTTTTGGTAATAGGTGGTGGTGATGTAATTAATACCACTGAATTATATATTTGAATGTAGTTAAAACAGAAATTTTAGGTTGTATATTTGGGTGTTCCAGAAGGAGAAGAGAAGGGAAAAGGGGCAGAAAGAATATTTAAGGAAATAATGGCTAAAAATTTCCTAACTCTCATGAAAGACATGAATATACATGTCTGAGAAGCACAGCAGACTCCAATCAGAATAAATCCAAATAGACCTACTCCAAGACACGAACTATTCAGAATGTCAAATGCCAAAGATATAGAGAAAATTCTGAAAGCAGCAAGGGAGAAATGAACCATCACATAAAAGTCATGCCCTGTAAGACTTAGTGCAGATTTCTCATCAGAAACTATGGAGGCGAGAAGACAGTGGTATGATGTAATTAAGATACTGAGAGAGAAAAACTGACAGCCCAGAATTCTTTATCCAGCAAAATTGTCCTTCAAATATGAAGGTGAGTTTAAAATATTTACAGATAGAATGATCAAAAGGGTAAAAAGACAAACAAAAATAAGATATGGCATATGAAAGCCAAAGGATAGAATGGTTGAATTAAGTAATGCCTTTACAGCAATAACATTGATTATTAATGGATTAAACTCCCAAATCAATAGAAACAGGCTGGCATAATGGATAAAAAAACATGAGCCAGCCATATGCTGTCAGCAAGAAGATCAGCTTAGGCCCAAGGATACATATAGGCTGAAAGTGAAAGGTTGGAAAAAGATATTTCACACAAACAGTAACCTAAAAAGGGCAGGGCGTAGCTCTACTAATACTGGACAAAACAGAATTTAAATGTGAAAATATTATAATTTATGTTGAAGGCTACACTAATAAAAGGGACAATCCACCAGGAAGGAGTAACAGTGATAAATATTTATGCACTTAGCCATGGTGCCCCAAAATACATGAGGCAAACTGAAAGGAGAAATAGCTCTACAAGAGTTGGAGACTTCAACATGCCACTCACATCAATAGGTAGTACAGGGGGGCGGATGTGGCTCAACTGGTTGGGCGTCCGTCTCCCATATGGAGGGACCTGGGTTCGATCCCCGGGACCTCCCGGTAAAAAAAAAAAAAAAAAATAGGTAGTACAACTAGACAGAAGATCAACAAGGAAAAGAAAACTTGAACAATATGATAAACGAGTTAGACCTGACAGATATATGCAGAACACTGCACCCCAAATCAGCAGGTTATACATTCCTCTCAAGAGCTCATGGATCTCTCTCCAGGATAGACCACATGCTGGGTCACAAAACAGGATTCAATAAATATAAAAAGACTGAAATTATACAAAGCACTTTCTCTGATCATAACAGAATGAAGCTGGGCATTAATAATAGGCAGGAAAGGGAAAATTCACTAATATATGGAGGCTAAACAACACAGTTCTATACAATCAGTGGGTCAAAGAAGAAATTGTAAAAAAAAAAAATAGTAACTATCTCGAGATGAATGAAATAGAGAGCACAGCTTATCAAACCTTATGGGATACAGCGAAGGCAGTGCCGAGAGGGTAATTTAGAGCCCTAAACACCTATATTAAAAAAGAAGAAAGAGCTAAAACCAAAAACCTAATAGAACACCTGGAGGAACTAGAAAAAGAATAAACCAATTCCAAAGCAAACAGAAGGAAAGAAATAATAAAGTTTAGAGCAGAAATGAAATGAAATTGAGAAAAAAAAAAAATAGAGAAAATCAACAAAACCAAAAGCTGGTTCTTTGAGAGGATCAATAAAATTGGCAAACCCTAAGCTAAACTAACAAAGAAAAAAAGAAGATGCAAATAAAATCAGAAATGAAAGGGGGGCCATTATGACTGACTGCACAGAAATAACAAGGATCTTAAGAGGATATTATGAGAAACTGTATGCCCACAAATTAGACGACCTAGATGAAATGGACAAATTTCTAGAAACACACAATCTCCATTGACTCTACAAGAAATGCAAGAACTCAACCAACCAATCACAGGTAAAGAGATTGAATCAGTCATCAAAAATTTTCCAACAAAATAAAGCCCAGGACCAGATGCCTTCAGAGGTGAATTCTACCAAACATTTCAAGAATAATTAATACCAATTGTGTTTACACTCTTCTGAAAAAACTGAAGAGGGAAAATGACCCAACACATTTTATGAAGCCAACATCACCCTAATACCAAAGCCAGATAAAGATACAACAAGAAAAGAAAATTACAGACCAATCTCTCTAATGAACCTAGATGCAAAAATTCTCAACAAAATGCTTGCCAACTGAATCCAACAAATATTGCAAGAATTATATGCCATGATTAAGTGGGTTTTATTACTGGTATGCAAGGGTGGTTCAACATAAGAAAATCAATTAACATAGTACACCACATGATCATCTCAATTTTGATGCAGAAAAGGCATTTGACAAAATCCAGCATCCTTTCCTGATAAAATTACAGCGAAAGATAGGACTAGAAGGAAAATTCCTCAACATTATAAAGGGCACATATGAAAAAACCCACAGCTAACATTGTACTCAATGGGGAAAGGTTGAAAGCTTTCCCTCTAAAATCAGGAATAAGACAAGGATGCCCACTGTCACCACTGTTATTCAACCTTGTGCTACAAGTTGTACCTAGAGCAATTAGGCAAGACAAAGATATAAAAGGCTTCCAAATTGGAAAAGAGGAAGTAAAACTCTCACTATTCACAGATGGCATGATCTCATATATTTAGAAAATCCCGAAATATCTACAAGAAATTTAGGGCTATTTAGAAATTAGGGCTAATAAATGAGTTCAGCAAAGTGTCAGGATGCAAGATCAACACGCAAAAATCAATAGTAATTCTATATACCGTAACGAACAATCTGAGGAGGACATTTAAAAAAATTCTATTTACAATGGCAACAAAAAGACCCAAATATCTAGGAACTAATTTAACCCGGTGTAAAGGAACTGTATTCAGAAAACTACAAAACACTGCTAAATGAAATGAAAGAAGACCTAAACAAATAGAAGGACATTCTGTGTTCATAGATTGGAAAACTAAATATCATGAAGATGTCAATTCTACCCAGACTGATTTATGGATTCAATGCAATCCCAACCAAAACTCCAACAACCTGCTTTGCAGAAATGGAAAAAGTCAAAATTTCTAAATTTATTTGGAAAGGAAAGGGGCCTTGAATAGCCAAAAACATCCTAAAAAAGAAGGGCAAAGTCAGAGGACACATGTTTCCTGACCTTGAAACATATTACAAATCTACAGTGGTCAAAACAGTATGGTGTTGGCATAAAGATAGACACGTTGATCAATGGAATCGAATTAAGAGTTCAGAAATAGACCCTCACCTCTATGGTCAACTGATTTTCGATAAGCCTACCAAATCCACTTTACTGGGACAGAACAGTCCCTTCAACAAATGGCAATGGGAGAACTGGATATCCATAACCAAAAGTATGAAAGAGGACCCCTACCTTACTCCCTATACAAGAATCAACTCAAAATGGATCAAAGACCTAAATAAAAACTAGGACCATAAAACCCTTAGAAGATAATGTAGGGAAACAATTTCAAGATCTTGGGTAGCTTGGAGTCTCATAAACTTTATACCCAAAGCACCAGCAACAAAAGGAAAAAATAGATAAATAGGACTGCCTCAAAATTAACACTTTTATACCTTAAAGGACTTTGTGAAGAAGGTAAAAAGGCAGCCTACTCAATGGGAGAAAATATTTGGAAATCACATATCAGACAAGGGTCTAATATCCATGATACATAAAGAGATCCTACAACTCAACAATAAAAAGACAAATGACCCAAATGAAAAGTGGACAAAAGACATGAATAGACATTTTTCTAAAGAAAAAAATACAAATGGTAAAAAGACACCTAAAAAAACGTTCAACATCACTTGCCATTAGGGAAATGCCAGAGACTAAAGTCTTCCGGCTGTTCATATGATGGTTGAGTCCTGAATTTCAGCAGGGTTGCAGCCAACACCTACTCTCCAGTTCACTGGACTCACCCAGGACAACTAAGAAAAGGGTGATGACAGACAACACCCATTCCAAAAAAACAGTATCTACAACTGCAGGCAAGACGGTTCCATCCATCTGTCCCATGAGATCTAAGCCCCCTCTCAACTGGAAGCAAGTGGACTTTACCATCCCAAAAGCCTCACGACTGAGGAAGGAACAAACATAAGGGGAGGATGCAACTATGGACTAAAGTGGACTTAGTATTATTCTAGCAATGAAGAACTTGTAACATTGATATAAAGACAGTGGTCACCAGAGGTCCTGAGGGGAGGGAGAGGGAAGAATAGGTGTGACATGGGGCATTTTTGGGACACTGGCATTGTTCTGCATGACCCTGCAATGATGGATACAGGCCATTATACATTTTGTCAAAACCTATAAAATTGTGCGGTGCAAAGTGCAAACCATAATGTAAATTAAAGACCATGCTTAGTAGTAATGCTTCACTATGTGAACAAATGTACCACACTAATGAAAGATATTATTAACGGGGAAAAGTGTGTGTGTGGGGGGGGGCGTATGGGGTGTATGGGCATCCCCTATATTTTTTATGTAATATTTATGTGATCCAAAACTTATTTAAAAATAAAAACCAAAAAACAAACAAACAAAAAAAACCCAGGAAACTACAAGTGCTGGAGAAAATGTGGAAAGATAGGAATGCTTATTCACTATTGGTGGGTATGTAGCATGGCATAGCCTCTGTACCATAAAGAAGTTAGACATAGATCTGCCATGTAACCCGGCAATACCGCTACTAGGTATATACCCAGAAGAACAGAGAGCTGGGACATGAACAGACATCTGCACACTGATGTCCATAGCAGCATTTTTCACAATAGCCAAAAGATGGAAACAACCCAGGTATCTATCAACTGATGAATGGATAAACAAATTGTGGTATACACACACAATGGAATATTACTCAGCTTTAAGAAGGAATGAAGTGTTGACACACATGACAACATGGATGAATCTTGAAGACCTTATGTTGAGTGAAGTAAGCCAAACATTAAAGGGCAAATATTGTATGATTTCTGTATTATGAACCAAATATAATGAGCAAACTCATGGAGTTAACAGCTAGAATATAAGTCACCTGAAAATAGAAGGAGGTTAGAGAATGGAAAGCTGAGGTTTAATCTATGTAGAATGAGTAAAAAGGTTTCTTGGAAGTATTTGGAAAGGAATAGAGATGGCGAAAACACATCATAGCATTTGTAATTGGCAGCACTAATATTGGGTATGACAGCGGTTGAAAGGGAAAGTCTAAGCTCCTATAGATCACTAGAAGGAAAGCTGACCCTATGTCCCATCAACTTTAAGTACCACACCTTAGCCTAAAGTCCAGGGTCCATTTGTCGGCCCTGATTGTGGCAGAATTCCCTGGGTGGGTACATCTCCCATGCTTACCCAGTCCCTAGAGGTGGACGCCTCGGTTTGAAGAAGTGTGAGGTGGAAGAGAAGGTTGTGAGAAGAAAATCTGAAAGCTGTTCTAAACAGAAGCTTGAACTACTCCGGTTTTGTCTAGACACTGCCATCTGCCTGAGAAGTATTTTCAGTTTCACAAAAAGCGGGAAGAAGAAAGCCTGCCCCGTGTTAAGCTGAGCTGCTGCCATGGCCAGTCCTGTTCCTGGCAATAGATTACCTTTTGATGTTCAACATCAGTAACGCTCAAATGCATCCAGATTCAAGCAGTGATAGTCCCAACTTATTTCCATTACATTCGGAAGTATGGGAAAGAATAATACATAATCCTGGCAAGGTTGAGGTGAAATTCCAACCCAAATGTACAGCAAGGAGCATTATAAACTTTGATTATCCCTTTGAAAGGCAACATTGTCCTATATAAAGGACCAATAAAACAGTTATACCATTTGGCTCAGGAACGCTATTCCTTAGAATTTCTACTAAGGAAATATTTCAAACAACAAAAAGAAATACTGTGCTTTGCGGTATTATTGAAAATGGTGGTTCACATGAGACTGACAACAGTGAGATTTACAACAGTAAGAAAAGAGTCAAGTATATTCCACCAACCAGGTAGACTACTGTACACCTGTAGTGCTTATGAAAATTATGCAACAAATGTTTTCTCCATTTAAGTGAGAGCAGAACACTAATGTATAAATCTATTAGGATTACAAAATGTATCTGCATATATCTGTTTCTAGGCACAGGTTGGACTGGGCATAGACCAGACACAGTTATGTCAGGTGGGAAGTCCAGGTGCTGGACTGTCCACACACTTTCCACTTCTAATGTCCATCTGCTATCCCCACTGACGGGTCACCCACTGGTTTCAGTTCCTTTTCCTATTGGGGTGCTAGACATCTTTTTTGCCCTCCCAGAATCCATGTCTCCTCCTCCCCACTGCCCCTGGAGGTGTACCCGCTCTCACACTGGACGGTGTCAGATAGAAGAGTCCAGTAACACCTCCCACCTCCTCTAACCAAGAGGAGAGTAGAAGACTCAGGCTCAACCTTCCAGATTCCCTCTTGCCAGGATATTAAATCTTGATTTCAGGGGTATATGGCCAAGGAAGGACAGTGGCCAGTGTTGACACCTCGGTTTGGAGGCCACTTCAAACCGAGGTATCCACCTCTAGGGACTGGGTAAGCATGGGAGATGTACCCATCCAGGGAATTCTGCCACAATCCGGGAATGTATGCATAGCATCATGGAAAGATATTAAATGTGTTACAAAGGAAAAAAAAAAACAACCACACAAATTTCCTATTCAGGTCCATGTACAACAAAACTACACATTCCACTTGGATGCGGCATATTTAGGGGCAAATGTTAATGGGGACTCCCTAATTGTGGAGGTGAGTGGGAGGGAGACAAAAGGAACAAAACAAGTCGGTAGAGAGGCTGTGCGAAGACCAAAATGGTTGTGTGATGTGAACTGTGGACACCCCACCTTGACTCCCTACATCCAAGGTCAAAAAGAAAAGAAACGAGTCATTCCTTTCTGGCATAAGTTAGGATTGTTTCGTTGCTTGCAACCAACAAAACAAAACAAAATATAGTGGATAGAGCTGTTCAATAATAAATTCAGGAGAAAAAGATATTTTGGCTCAAACTAAGGACCTAAATCGTAAAACCATATTCAACAGATCTTACGGTCAACAGAGCCCAGCCCACCCCCAACAAAACAACTGAGGACGCACTCCTCACCCTGATGTCCCCCAGTTATGTGGTAACATGCAGTTCAGGTTAAGAGCTTAGTTTTTGCAGACAGAATTACAAAGCTCTTGGTGACTGAGCAATAAACACCATGGGATGTCTGCTTTCTCTTTCCGAACTTAAGCAGAGAGCACCCAATCTGAAATACTGTAATGAATGAATCGTTTCAGGTGCAATTTTTGCTATGTTCAAGTTTCACCTTTTCTATTAACTCAGTTATTTTATTTGCATTCATGCAGGATTAACAACAGAGCCTACTTGTGTCTTCTTTTAAGTAAAAATATCTGAGCAGCGATGCATTGGGTTTGCTATTTTTCCTGATACACACATTAAGACGTGACTATACTCATCTCTGTACAGTTAAAATCATCTAGATGCTTCTACTTTGTGAAGCTAGTCTTATTTTAAAAAGCTGGTTTTTTTTTTTTTTGGTAAATGCTCAGTACATGATTCAAAAATAAGTCATGAAAACCCACACAGCAGGTATGAAGGAGTATGAATGGGAAGGGGCTTTTGGGGTGCTGTTATGCTCTTATATCTTGACCTGGATGATGGTTAGGAGACTTGGGCTTTATAATAATCCAGTAAGCTACACATTTATTGAAAACCAATAAGGATTTCAGCCACAGTTTTGCCAGCAAGACCCGTTTCTCCTGGTGTTGCTCATCCACAGATGAGAAATGCTTATCCGGTTTTCCATTAATTCAGCACGTCAGTATGATCATTCCCATGGGGAAACACAGGACTGCAGATGTTTTTGGCTCCAGCTCACACGTCTTCCATGAGGACCAAAGAGACTTTGTCCAGGGAATAAACATACCTACCCTCTGCCCCACGAGGGCAGATGACTGAGGAGTTGGAAAATGATAAATCTCAGAAAAGTTTCATCTACATCAGAAACTGCAGCGATTCTTGTCGCCAGCTCCCCAACATAATTAGTAAAGTGCCAGAGAGGGATAGAGAGAAAGAGAAGACCCTTGCTATGGTGATTGTCTAATTGGCAACAAAACAGCATTCAAACTCTGAAGCTGACATCTCCATGCCGATTCAAGAAGCACAAAAATTCCCATTAGTTTGGTCATAAACCGATTAGAGCTGGTACACAAACCCAAGGGTCTCAATACTTAGAGAGATGTTGAATGGCCACTCAAATCCCAACAGAGACTCCTGTAAAACTCACTGGGAAATTCTTAATAAGTGCACAAGGTGACATTTGAAATTCCCTGCAGTCTCATATTTGTCCACAACATATCCAGGCAAAGAGAATGAAGTTTAGCCAAGAGAAAGTGCCAACCACCCATTCCTGGGACCTCTTGCTCGTTTCTAAGAAATAGGCTCCAAGAGCCTTGTAAAGGCTGACCGTCTGGCCTTTGCAACAGGACAGGGGTCAGGGTGAGCCATTTTACTTTCCCAAATCAAAAGGGGGGAAAGTAAGTGAGAAAATCTCCCGAGTTCAAACACTCCTTTAAAACCCACAACTTTAAATACTAAATGCGTTTCATGGCTGCCATCTTGAAAATCATTCGTTTGCCAAAGGCACCCTTTGATTCCCATTTGGGATGGAAACGCTTGCAGATAATCCATTGAAACAGACCCAGCACAAAGGCTTTTTTGCAACAATCACGGTGCTTGTGAAGGACAACATTTTTGTGCGCAAAATAAAACATTTTAATGCGCTACAATCCATTACACACATAGTCCTGCATTTCCTTTCAGTAATTATTCATTAGAAAACATTTAACGTCACTGTGGATTTCACACTGGGCAGTCTGGACACAAAGAACAAGAGATGGCCCATTTATAAGGGGCTGGGACCTTCTTTTCTAATCTGAGAAACTCCAAGGAGGTGGGGCCCACAGGACACAACAGGCTGTCTAAATTGTGCGGTTAACGGTCAAAGCCCCCCTGCCTGCTTTGACACTCATTTCAAGATGACAGAGAACAATAGAGATTTGTTCTGTGCAACCCTTTCCTGTTACTCGGTCTACATCAGCTCCGCACATGAAACCGGCCCCGATATTTTATTCCACCTGCCAACTCCCTCCCGCCTTCACCGGCTCTCCCCTCTGCTACTTTGCTTGTCCCCACTTTAACACAAAGAGACAGGTAAAGAATATCGTTCAAAAGGCTCCATTCAGCATGTCAGCTTTCATAATACAATTGCCTGCCAGGTTCCCCATGAGCGATGAGGCGCTCAGACGTCTGGGCCCAGGCCGGGACTCGGCCTGCAGTTAGGTTAGTGAGCAGGGCAGCTCGCCATCCACCTCCCACCCTCCCGGAGCGAAAGGCCCGGGCAGGCACCAAAAAACCAGCTTTAATAACAGCAGTGTGAAATATCTGCTACATCAAGCAGGGGACCACATGCTAACTCCTGGTGGGCTAGATACCCAGATGGCCTTTTACCGCCTACCTTTTAAATTTTCAATCTAAATTTTAAATCTAAAAGCCTATTAGTAAGAAAGGTTGGGAAATATTTCTCTTATGGTCATCTCTTCAAAGGGTCTCGTAAGGGTAAAATAGTTTAATGCCCCAGGATTCTTCCCTAAAGTGGTGAGAAAAAACAACTTTAAAAGCATCACCTGGTTATAACTGGTATGTTTCTTATCCACAGCTGCCTCCTTGCCAAAACGGTAGAGTTGAACAGTTTGGGCTGACACCTTCTGGTTTTTAAAGCCTGAAATATTTGCTCTCTGGACCTTTGGGGGAAAAGTTTGCCACCTCCTGCTCTATGTCTTGGCATGTTTCTTTTTTTTTCCTTAGGAACCAGATTTCCCGAATCAATGGTCTCTAAACACTGCACACACCAAGAGAAGCAATATGGAATTTAAAAATGCAATCCTTTTCAAAGACATTTTTAATGGTTTATAATCTCTCCAACTTGAACTGGAGTTGTGATGCTCCTAAGTTAAGCTCTTCTTTATTCCCAGCAGTTCTGCTTTCACAGCACCTAACGACGTTGAGAAATAAGCTCATTTAGACCTGGAGGTGAGAAGTTACCTTTTCAGAGCAGACGGCCTGGCTCACCAAACACAAGCCAAAGATGAACTCTGCAAAGAGCAGATAGCAGTTTCTCACACAGAATTTAGTGGGTGTTTGCTCAGTGAACACACAGAAACAGCTAACTCTCAAGGAGACTATTCTGGAAGTGCCTTCCTTACTGTTCAGCGGCAACTAAAATTTAAATCAAACATATGTCAAGAAAGCAAGCTCAGTCCCGTATTTTGATTCTAAGGGTTTTTAGCTGTGGAACCGATGAAGATCAAACTTGGGTTATAAAAGAATTATAATATCGCTGGTTTTATGCGTCTGATTTGCTCAACGCCGGTAGCGCAACAGGGGAAATGAAGGATTATCTTTTCATCTAACGACAAGAAGACTGTTGGATGTTTTATTACCCAGCTGCAGCTTCCTAATCACTGCCGAATGAGGATAATTATAAATATCAGCAAACAGAATAAGGCTTTTAAATTACCTTAGGGATTAGATGGTCTCCCAGTAAAAATTAGAACAGTTCGTGGAGTCTTAATTGCCTGATGGAAAGTGCAGATGGAGAAAAATAATTTGCCCGTTACATGGCCATATTTTTCAGCGTAACTGGAGGGCTAAGTCACATTGTCTCTCTCGCTACTTCCCAACAGTGTAGGAAAAAAAGATCTTTGGAAGTTTATAGCAGTCTTACATGGAAGACATGTGTTCTAACTACTTGGCCTTCCCTGAAGTCCGTGGGGGGGGGGGGGTCTCCCTGCTTCCCTAACTGGGGTTTACACACGAGTTTGTCTAAGAATTCTCTGGCCTTAGAGGCAAGAGCATCTCCTTCCCCAAATACTTCTCTCTTCCCGGCATCTTTAGGTGTCATTTCCCGGAACAAGAAATATTTCATGGTCTCAGAGCCTTGCAAAGACTCAGAAATTGGGTACTGACAATGGATTATACTATAACCTATTCCAACCAACAAAGGCAAAAAGTGTGGCTTGGAATTTTCACCGGGTTCTTTTTCTACTTCTGGCAGCATCCTTTCTGGTTAGTGAGGCAGTAAATTGAATTTAAACCACAGACATGTTTCAACGTGGCTTTTTAACTATTTCCCCATCCTGAAAGGGGTATTTAAATAATACTGGAGTCAAAATGGCTGTGACTTCCTACACATTAAGAAATCACTTAAGGGGAAACGGATGTGGCTCAGGAGGTTCAGCGTCCGTCTGCCATAGGGAGAGACCGGGGTTCGATCCCCGGTACCTCCTGGTAAAAAAAAAAAAATCACTTAAGCCTAAGGCCGTGCTTCTCAAACTTCAGCGTAGAGACTACCTGGTGAAGCCTGGGGGCAGGGGCAGGGGTGGGGATGTGGGCCCATGAATCTGTATGTTTAACAGGCATCCCAGGTCATTCCAATAAGAGTAGCCCAGGACTCTTCTCAGCCTGAGGTCGCTGGCCAGCAGCTTCGGCAGCGCTTGGGAGCTTGATGGTCACGCACAATCTGAGGCCGGGCCCCAGGAAGACCGAGTCAGAATCTGCATTTTAACCAGCTCCCCAAGTGATTTGTGTATACACGACTATAAAAGGCACCAATTTAATTCCTTAGGTAGAGGTGAAGGCAGCAGGACACAGAAAAAGCCCACCCCACTGTGAGGCTGAGAAAGCGTTTCCCAAAGCAGAGAAAATGAACCCAAGACCACCAGGTTAGGACTCCCGCCCGCGCCAGCCGCCAAGGCCTTGTTTGTTGTACAAATTGGAAGCCCAGCTTGTCTTTCTTATCCTGCAACTAGAATTTTTTATTTTTATTTTTTAAGAGATTTTCCCCCACCTCAAAAGCAAGCCAGGCTATTTCTCTTTTGTGATGCTGAATTTGACAGGCAGGATAGATCCCCTTTCCTTTTCTTATCCTCCTGGAAAGGCGAGCCAAAAAGACCTAATCTCAAATCTATAAAAGTAAAGGTTGGGTAGACACAGAACTCTAAAAGATAATGTCAGTCTTTAAGAATTCCTCCTCTTAAGGAAACATACTTTCTCGGTTCCAAGTGTTGATGGAAAACACAGTGTACAAGGTCTTTAGCTATAAGCTGGGTATATTTACTAGAAACACATTCCGTAAAAGGTGCCAATCCAGACTACTGGTCACCCTGGGCCTCGTGGGCTGGGATTTTTGTGGTTTGTTATGGGAAGCAGGATGAGAGGGAGAGGGGAAGGATGATCCCTTAAGGGCAAATAAGCAAGAAGTAAAGAAAAATGTGTACAATTTTTAACAATTAATTTCTGGATTTTGCTAGTACACTGATTTATGATGAGATGATGAGGATGAAAAGTACATTTATTAAATAAGCAACTATTATACCCTCCCAACCCTATGCTTTTTCAAATGGTATCTTTTTTTTTTTTTTTTTTTTTTTTTTTTTGGTCTGATTATAAAAGAATTACACATTTTAGAAAGTCTAGAAAATGTCAATAAAGAGAAAAAATCATCCTAGTCTTCACCACTCAGCAATTATTGCTGTTTTCATTTTGGAGTATTTCCTTCTAGCCCTCCCCACCCCTGTGCACATGTGTGTGTGTAAATAATACTGGCAAAATGTTTTATATACAGTTTTACATCATTTAAAAACTAGCATGATTAATTCTCATAAATTATGAACAACACTTTAATATATCACAGGGTGACATCATCTGGCTCTGAGATATTCAGATTTACAAAGTTAGCAATCAAAGTTCAGGCAACAGTTTACTTCCCAGTAAGTCCTTTGGCCTACAATGGCCAACTACCCCTGATTATAGTATTAACACTAAGGAATAGAATTACTTTCTTCAATATATGTCATCTTTTAAAGACCGATTAAAAGTGGAATTATGAGCAGAGCCAGACTTATGTGAGAGCAAAGGATCTTTCCCCAAAAAGAGAAAAAAATCCTCATCTTTGGAACCATATTGAGAGTAACTTTTTGTTTCTCTCCTTAATAAAACTTAAATTCTGAAGCAAGGAAAGAGAGCAGAGCCATGTAAGAGAATCCCAAATAGCCAGAAAGCTGTAGAGAAAGGAAAATAGAGTTTTGTTTTCTCCATTTGACAATGATAGAAAAAAGTATAATTGAACCAGCTTCTCTGACCATCAGGGACTCTTCCACATTAGACGGTGTTTGAGTCAAGCAAAATGCAGTCGTTTTATGGCATCTAGTAAAATTACTGAAATGTTTATTCGGTGTCTGTATTGTCACCTTAAGCAAATGATCACGTTGGAAATCTAAGTGATTCTAATAAATAGGAATGTGAATATGGTCACAGTCATAATTATCGGAGCTTAATTTTTTTCAAGTGAACACGGCATTTGGTTGACCAATCACCAAAATTTTCTGAGCATCTACTGTGTGCAAGGTATTGTGGGAGATACTTGGTCCTCAGGAACTTAATCTCTTTAGAAGCAAAGCACAACTCTAGGAACAGTTAACAAGACAGAAGTCTTGGACTCAGGGAATAACCTTTTAAATGGCTTTTAAACAGATGCCAATACAAATGGTGAAGTTACTTAGAATTCTGTCATAAGTTCCTCCTATTAAAATGTGTCTGCTTTTCCTTAAGATTTCAATATAAAATATTTAATTTTGTTAATCAAAAGATAGGTAAGATAGAAGTCAACTGGAGGAATGTGTTTGTGTTTTCACCTGGCATGAGAAACTTTATAATAGTAATACAAAAACACATTGGACTGGCTTAGAATCAACTTCATATTAAGAATAAGCCATACCAAAATCACTTGGAAAATTACAAATAAAAGCAACTGAAACAAGCTCCAAGAAGCAACTGATCTAAATCCAGCTATGTGCCAAATCTAACATGTTCCTTGGATGTCCCTCTTATCTTCGAGAGAAACTGCTTACAAACCCAACATGAGAATGAGTCCTTCAAAGGCTTGATGAGCTTAATTAATTCACAATTAAGACACCCAAGGTAAAAATTATAACCCTCAGTTGTGTTGGCAACACAAATATGATCAAATTGCATAGAACTGTACACACACATTGTATCAGCGTCAGTTTTCTGGTTTTGATATTGTATTGTGTGTGCGTAAAATGTTACAATTGAAGGAAAATGGGTGAAGGGTACACAGGACCTCCCTGTACTTTAATTACTGCAAAATAAAAAGTTTTAAAAGCTTACCTATTGCATTTTGACCCTTTGAAGTGTTATCAAGTCACAACAATATATTTAAACCACGGCAAACACTTATGATTTGAAACATGACAGAAGCCACGCTCTATGAACATGGCAGATGGAAGGAAACCAAGAGAACCTTCCTCACTTTCCAACAAGGGGCTTCCTGATTTCTGACCAAGCCCCTACAACCCAATTAACTTGGGGAAAAGTGGCAGCTGTCCAGATGGTGCCCATAAAGTGATTTTCTGAATGAATCACCCATGAGCTGAATGTGCCAACATGTTGGCGGCACCCAGTCGAGTACCTGGCACAAGGCAAGTGTTGGGTTAACATCGGCCTCGCTACCCGTGCTGCTTCAGTTCTTCATTTCGCTTTGTCCATCAGACCCAGCTCCCTCTGACGTCATTTCTGAATGGCATCATCTCCAGTATTTCAAAATAGAGTTTTGGTTTTAAAAAAAAATAATTTTAGACTTACAAGACGTTGCAAGAATAGTTCAGAGAAGTCCCATGTACCCTTCCCCCAGCTTCCTCCAACAGTAATACAACTATAGTACCTGGAAGTTGACATTGGTAAAATCTTCAGACCCTATTCAGATTGACCAGTTTTTAGATGCTGTCATGCACATGTGTGTGTATTGATTTCTAAGCAGTTTTCTCACATATAGGTTCAGATAACCACCATCACAATCAAGACACAGAGCAACTAACCCACCATTCTCTCCTTAACCCCTGGCAACCAGCAATCTGTTCTCTATGTTAATACTTTTGTCATTTTGAGAATGTTATATTAACAAAGTCATCCAGCACATAACCTTTTGAGGTTGGCTTTTTCCACTCAACATAATGCCTTGGAGATCCATCCAAGGCATTGCTGCTTGTATCAATAGTTTGTTCCTCTTTATTGCTGAGTAGAATTCCATCCAAATAAGGTTTTGCCAAGCACATTCTAAAGTTAAGGAAGGACAGTGCCCTTCCATTTTTTTAAAGCTACATACAGATATAGCTGCATGTGTATTTCTACAATGATTTTTGTATAGCCATGACAATAGAAGACACCACATTTGACCTTGCTTGAGGACAGGCCTATCTGTTTCATCTAGTCTATGTGACCTGTTGCAAATTCTTTCTGCCAGTTAGTCGACAGTATTATTTTCTCTCAGGGCTTCCTAGAGTCACCACTTTGAGATATAATGCAGGAATGGCAAGTGAAGCTAGGACCTTGTTCTCTCTGGGCATTCAAATACATTTCCGTCAAAGACAGTGCCATTTTGAGATGCCAGTTGCCACGGTGGCAGCATGAGGTGCTATAGAGACAGATAATCACCTGAATGGATCGATGACAGGCTGTAGCTAGAGTTTCTTCACTGTGAGTGAGGCTTCTACGGCAGACTACTAAATTATTCTAGCTATATAAACTAATGCTTCTGTAACCTTTTTGGCTGTCTTAAAAAAAAAAAAAAAAGAATCCTTCAACAAATAATGTTTTCTAAACAGACAACAAATGAGATAGTTACGCCAAAAACCAGAAAATTGTCCTAGAAAGGCAACAGATTTGACACACAAGTTCTGTCTTCTGTCTCCCCAGGAGAGCTTTTCCATTGTCTACCTGCCAATGAAGATAGCTCAGTTTTTGCTTCTTCAAAAGTGATCTTCACTTAGGACAATTTGGTGTTACCACATATGAAAGAAAACACAGTATCTCTGGGATAGTATAGAAAATTGTGTGTAGTCTTACATATAAGAACAATTATTACCTAAGATTTTCTTCAACAGTAGATCACCATCTATTATTTCAAGTTCTACTTGCACTCTCCTATCCAGTAGCCTCTAGCCACATGTGGACTATTTAAAGACATTAAAATTAAATAAAAGAAAAAAACACACACACAAAAAAGCAAAAAATTAAATAAAATTTAAAATTCATTTTCTCGGTCATACTAGCCCCATTTCTCGGGCTCTGTAGCTACACGTGTGTAGCAGCTAATGTGTCTACATGTGTTCAGAGAGAACATTTCCATCATCATAGAAAGTTCTCTTGGACAGTCTGCTCTAGACCGATTTGAAATGAGTTGGTAACATCTGGTACTTCAGAGCTATATCATCGAAACTCCCCAACCACAGGAAGAGGGACATCTACTTGACTGCCTTAAATAAAAATTTTCACCCAACAAATTCAGAATCTTATTAGTGAGCCCGAGTCTCTCTCTCTACGTCTACTAGAGGCCCAGTGTCACTGTTATTTAGACGGTTCCTAGGAGAAGAGAGGCTACCTCCGAGTCACATACCTTGGATGCCATCCTATAGGGCAGGAGAGCGGGTCCTTCACGGTTATTCCACTTGGGCCATTCAAAACTTGCTTCCCACTGGCTTATGATCCTGCATCACGTGACACTCAGCGACAGAGTATGAGGCGATTCTAGCTTGCAGGGGGCGGAGCGATGTCAATAATTCATCCTGGGAGTCAGCGACTGTGTTCTATGGCTGCCTACCTGTTGGCACATGGGGCCCCTTCGCAGCCAAAAGAACTGGAAACCGGAGCTTCCTCGATTTACGTTACAGCCACTGCTGACCTTTGATTAGTCACTTCAGTTCCTGACTAGTCTCTGTCAACTGAAATAAACGCAGGACCCTGATGAGCTATGTTTTTTTTTTAAAGTAAATTTCAAAAAGGAAACAGCTACTAGCCAGTCTGTGCATTATCCCTCGATGTTTGCCTATGATAAGTCTGCAAACTCCATCCCAATCTCTCTCCTACAATATCAGACGTGGAAGACGCGGGTCTCAGCTGGCTGCACAGTGGAGTCAAATGGGGGCTTTAAAGAAGTGCTGATGCCCAGGCCCCACCCCCACAGAGTCTCATATAATTCGTCTAGGATGGGGTCCGGGAATCTGGATTCTTGAAAGCTCCCCAGGTGATCTGATGTGCAGTCAGGGCTGAGAACTACTGCTCACGAGGAGTTCTCAAACAAGGAAGCAAAAGAAAAGATGCTATGAGAAATGAGTCTGTGACTTTCCTGTCCCCGGCTGCCCCAAGTGGACGGTCAGTGTTCGGTCATTAACAATCGTTAATTAAGGCTCACGCCCAGACAGCCTGCCAGTGTTTGAAAAGTAACGTGTCCACCTCTGTCCCCATATTCTGTCTCCAAATTGGCTGCCAGGAGACCCGGCTTCTCACCCAGCTCTGCCACCCACTGGCTGTTCAGCTTGGAGCCAGTCCCTTCTGCTCACTGAGCCCCAGTTACCCCATTTGTCAAGCCAATGTGTTGCCCAAACACCAGCCATTTGTTTCTTGCCTTATACACATAGCTCCCGAATCACAGCATTACCATAAGCTCACTGACTGCTATAGAGAAGGTCAACACACACAAGCCAATAGTAAAATAACTGTGACACCAGCAGAAAAAGTAAAAACAATCATCCACCTTACAGATCAGGTCAAGTTCCCACAGCAGGTTACATGGTGGCTCCAGGGTAGGGAGCCAGCACTTCTCTCTTCTAAGCTATGCGTGATTTTGTAACTTGCTTTCATTCATAGTGGCTCACGAAAATTGCTGTTTGTCACTGATGGCTCCGTCCTGGTGTTCTGGCCATTGGCCCAAGCCCCGGATGGCCTCATGTGCAGGGGCACGTCCCTGACTGTCAATGGAAGAAAATGTTCGTAGTTCTTTGAGCGCCAATAATTTCATTTTGAAATGACCTATCTAGTTTTTCAGTTCAGTAGGTGATACCATGTATCACCGATTTAATCAGTCAGCAAAGCAAAACAAACAAAAGTCACCTGTATTGGTTATAGGTTTCCTGGCGATTTATTTGCTCGAATACTTTAGCGTCCTCAGTGTGCCCGCTCTGTGCCAAGTGTTGAAGAGGTGGCACTGCCAAGAAAGATAAAGTGATTATTATATGGCTCTTTATATCTTTTTGTAGGTCTGAAATATTTCATTATAAAACTGAGCTATAATTCACACATACCATAAAACCCACCCATTTCAAATGTACAATTCAGTGGTTTTTAGTAGATTCAGAAGGTTATGCAACCATCACCACCATCTAATTCCAGAACACTTTCATCATCCCCCAAAGAAATTCCATATCCATTAGCAATCACTTCCAATTCCTCCTCCTCCACAGCCTCTGACAACCACTAATCTACTTTCTGCCACCATAGATTTGCCTATTTTGGACACTTCCCCTAAATGGAATCATACTATGTGGTCTTTGCCTCCGGCTTCTTGCATTGAGCATAACATTTTCAAGACTCATCCATGTTATAGTGTGTCAGTACTTCGTTCCTTTTTATGACAGAATATTCCATTGTATGGACATAACATTTTGTGTAGCCATTAAGGGACATTTGAGTTGCTTTTCTTTTTTGGCTCCTTTGAATAATACTGATGAACATTTATGTACAAGTTTGTGTGCGGACATATGTTTTCATTTCTTTTGGGAATATACTTAGGATTGGAATTGTTGGGTCATATGGTGACTCTGGATTTAAACTTTTAAGGAACTGCCAGACTGCTTTTCCAAAGTGGCTGTACTATTTTCAGTCCCACCAGCAATGTACAAGGTTCCAATTTCTCCACATACTCTCCAACACCTGTTATTGTTCATATTTTTAATAATAGCTGTTCTAGAGAGTGTGAAGTGGTATCTCATTGTGGTTTTGATATACGTTTCTCCAATGATGAATGATGTTGAGCATCTTTTCATGGGTTCTTTGGGCATTTATATTCCTTGGAGAAGTGGCTATTCAAATCCTTCACCTGTTTTTTTAATGGGGTGATTTGTCTTTTTGTTGAGTTGTATGTGTTCTTTACCTATTCTGAATACTGGATTCTTGCCAAAATATGATTTGAAACTGTTTTTCCCATTCTGTTGGTTGACTTTTCATTTTTTTTGACAGTGTCCTTTGAAGCACAAAAGTTTTACATTTTGATGAAGTCCCATTTATTTTTTATTTGGTTGATTGCGCTTAGGTGTCATATCTAAGAAACCATTACCTAATCCAAGGTCATGAAGATTTACAGCTATGTTTTTTTCCAGCAGTTTTATAGTTGATCATTTTGAGTTAATTTTTGTACATGATGTATGAATCTAACTTCATTCCTTTGCATGTGGAAATTCAGTTGTCACAACAGAATTTATTGACAGGATTATTCTTTCCTCTATTGGACTGTCTTAGCACCTTGTTGAAAATCCATTGACCATAAATGAATGGTTTTGTTTCGGGACTCTCATTTCTATACCATTGATCTACACATCCATCCTTATGCCAGTACCACACAGTCTTGATTATCTTAGCTTTGTAGTAAGTTTTGATATCAGAAAGTGTGAGATGTTCACTTTTTTTCTTTTTCACAATTGCTTTGACTATTTTGGGGTCCCTACAATTGCATATGAACTTCCGAATTAGCTTGTAAATTTCTACAACAGAAAAAAACACAGATGAAATTTTATAAGGGATTGTGTTGAAGCTGAAGACCTATTTGGAGAGTATTCACATCTTAATATTTAGCCTACCAATCCATTAACAGAGGATATCTTTCCATTTATTTAGGTCTTCTTTAATTTCTTTCAACAATGTTTTATAGTTTTCAATGTACAAGTCTTGCATGCTCTTTTTTTTTTCACTCCTCTTGCATGCTTTTGATAATTTTTTCCTAAGTATTTTAGTCTTGCTTTTGTAAATGGAATTGTTTTAATTTCATTTTCAGATTAATTGCCAGTGTATAGAAAATCGATTTGTGTATATTGATCTTATATCCTGTTTGGGTCATGATTTTTTAAAAAAATTTTCTTGCGGTAACATATATGAAACATAAAATTTCCCATTATAATTATTTTCAAGTACGTAATTCAGTGCTGTTAATCACACTCACAATGTTGTCCTACCATCACCACCATCCATTAGTCATAATGTTTTTTTGTTTTGTTTTGTTTTAAGGTCCTGGGGGCTGGGGATTGAACCCGGGACCTCGTATGTGGGAAGCCAGCACTCAACCACTGAGCCACACGGGCTTCCCTGAATTGGTTTTAGCATTTGTTTTGCCTGTTTGTTTTGTTTTTTTCAGGAGGCACTGGGAACCAAACCTGGGACCTCCCGTGTGGTAGGTGGGAGCTCAACTGCTTGAGCCACATCTGCTCCCTGTAATGTGTTTTCTTTTCCCCCTATAATGTATTTTTAAGTTTAAACAAAGGTCAGGTCAAGGTCCACCAAGATAGCCATAAGTCACGTGGAAATTACGTGCCCTTGATATGATGTGATGAAAATGGCATCTTACCCTTTGTGGTCCTTCAATAACCCATAGTCCCATCTTATCAGGAAACCATCAGACAAATCCCGGTAGTGGGGGAATCCCATAAATACTTAACCAGTGTTCCTCAAAACCGTTCAGGTCATCAAAAGCAAGGAAAACCTGAGAAGTGCCACAGCCAAGGAGATGTAACAACTAACTGTAATGTGATATCCTGGGTGGGACCTGGGACAGAGAAAAGATAGTAGGGAGAAATGAAGGAAATAACTTCTATCCTACACCTAGCACAATAGCTGCTTATAGTAGGAGCTCAGTCATTTAGGGGGTCTAGCTCCCATCCTCCCCCTCAGTTTCCCAGACTTTCTCTCCAAAGGTGACCGTTTTAACAACCTCTTCTATGCTCTTTTTTTTTTTTTTTTTTTTTTTTTAAAGATTTTATTTATTTATTCATTCATCCCCCCCCTGCCGCCCGTGCTCGCTGGGTCAGCCAACCACGCCGTGAGGGCGGGCCTGCCCTCACCAGGAGGCCCCGGGAACCGAACCCGGGGCCTCCCATATGGCAAACGGGAGCCCCACTGATTGTATGCTCTTTTTTTTTTTAATTTTTTTTAATTTTACCGGGAGGTCCCGGGGATCGAACCCAGGTCCCTCCATATGGCAGACGGACGCCCAACCATTTGAGCCACATCCGTCCCCATGCTCTTTCAATGTTAGTCCCCTGTAGATAAACATCAATGCATCTTATATCCGTTTACATATATATGCACATATACCTTAAAGCACACACAGGAGCATGTTGTAGAGGACACTCTCCTCCAAGCTTTTGATTGATTGCACCTCATTCTCGTGGAGGTCATTCTATTCTGTTCCTATATCTCCAGCAGCATCCTAACAGGAATGGGGGTGAATAGGGATCAGGCAGGGGGTAGGGTGGGTGGATGGGAGCACTCAGGTGACTGTAGAGAATTTACAAGTAATAAACCCACTAAACAGTCTGCTTTTCATTATCACCATGCATCAGCAATTCTAAACAGTGCCAATGACAAAAGTCTCCTCCCCAAAAAGAATCTTCTTTTGCTCTGTTTTAAATGACTACTGTAGTTTCTGTATTATTATATATTATATATACGGTATATAATATATGCATATATAATAAGGTATATGTGAGCTTCAAATTCATACATTTTAATCGAAATTCCCTCCCAAAAATCATATTCTACAATTTGGAAAATTCCTGATTCTGTACTTGTCTCCTGACACACACAGACTCAGCCACAGTGTTCATTTCAAGAGCACGATCATATCGAATTGGAATTGCTGCAGCTCGTTTCGGGCACAGTCCATATCACAATGCCCTATGGTACTTTGTATTCCCGACTTTTAAACAGTAGATTAGAAATAATGATAGCTGTATGTGATTTTTCTGAGATTTTTTTTTCTTATATGAAGTTTAAAATGGAATTAATCACTCAAAAGTTTTTGCAAAGATCGAGAATCAGGCTCGAACACCAAGCTTTAAAATGACCTCTGGATCCTCACGCAGGCATTGTGAAGGTGGCCATTAACAAAGCAACAGCACAATGCGATGAAATGGATATGTGCATAGAAAAAAAATCAAATTTCAAAGAAGAAGGGCAGGAGAAATGGCAAGACATACTTGTCTTATGTTGCCTGAAGAAATAAAAACAGCAATATTTAAATGCCTCTATCCTTTCCACCAAGAAATGGAGGCACATCCTAACAAAAAGGATGCAATAACATCAGCGTTGCTATCATTCTGCCATTTTCTCTCATTTTTGCAGAAGAAAGCTTTGGAAATTTTTTACCAAATACAATAGAAAGTTGTGATGAACTTTTCTAATGAAGATATTTTAGTGAATTTTTTTGACAATAGAAACATTTGAAAGCTGAAAAATTCATGCCCCAAAAATACATGGAGAGGGAAGCAGATATGGTGCTAGTGATTGAGCTCCCGCCTACCACACGGGAGGTCCGAGTTTGGTTCCCAGTGCCTCCTAGAGACGACAAGCAAGAGAGCAAGCTGACGTTATGGGCTGGCGCGGTGAGCTGATGCAACAAGATGACACAAGAGACACACGGAGGAAAACATAATGAGAGACACAACAAAGCACGGCACAGAGGTGACTCAAGTAATTAAGTGCCTCCCTCCCACATGAGAGGTCCCAGGTTCAGTTCCCGGTGCCTCCTAAAAAAAAAAAAAAATACATGGAGACTATTAATTTCTGGAATATATTGTGAAATGGAATGAGTTTCTGTTAAACTTATCCTTATGTTTGAGACATTTCCTACCCACTTGTATATCTGTTGCTTCATGTCTATAGAACATGCATATGCAAAAAAAAAAAAAAAAATCAATTACTCACCGAAACAAGAAAAAGGCTGCATAAAAGCCATTCTCCCTCACCCTCACTGGCTTGGCAAGGAGCCAGCCTGCATCCCAGCACAGACCTCTGGTCCCAGTTCTGGAGGGAGCAGAGTGACACTTGTATACATACTTGGAGTATGTATGTCTGGCTCAGTCTTTCTGGTGAGGGCCTAAAGGACTTGCTGTCCCAGAACTTGCCCTCTGTGTAGAAGGTGCCTCACAGAACTCTCCTACAGAACACCATGCAGGAGCAGGCAAGCCGTGCTGCCTGGGGTAAGGAATTGCTGGCTGTGGGACATATGGTGCAGTGCCCAGGACCATGAAGAAAGGGTTTCCTAGAGGAGAGAGGACAGTCTTATCTGCGTAAACAGGGGCAGGGGTTCTTAACAAGGGGTCCGTGAGCTTGAATTGAAATTCAAAAAAACATTATTCTTGTGGGGACGTGTTTGTGCAGGTGTGATATAGTTATTAAATAATACACAGTAGAGTGTGGACTTAGTAAGGGGTCCCTGGTTTTCACCTGACTGGCACAGGGGTCCGTGGAACAAAAAGGGTTAAGAACCCCTGTCCTAGGGCTAAATGCCCATGTCCAAGCAAAAAGGCAGCACAGAAAGGACCAGGGAGGCCCCTACACTGTGGCCTGGAGCTGTTCTCTAAGCTCCTTACATGGAAAAGCTCTGAAAGAGAGCACTCACACAGGTCACTCTGCAAAGACTGGTAAAGGTGTACTTTGTTGTTGTTAGCTCCTGGCATTTAAGGAAGCTCTGTCGTAACACTAGTTAGATACAAGTTTAAGGAACAGATGGAACCAAACAGAAATGAAGATCATGGTAACAGAGGCTTACAATTTCCCAGAGGGGTTCAACAGCAGTTTAGAGCTGGGAGAAGAAAGAATCAGCGAACTTGAAGATAAGCGCATGGAAATCAATCATCCAGTTACAACATTGATGTGGAGGCAGTGACCACTGGAGGCTCTGGGGGTAGGTGAGGGAGAAACAGGTGTAATGCGGGGGCTTTTTTGGGACTTGGGAATCGGCTTGAGTGACACTGCAATGACAGATATAGGCCATTTTATATCGTCATAACCTGCAGAACTGTGTGGGAGAGAGTGTCGTCTACAATGTGAACTATGTATGGTCCATGCTTAGTGGCAAAGCCCCAGGATGTGTTTATCAATTGCAATTTATTTGCCACACCAAGGAAGGATGTTTATGTGGGAGGTTGTGGGAGGTGTGGGAGGTGGGGCATATGGGAATCCCTATAGTTTTTGTGTAACATTTATGTAATCTAAGCATCTTTAAAAAAATTATTATTTAAAAAAAAAATCCATCATCCTGTCTGAGGAGCAGAAAGAAGAAAGAATGAAGAAAAGTGAACAGAGCCTGAGAAACCCATGGGACCCCATCAAGAGTACCAATATGTGCCTCGTGGGGGTCCCAGGAGGAGAAGAGAGAAAGGGGCAGACAGAATAGTCAAAGAAATAGTGGCCAAAAACGTCCCAAATCTAAGACATGAATATAGACATCCAAGAAGCTCAAACTCCAAACGGAATAAACCCAAATAAATCCATACAGCACCCATGACAAACTGCTGAAAGCCAAAGATAAAGAATCTGAAAGCCTCAAGAGAGGAAGAATATGCCACATACAAGGAAGTCTCAGTAAGTCAAAGTGCCAATTTCTCATCAGAAACCATGGAATAAAGGCGGCACTGGAAAGATATATTTAAAGTTCCTGAAAGCAAAAAATTGCCAAACAAGAATTCTATATTGGGCAAAACTGCCTTTCAAAAACGAGGGAGGGATTAGGACATCCCCAGATAAACAAAAGCCCAGGCACATTCGTCACCCATAGACCAGCCCTACAAGAAATGCTAAGGAGTTTTGCAGGTTGAAAGGAAAGGACACTAGACAATTGACTGAAGCCACATGAAGAAATAAAGATCTTTGGTAGAGACAGTGACAAGGGTAAATATAAATACTAGTACTATTGTATTTTTGGTTTGTAACTTCAATTTTTATTTCCTAAAAGATCTAAAAGGCAAATGCACAGAATGTATAAACGTCATTTTTAACAAGAATTACATAAAGGTGAAAGGACAGAGAGTTATAGAAACATAGTTTATATAAACTACTGAAGTTAAGCTGGTATCAGAGCAAACAAGACTGTTACAGATTTGTGATGTTATGTTTAAGCCCCTTTGTGGTTGACCACAGAGAAAATGGACAGTATGCAAACTTAGAGAGACAGAAAGTAGAGTACAGATCACCAGGGGCAGTAGCTGGGGCAACGGGGAGTTAATGCAAAATAAATGCAGGGTTTCTGTTTGGGATGAAGGGAAAGTTCTAGTAATGGATGGTGGTGAGGTACTGCAACATTGTGAATGTGATTCATCCCAAAGTATGCTTGGGAGGAGTTGGGATGGGGAGACTTAGGTTGTAAATGCTTCTACAATGAAAGAGAGAAACTAAAGAGATGATGACAAAGGCAATACACGATACTGGATGGGATCTAGACTGGAGGAGAAAAGGCCCAAAAGGACATTACGGGGACATAAGAAAAAGTTAGACTATAGAAAGCCTTTTTTTTTTTTTTGGATTGTTGTTCTTTTCTAATTGATTTATAAGTTCTCTTTATATCTTAAGGAAATTGACCCTTGGTCAAGTGTTGAAAATAATTATCCCAGTTTGGTTTGTGCCATTTGACAGAAAATAATACAAACCCCATACAGAGAAATCCAACTACACTTACCCTCCCAGATACCCAGATCTACCAATTTTAACATTTTGTCCCCTTTGCCATATTTCTGTCTGTCTGTCTAAACATTTGAGAGCAGGTTGTACAGATCATACTCCTTGAACATATAATACTTCCATGTACATTTCCTACAAACAAGGATATTCACTTATGGAATCACCTTAAGTACACTTATCAAGTGCAAGGAATTTAGCATTGTTGAGGGTTTTTTCTAAATTTTCAAGTTGTACATAGTTAAATTTTATTAGAAGTCTTCTCCTAAATGGATTCCAGGTTGGGAGTTTTCTCAAGAAGGCTTGTGCTCTGGCCTTTTAAATGACAGCAATAGATCCAAGTGGAAATGCTAGTTTATCAATGGGAAGCGTTCCCTTCCTCTTGAAAGTTTACATATGAAGCTATGAGGTGCTATGAAGAAACCATTCTCTTATGAGAAAAGGTACAAAATTTTGAAAGCCTCCTATAAATATGAGCACCATGGCTGGTACACTGCTGCCCCCAAAAGGGACAAATTTCTATCCAATTCATGTCAAGAAATAATGGACAGCTATGGGGTAAGGGGCTTAAGAACTTTGGAATCTGATAGGCTGGGTATGAAGTCTCTTGCCACCACTTCCTGGATGAATGGCTTTGGGAAAATATTTTAACCTTGCTAAGCCTCAGTTTCCACATCTGTGAAATGGGAGAAAATGATATTCTCTATGGGTAAAATCTCATATAGTAATATAAGACATTTTTTCTTTGAAACTGAACAAATGTTAATACTACAAGATGTTAATATCAGACAAAAAAACATTATGCTATACAAAAGAAACCAGACACAATGTACTATATATTGTATGATTCCATTCATATAAAATCCAAGTATAAATCAATTTATAAAGATGAAATTCGGTTAGTGGTTATGTAGGGCTGAGGAAGGACAGAGGGATTGAAAGGTGACTGCTAAGGGGCATGGAGTTTTTCTTTTTGGAGTAATGAAATTGTTCTAAAATTTTTTTGTGGTGACAAATGCACAATATTGTGATTATACTAAAAGCCACTGATTATACACTTTGGAAAGACTGTATGTTATATAAATATACATCAATAAAACAACTTAAAAAAAACCAATATTTTCTACCTCGTAGTGATCTCATTGTATAAATGAGATAATTAAGCCCATGGATCCCAGCACAATTCCTCAGCATACGTATCATTAAATGACTGAACTTGGGACGATGTCAGCTACTCCTGCTTATTAAGCAACTACTGTACAGGAGGCGGGAGGCACAGAAGTACCTACCCAGGAGCCTAAAATGCAATGTGATTGGATGGGGCAAGAATATAAGGTATGACATGCCAGGCCAAGAGAAAGAGATGAGCAAAGAGTTCAATGAACAAGATCTATTTGGGATCTCCACACAGTGGGGATACTTGAGATGGTCCTTGAAGGCTATATTAAGGAAAACAGGCAAATGGAACTAAAAAATAGGGACAAAGAAACCCCCCAGCAAATACTTAGATTTGGGCAGGGAAGAGGATACCTAGAAACGAGTGGCTGACTGGACAGGTAAGCTGTAGTCACTCTGCTGTCATCTTTTGTAAGGCCTTTCAAGGACAGAAACTCTCTCTCTTGTCCCTTAACTTCGTATTGCAAACAGCAGGGACTCTGCGTGGCATGTTCCCCTTCTTTTAGGAATAGAACTTTCTCCCAACTGTTAGCTGAGCACACGGTTCCCAGCTAGATAAGACATTTCCCAGCCTCCCTTGCAGCTCTGTGGTCATGTGACAGTTCTCACCAATGGGACATGAGCAGAAGTGATGCCTGCTAATTCTGCATCACTGTCCTTAAAAGGAAATCACCTGGCCTCTACTTACCGTCTTCCTCTTACCATGGGCTGGATGATAAATCTGGTGGTAAGCTGGCTTTGAACATGCAAAGACAGTCCCTAAATCAGGGGTTCTTAACAAGGGGCCCGTGAGCTTGAATTGAAATTCCAAAAAAACATGATTCTTGTGGGGATGTTGGTGCAGGTGTGATATATTAATTAAATAATACACAGTAGATTGTGGACTTGGTTTTCACCTGACTGGCAAAGGGGTCCGTGGAACAAAAAAAGGTAAAGAACCCCTGCCTTAGATGATGGTAGAGCAACAGGATGGAAGAAATTTGGTCCCCCAGGTGGCCTTGAGGAACAGACACCTACCCACAGAGGGCTACTCGCCTACCTCTAGTCACGGAAGACAGCAACAGCTTCTGTATTGTTTGAGGCTCTGCCTTTTGGGGTCTCTATATCAGCACATTAGCCAGTAATCTAATTTATATACTTAGCAAATGCTACCAATTCTGCAGTCACATGTTTGGTCTTAGGAGCTTGTCTCTTCTTACCAACCCCCAGTTAATAAAGTTTAAGATGGAATTGGGAAAAGCTGAAGTCCCTCACTTAGGTAAACAATGACCAAGTTGGGCGGGATTCACCATCCTTAGACCAATCGTTAATTCATTCTTTTCCTTGGCATTTTTTTAATCACATGTGTATACCATCCTTTCATTTATAGAATATACCCTCCAGAAAAGGAGGGAAGTCATGAATATACAATGCTTGAAGAAGAAAATTAAAGGCAGGGCATAGTCAAGAGAAAGATGATGTGTGACCAATTTATAATCACACACTAGAGCTCATGAAGCAATGAGAGAAGAACAGGCTTTGTGGAGGAGAGTTTTGTGTAAAAGGTGAATTTTAAATCTGGTGTTTGAGGGAGGAAAGGCCCCATATTGGTGGAGAGGAATGGGTAGGCATAGAAGGCCAAGGAAACAAAATCCAAGGGAAGTACAAAATATAATGACCAGCAGGTCAGTAAAGAAAATGGCTGAGTTCAACTGGGCAGCCATATTGGAAAATACAAGAGATGAGAATCTAAAGATTTGGGGCACTTGATGAAGAGGTTTGAGTGTGAGACTGAGTGTGGAAGATGACTATCTGGGAGTCTAAATGTTAGATGCTTCCAGATAGCAAGAGTATTCTAAAGAGATCTTTCAATGATTATTGTTTTTAGAGTCACATTATTGTTGAAACTTAATAATGATTTATTTTAATGATTGGTGCATGGTGGTGTCATGTCCCACTAAACATGAAATAGCCATGTGGGGAGGCCATAGTAGCTCATTCCTCATGACACAGACAAGGGGATGGGGGATCTCAAGACTTCTACAGCAAACTCAAGGCTGCCAGTCAGCCACACACAAGCTGTGCCTGGTCAAGTTGTTAACATGCCTTGGTGGGTCACAGTGATGGCACAGAATTGTATTAATGCATACCCATATATATAGGTTATGCCTGTGTGTACTCTACTTCTCTTAGGTTAAATCAGCTGTGATCATAAATGACTGCAAAACAGCAACCACTCTTCCAAAAGGCAGGGTGCCAGAAGAGGTTCAACCACTGTCACGGTGGGACTCAGGAGCAGTACCCCAGGAGTTATAATGTCATTACTGCATCATTTTTGAGTTACAAGAAGATCTGAGACTGCTATCTTTCAATTGAGCCAGTTTTTTAGAAAGGGCAAAAACCAGCTTCCCAGAATTCACGTCAGAGATTACTTTCAGGATTCTTAATCCCTGGGAGGGGAAATACACACAAAGAATTAAAGTGTATCATAGGCATACTTTATCTGAGAGCAATTTGCATGGACTTCCTTTTTAACTACAAATAGTCGCATTCTGGATGGAGGCAGGTGGAACTAGGAGTTTCATGGCATGGGAATGGAAGAGGGGACTCCTGTGGTTTTCACCTGCCTATCGGGATCCCTCCTTCCGGTAAAGGCATTTTGCTTTTCCTTGCCCTTCTACACACATACCCCTCCCTCCCCACTTGGTCCATGTGAGCTGCTCCTCCATGCCCTCTAGCCACAATGATTGGTTCAGAAATGGGCGAGTGACCCAGGCTTGGCCAATGAAAGCACTGTATCTTCTCTTACCACAGGGACTGGCTCAGGAATGGGAATGGGAATCAAGTTTGGCCAAGGAAGTCGCTGCATTCACTCTGACCACAGAGATGGTTCAGAAATGGACATGTGACCCAAGAACGTTTTTAGGCAATCAAAAGGAATGAAGTATAGCTACACGCTACAACATGGATCATGGATGAGCCTTGAAAACGTCCTATGCTGAGCAAAAGAATCCAGGCACAAAAGACCACGTGCTCTATGAGTCCATTTATATGAAATGTCCACAGTAGATGAATCCATGGAGACAAAGTAGATTAGTGGTTGCCCAGGGCGGAGGAGGTGGGAGGTTTGGGTAGTGATGACTGAGGGGGGAGCGTTTTCAATTCGGGGTGATGTTTGCTCAACTCTATGAACGTTCTAAAAACCATTGAATTGTAAACTTTAAGTAGGTAATTTGCATGGTGTGTGAGTTATATCTAAATGAGGCTGTTATATAAAATAAAACCCATGATGAACAAGATATCAACGTTCTTAATAAAGACAGAATCCTAACCTGTACTCGCCTGATCTCTTCACTCACCCCACCCTAATCCCAGCTCTGTTGGGATCAGTGAGGAAGACTGACCCAAAACAAATCAAGTGTTCACATGGAAATTTTGGGGTATAAGAGTTGGGAAGAAAATACCCAGAGTAGATGTGACCGAGAGGGTCATGAGCATGGCTGGGATGGAAAGAGAAGTTACCAAATTATGAGAAGCCAGTCAATGGAGGCATTTTTCCTGGGGCCATTGAGGGTTCTGTTAGAAATGTTCTGGAAAAATGCTCCAGGCCTTGATACGCAGCCAGGTCGTGGGTCTCTGAAGCCCGGCTCCCTCTCCAGGGCACACATCCAACACTCATGGGACAGGTTCTGCCTCTCTGCTAACACCTGGATACCTTGTGTGAACAGTGGATCATGGAATATAGTGGTGTGTGGTGGCTCACCCAGTCCACATTCCCCTCTTCCTAACAACACTCCAACTGCCCCAGTCATATGGTTTGTGTGGACTTGGGTGGGGGGGGGGGGGCCCCGCAGGACTGAACTCTGGCCACAGCACTGGCTATGGGCAAACGGCTAAACTAGGGCTAGTGACAAACAAGTCTTAGAGACTTCCAGCAAAGAAGCTTCCTGTCTCTTCCACAGAAATAACCAACCCCAGCAGAGGCTCTTTCCTTCCTTTGGTCTGTGAGGTATAAACACATGAGGCCTGACATCCCCCCAGTCTGTGCTGCCACCGTGAGGTAAACAAGCCTGAGAATGAAACCTACACACAGAGCCAAGAGAACCACCTAGAGATGGAGCTGGGGCCTTGATGCCATTGTGAGATAAGTGCTGGATCAAACTGTGCCTGAAGTCCTCCCACACTATCACTGGAATTTTTCAATTATGTAAACCTGATTGCAACTGAAAGGCCTCTAATACAGTGGGCAACATCCTAATTACTTAAACATTTCATCTCAGCTGAAACTTTACTTCAATGTATTCATGGTAAGAGTAAATACCCATGTTTCACAACAATGCAAGGTGTTGGTGGAGGGGTGATATATGGGACCCCTATATGATGTTATGTATGTCTACTTTGTAAATTCACGGCTTTTACTATTACACTTATTGTTTATGAATATTCATGTACGAATAATATACAAAAAATATATTAAAATAAAAAAAAATTTTAAAGAGGAAATACCCATTTCCCCCATGAAAGCATATCGCACAGCTGTGTCTATGCCAAGTCCAGTCACATCTGTGTCTCACACAGTGGATGGCCAAGTAGCTGTTAAAGACTACACAGAAGCCTCAGGGATAGCTGAGATGTACCTGCTTATTGTGGACAAAGTTTAATCCTCATGAACTGTGTTCTGGGGTCATTAGCAATATGCAGGATTCCCATAGGCATGGGATTTTCCTCTATAATAGCTATTTTAGCTACACGGATCTTTATTTAAAGAAAACTTAAAAGCTATTCAACTTATCTGGTACCTAAAACCACCTTAAATTGGTAGCATGGACTAACCCTGCAATTTCTAATTTATTCCATTAAATATACGTTCACTGAAAGCATTGAAGCAACCGTCATTCTGTGTTGAGACTTTTCTTGGCTTGAAAAAAAGATGTTTCACTGAAAGAATGCCAAGTTGTGGAAAAAACCCATTCAGATGGCAGATTCCCCATAAGCTACATCACTCATCAAGGTTACACCAAAGGCATTTCGAAGATCACATTCTTAAAAAAATGCTAATTTCTTAGCTTTTAAACACAGATGTATATTATCTCTCCTCCTTCAAATACTCCCGTTATTCAAATTTAAGATACTATATTCAAGACAAAAAAGGGGAGTATAATTCATACTTGGTCTTATCTGATGCATTTTTAATTGACCAAAATTATGTTTAGATGGGACAAAGATGAGTCTCCAAATGCCCCTAGTATTTGGGGTCTGTGCCAAAAAGTTATTTTATTAAGTGCTCAAAATGTGCCAAGCAATTTATATACGTTTTTGCACTTAATCCTTACAAGAATCCAAGTCCCTCTTGTAGAAGGACGATCTAAGGGTCTAAGAAACTGAATAACTGGCCAAGGTCATACAGCTAGTTAGTGGCGTGAGCAGGTAGATCTGCAAGCTAGTGTTCTTACCCACAGAACTGGTGCTGGGACATTTCACCAGCTCTCATCTCGGGGGGGGGGGGGGGGGGCATACATTCCAAACAAAAAAGTATTGTAAGTTTATTTTGTTTTCTGTCCAATTATCTTTGTGTTGCCTTAAAAATGTTAAATTAGAGGAGCAGATGTAGCTCAAGTGGTTGAGTGCCTGCTTCCCATGTATGAGGTCCTGGGTTTGGTCCCCAGCACCTCCTAAAAACAAAACAAACAAAACCAGCTCTCATTGGGGAGCAGGTGTAGGTCAGTGGTTGAGCATCAGCTTCCCATGTATGAGGTCTTGGGTTCAATCCCCAGTACCTCCAAAAAAAAAAGTTAAACCAGCATTTTGTAACCATCTTAGTAAAGACTGGATCAATCTAGAGTCATTGGGAAGCAGATATGGCTCAAGCGATTGAGCTCCTGCCTACCACATGGGAGGTCTGTGGTTCAATTCCAGGTGCCTCCTAAAGAAGACAGCTAGCTGGCATGATGGGCAGGCATGGCAAGCTGACACAATAAGATGACACAACAAGAGACACAAGAAGAAAAACATAATGAGAGATACAACAAAGCAGAGAACGGAGGTGGCTCAAGCAACTAGGCACCTTCCTCCCACATCAGGGGTCCTGGGTTCAGTTTCCAATGCCTCCAAAAGAAACAAGGAAGACAAACAGACACAGCAAGTGCAAACAATGAAGGAGTGGGGAGAAATAAATAAATAAAATAAACCTTAAAAAAGAAAAAAACTAGAATCATCAATAGATGCTAAACCCAGGGATAACTTTTGATGAGATGCAGGATAGGTTTCTACAAGTTGCATATTAATCGAAGAGGGAAAGATAATGATGATATAGTGGAGAAATCAGGCAACACCTCACCTGGGTGTCAAAAGTTGGCATCACCCGTAAGGGGCAGATGGAATCAGGGGTCTCCAAATGTGATCCCTGAGAAGGATGCAGCGTCACCTCTGCAGTAATGCGGCCAAGAACACATAACCGGAACCAAATAATGAGGAAACACACACGCAAAATGAGGAATGTTCTAGTAATAAAACGGGAGAGGGAGGTCCTCTGTTCTTGCAAAGTGTCATGCCAGAAAAGACAGGGGTGAAAATGCTCCAGGCTAAAGGAGGCAAAGGAGACATGACGACTAATCTTGGACTACAAGAGAACTTGCCAGAAAGAACCCGACTTAGGAGCAAAAGGAGCATAAATGATAAAGATTGGAAAATCTGGGTAAAGCGGATGTGGGTTCTCTTTGTACTTTTCTTTTTTTTAGGAGGTACTGGGGATTAAACCCGGACCCTCATACATGGGAAGCAGGTGCTCAACCACTGAACTACTGTACTATTGCACTATTTCTTATTCTTGCACTTTTCCATTGTTATTCTTGCAAATACGTTTTAAGATTTTTAAAGACATACCCCCAACCATGCTTTCTTTTGACTCAAGGTTTGGTTTTGGTATGGTTTAGATAACTACAAGGCTGATTATATTGGTCCTATTCCTAAAGAAATTAGACCCAACTATTTTATTTCATTTTCTTTAGTGATTAAAAAAATAAATAAAAAAGTTTTTCCTCCTCCTCCCCACTCAACCCAACAAGCAAAACTACATCTGAGATTTACTTTTTTTCCAAATGTTCTTGCCTGTATCCTGGTTTCCATAGTACCCAGCGTAACACCAGGCAGCAGAGTAAATCTCCAGATATCGCTTTATCGTCTCTCAGTTTTCAAAACCTAAGGCATTATTAATATTTGTAGTATGATTAATAGTATATTACCAATAAAGAGCTTAATCATAGTGTGATACACTGAGATACTGAGCCTTTTGAAATTTTTGATATTTTCTTAATTGTGGTTTCTTTTGCATTAATCTTGATTTTTAAAAACAGTGAATTAAAATCTTATTTATCGGGAAGTGAATGTGGCTCAAGCAATTGGGCTCCCGTCTAACAAATGGGAGGTTCAGGGTTTGATTCCCAGGGCTTCCTGGTGAAAGGCAAGCTGGCCCTAGTGGAATGCTGACCCACGCAGGAGAGCTGGGGCAGCAAGATGACACAACAAAGAGATACAGAGAAGAGACAATAAAAGACACAGCAGACCAGGGAGCTGAGGTGGTGCGAGAGATTGAGCACCTCTATCCCACTCTGGAAGTTCCCAGGATCGGTTCCCTGTGCTACCTAAAGAGAAGACAAGCAGACACAGAAGAACACACAGCGAATGAACACAGAGAGCAGACAGCGAGTGCAAAACAATGGGGGAGGGGGGAATAATTTTTTTTTTTTAATCTTTTTTATCATGGGGAGCAGATGTAGCTCAGTGGTTGAGCGCCTGCTTCCCATATACAAGGTCCTGGGTTTAATCCCCAGTACCTCCTTACAAAAAAGATAAAAATAAATAAAAAGAAAAATCTTCTTTATCTTGAAGACAGAGCGTTTAGATGTCTCCTTAAGTTGTGCACTGGAGGCAAGTGCCTCACTTCCCTCACTCCTGTCCCAGCCCTGCTGAGATTCAGAGCTTATTATTTTATAAACAATCGAAAGTGGACAGGCAAAAAAAGAAAAGCATTACAGAATACTCGTGAGGTCATGTAGCAGGTGTGCATACTTCTCATTTGTGGTTGATTCCTTCTTTACTATGAAAAGAGCAAATTCTACATAACACTGTTAAAGGGCAGAATGTGTTCATGAAACTATAAGAAATGCTTTCATCCGCCATAGCTGCCTAATCCAGCAACCTCTAGAGGACCATGTAGAAATCGTGGACCTGATGTACAGCACGAAACAAAAAACAACAGGAAAGGAAAATCAGCCACAGATCTAACAGGAATGTTAAATATGAGAAAAGGGGGGCACGTTTGTAATTGAGACAGAAGCCTCTCGATGTGGGTCGGAGAAAACATCCTGCCGAGAAGCCAGAGAAAGCTTAGGGTGGTACAAAATGCAGGCATTTTGCTGGAGCTTTCAATGGATCCCGTCCTGGCTTTGCCACTTGCTTATGCTCCCTGAGCCTCAATTTCTCATCTGCAAAACTGAGGGTAATAATCTCCCCCTCCCAGGAGTTGGCATAAGGGCTCAGGAGGTTGCACAGACACAGTCCCGGTGTGCAGGAGGATGCCAGCTCCCGTTAGCCTCAGTTGTACATTATCTGTGTGGGTTGCTCTATCGGCTCGTCTCTAGGAAAAGAGTAAGGCAACTGTGACTAGACTGAACTGGCAAAGGCGGAAAGGGAAAGGACGTAAGGGAGATTGGTGCCTACTGAGGGGGAGGCTAAGGAAGCACGGTAAGGAGTGAGCAAATGGGCAAATGAATCCTCAAGGTAGGAAAGGAGGCCACGTGGGGTAGTGGAAACCGCCAGGTAACCTCTCTGCTTGGGAGCCGCCTTCACATGGACTAAGGTTCACCAGCTGCCCTTTGGTCTTAACCCAACGGCCCTTATTCTGTGGCAGCCACCGTTCTAAGGGTTTTAGACATTTTAAACCATTTACTGCTGCAACAACCCTACCAGGCTGTGCTAGTCAGCCAAAGGGGTGCTGACGCAAAGTACCAGAAATCTTTTTTTGTTGGCTTTTATAAAGGGTATTTATTTGGGGTAAAAGCTCACAGTTACAAGGCCTTAAAGAGTCCAGCTCAAGGTTGCTTTCTCACCAAAGTCAGCTGCCTCATGTTGAAGCAAGATGGCGGGCCATCCCTGCCTGGTCTCTCCTTCCTTCTTCCTCTTAAGGCTCCGTGGGCCCAGCTTCTTCCAACCTCAACTGTAGGCTGGCATAGGACTCATCTTTCAGGGCTTCCTATGTCAGCCTGGCATAAGGTTCGTTTCTTTCCAGGCTTCCTCAGCTGCAAACTATTAGTCGAATGGCTCATCTCTCTTCCCAGAGCTTTAGCTGTTTGAGCCTTCTCCTTTCTGTCACATGTCAGGACCGAAATGATCAAGTTGTCTCCTCTTCTCTGTGTCTTCTTGGGTGAATGTCCGTTTATATCAGCCCACCAAGGGGGCAGAGACTCAACTAGAGTCATGCCCTACTGATGTGGTCAAATCAAAGCCCAAATCTTAACATAATGTAATCAAAACATCTCAGCTGAATCTAATACAATCAAAGGATATCACACCCAGAGGAATAGATAAGTTTACAAACATCTCTCTTTTGGGGATTCATAAATGATCTCAAACTGCCACACAGTCAGATAAGGTTCTTATTCCCATTTTTTGGAGTTGAGAAATGAAGGCACAGAGGAGTTAAGTAACTTTCCCAAAGTCACACAGCCAGTAAGGCAGCTACAGGACCTGCTTCTTCTCTATTGCACATTTTCTTCGATTATACCTTCAGAATGTTTGTTTTTATAAAGTATGATAAAGCCAAAATGTCATAGCAACTTGCGTTGGTAACAGGCTGAAACTATCTTCTTTCGAGAGCCATGCAACCATCATGGCTGATTTTTCAAAAGTGCTGCGAAAATCAAGTTGAAAAGAGATCAAATACAGACCACCCCTGAGAGGGAACCTTGTTGGTAAACCAGACACCAAGGTTTCTCAAGCTGGGAGGCCAGCCTGGTATCCCTTCCACGCCATCTTTTTGGGGGGAAGGTTGACCAGAACCCCCTCTCAAGGAGAACTATGGCTGATCACCTTATGTTCAGTCCTGATCTGAAAAGAACTGAGAAGTGTTGGGACTGAAACCAGCATTCCCCGTGAGTAGTTTTGTGATGGTTTGACCAAATTGCTTTCCTATATTTTAAAGACCACAGAGGGTGGGGGGGGGCGCAGTTTCCCAAGTCAAGAAGCAAATTGAGCTTGGATTTGGTACCCTAAATCTATCCTATGTGACAACGAGAGGAAAACAGTGCTTGTAGCAGTTAATGACTACCGTTGTGGCTGAAAAGGGTAGTCTAGGGATGTAAATGTCAATTGAAAGAAAGCTAGAGAATATTCTATGGACTGAATAACACAGTGTACCCAGAGGTGGATGAGAATTGTGATTAATAGTACAAATACAAGAATGTCCTTCTATGAACTAGAACGGATGTACATCACTATTGCAAGATGGTAAGAATATGGAGAAGCATGGGAAAAATACAATTAATGTAACCTATGGACTAAAGTTAACAGCAATACTGTAATATTCTTGCATCAATGCCAAGGATGTACTGTGTTAATAAAGGGGGGGGGTATGGGAAAAAACCTGCCAAATGTACCCCATGGACCATAGTTAGTGGTAGTAATTTGATGATATTATCTCATAATCTGTAACAAATGTTCCACAACAATGTAGTGTGTTGGTGGAGGGGTGTTGTATGGGAATTCCACATGTGTGCATGATTGTTTTGTAAGTTCACAACTTCTCTAATAAAAATATATTTAGAAAAAGAAGTAAATGGCTACCAACCTGATGCTCCTTCATGCTCTTCCCCCTCGGTACATATTCATGGGTTATGCACAGAACAAACATAAGGGTCCCCTCTCCTTTATTAAGAGGTGAGAAAAGTCTACAGCTGCTCAGGAAGGACTCAGAAAGACCACTGACAGGACTCGACTCTATATGACACAACTGCCATCGAAAGATCCCCAAATCTGACGTATCGACAGGAGACCAAAAAAGTGATTTCGGACGGTATCTCAAACCAGAGAGGGTGGCAGAAAACCTCGGCTGTAGGCTTAAGCCTGCCTTTATCTGACAGAACCACACAAAATGAAAAAGTAAGTAAGAGCAAATTCCACAAAAGCAACTCGTCTCCAGCTTGAACACAGGAGCTCGGTTATAGAATGGAGTGCAGAAGGGAAAAATAATTGCCTGGGAACGGAAGGGACCAACCCCTGCCATACCCATCCTTTCACATGCCATGGAGGGTCTGCACTGCCTTTTCTCTCTTTTCTGAAAGGTCTAAAAAGTACCCCTGAGGAAGCAAAGCGAGTAAAAGCCTCTCCTAGTGTCCATCTTCCAGGGCGGTCGTCCTTTCTCACAAGGAGCTCCTGGCCCTGCGGAGGGTGGACTTTTCATCTGAAACTTCGCAAGGGACCCCAAGATTTCGGACACCCCCACGCTGCCAGCTCGCACTCTCTGGGGGGAAGTCCCAGTGCTGAATCTCAGAACCTTTCCCTCGAGTGGAAACTCACAAAGTCTTTGGAAGGCATTCAAGCTTATCAAAGCAGGTCAGTGTTTATATATGGGGGGCTTAAAAATAAAAGAATTCTTTGCATTCTTGGATTGTTTAAATATCGTGAGCGCCTGGGACAAGCGAAAACTCTCAGAAGCAACAGTGGGGACAGATACTCCTATGGAGTTTCTAAAATACATCGCCTACTTCATCGCCTTCAGGATAACAATAAACAAATGCTAACGTGTAAAAGATGGGAGTAATTTATACACTCCCAATTTTATACTAAATTAGAATAATTAGCAAAAATGTGTCACTGTAAACAAGGAAAATTTATCCACGACACAATGCCGTGCCCAAGGCAGCATTTAAATAATTGAGTGATCTGTCAAATTATGCCCAGTATTACAATATTCATTAATTTTGAAAAAGAAATGTACAGGACCACCACTCAGATGGGAAACCCCCCGTCTGACATAAACAGGGACAGCCCCAGTTCAGTTCTTATTTTCAGTTTAACAACCCAAGGCTACAAAGATGAATTGCGGTGAAAGGAAAGTAGAAAACAGTGTGATCTTCTGGAAATCCCACAATACAATTCCACTTTGAACTTGCAAACAAATATCCAGGCATGATCTGCATTAAAGTGGGTGGCGTTTCGTTCTAGAACTATGGACCCCAATTAAAAATAATGAGGCCTGTCTCCAGCCGCCAGACCCAATTAGAGATAATGAGGACTGATAGCTCCTGAAATAGATTCATTTTTCTCTGATAGATGAATTGGGACAGGGGTCTTGGAAGGGGTCATTGGGATAGGCCTGGCAACAAAGCATAGGTCACTCGAGCTTAAGAAGCCCTTAAGAATCCAGTTATTAAATAAGGAAGTAGGAAGTTCCCCAAGCACAAGACGTTCGTCCATCAGCCACATACACTCCGCCACCTTCAGATATATATTGTTAGCCAAAGGAAATATCCGTCGTATTAAACTTTTTAATAATGACCCTAGCATTTAAACGGCTAAGGGGTACTGAAAAAGAAGTATGGCTAGCTTCCCGTATATATGTGCGCACGCACTTAAGTGGAATAATTTTAGATTTACAGAAAAGTTGCAAAGATAGTAGAGAGAGTTCCCCGATACCCTTCACCCAGCTTCCCCCACCGTCAGCATCTTCCACAGCCTCGTACGTTCGTCACAACTAAGAAATGAAATCGGCATCACTCTGGACTCGTGACTTGATTTGGATTTCACCAGAAATGTTTGTTTTCTGTCCCAGGATCCCATTGAGGATGTCTGAAAATACCTTTGTTCATTTATCTGTTTACTTTCTTAGCATCGGTGTTGTCCACTACTGCATTTGCCAGCTCTTAGCTTTAATCCAAATGTGGGATCCTAGAAACCAAAGCTTTCTATAGTACACATGCGTGGAAGGCTTCATGGTCATTGCCTGGGCACCGTTGCTGCTAAGTCATTGGCATATGATACACGTGCTTGAATTGTTTTTGGGGAGGGAGAGCTCAACATCATAAGAAGAACAGGTACTGGCCGGTGCTTAATAAATATTTGTTAAATGAATGAAAAGGAAAAGTAGTGGGCTGAGATGGGGTTCGAGAAATGCCTGACCTTCAGTGAAGGCAGAAACGAAAAGATCTACAGGTGCCCACCAGTTTACGAGCGATTTCATCAGCCTACATGTGAGCCTGCTTTGAATTGTCCTGCAGCGTAAGGGATAACAAAAGGCCAGTTCATAATCCCTAGATAATCCAAAATTCATCTGAACCACCACTGAATTGACTGATTAATCTATTCTGTCTATAGCTTTCTTAGGAAAGGCTCTCTTCTTTTCTCCTTCCTGAGACCAAGGGAGAGAAAGCATCTCTACCAAGGCAGGGACCAGCAAACTTTCCTATAAATGGCTACTTAGTAAATATTTTCTATTTTGCTGGTCTTACGGCTTTTGTGGCAATGACTCAATCCTCTACTATTGTAGCTTGAAAGCAGCACAGATAATAGGTAAATGAGCATAGCTGTGTCTCAGTAAAACTGACAAATGGATAAACAAATTGCGGTATATACATATGATGGAATATTAATCAGCTGTAAGAAGAAATGAAGTCGTGAAGCATATGACAACATGGACGAACCTGGAGGACATTATGTTGAGTGCAGCAAGCCAGACACAAAAGGACTAATACTGTGACTGCACTGTTACGAACTAAATATATTGTGTAAACCGATGGAGTTAATAATTAGAACATAGGTCACCAGAAAATAGAATGAGGGTAGAGAATGGAAAGCTGAGGGTTATCTTGTGCAGAATTGGTTAAAAGGATGTGTGCTAATCTGTGGAAATGAATAGAAAAGGTGAAAGCACAACATAATGTTTATAATTAGCAGTACTATTACAGGGAAATGACAGTGGTTTAAAGGGAAAGTCTAAGGTCATGTATATTACTAGAAGGAAAGCTAAAAAATGTAACATGGGACTGTATAGCACAGTAGAACGAATATGGGTAAAACTGCATATACAAGACCGTTTTTCTTTGAAACTGAACAAATGTTTGTTAATGCTACAAGATGTTACTATCAGACAAAAAAAAAAACAAAAACCCATTACACTAAGTGAAAGAAACCAGACACAAAGTGCTACATATGGTATGATCCCATTTATATAAAATGTAAATATAGATCAATTTGTGAAATTAGATTAGTGGTTATGTAGGGCTGGGGAAGGCCAGAGGGATTGAGAGGAGACTGCTAAGGGGTATGGAGTTTCCTTTTTGGAGTAATGAAATGGTTCTAAAGTTTTTTGTGGTGATGAATGCACAGCATTGTGATTATGTTAAAAGCCACTGATTGTACACTTTGGATAGATCGAATGGTATGTGAATATATCTCAATAAAATGGCTTAAAAAATAAATATGTGTGCAAGAATAGCCAGAAATAGCAGCTATGGATAAGCATAGAGAGATTGAGAGGTGAAGAATTTTGTCTTTTTCATTTATTATTCCTGAAATAATGAAAATGCTCTAATAATAATGGAAGTGATGAATTCCCAACTATGTGATTATACCAAATACCACTGACTGTGCACTTCAGATGAATTGTATGCTTTATTAGTATATATCAATAAAACTGATGTGTTTAAAAAAAAAAACAGGTAGCCGGCCCAGTTGGGCCCAGAGGCTACAGTTTTCTGACCCTTGACCTAAGTCACAGCCACCCACATAAAATGCACGTGAATACACATCATCAGGCAACATGTGGTACAGGAGAACAGATGCAAAGCTGAACATACCATCCAATAGACAGGTTGTGCCCAAAGGTGTCTAAATACACAGATTTGAAAAAAAAAAGATTTAATTTCATTGTGATGACAACTGGTATAGAATAACTTAAGAACAAAAGCTCCAGAGCCAGTTCTGCTACACTGTAGCCCTAAGACTTGATTCATAACCCCTTGGTCCCTCAGTTTCCCCATCTATTTAAAAGGGATACTAGTGGAAGCTCTCTCAAAGGCTCCTTGTAAAGATTCAGAGTTAATGCAAGTAAAGCAGTTAGGACAGAAACTAGCACAATGCAAACAAGAAGTGTTACCTATGATTTGATTGTTATTAAATATCAGGGGACCAGAATTTTAAAATGGAATTCGATTTTGGAAGCAAGCACTTCTTTGATGTATATTGGGCATTTTTTTTTTTTTTTTTTTTAAACAATCGCAGAGTTTGGGGCAACTCTGTTTAGCACAAAGAAAGATTTCCCTTCTCATCTTGGTTTCCAAAGACCCTCCAGCCTGGGAATGGAAGAAGAGAAACCAAGATGTTGAGACAGGGCTGAAGTGGGAGGAGGAGGATGCAGCAGGCAGTCTTCCAGAAACATACAAACTACTGGGGCCCTGGGCAACAGGGACAGAGGGACCCACTCACCTAGTGGAAGAGAACACTGGGCAGGTATAGACAGAAGTGCAGGTTGCCCTAAGTCAGCCTCTTCAGGTAGGGGCCACTGTAGGCTGACGGGGCCTCAGGCAGCAGGACTGCAAAAATGCCGTCACCCAGGAACGAAGAACAGTTATCACAGCTAAGACTGTCTCGTGTAAGCCTTAAAGAAACAAAAACTGAGGCTCTCTCGGATAAGTCTTTGGAAAGCTACAGAAATCCGCATTAAGTTTTACCACCCACCCCTGGTTCCTCGAGCAAGATTTTTCAACTCTACTATAATGTCAACTTTGGTAACCGTACAAGACATGTATTGACGAGGTTTTGCAGTCTGCCAAAAGATATCTGAATTATAAAGAGAAAAAGGCTTGAATAATTTTGACAGAATGCATTTTCCAAAGATGTCCACCACAGTATCTGTTTCACCTCTAGAATCTTCTAGACTTGCCCTCGCCATTTCAAAAGGTGGAGTCTAATTCCCTCTGTTGAATCGGGCTGGGCTCGTGACTCACTTGTACCCAGCATGGAGCGCTGTGTCACTCTGGAGCTGGGTCTAAGGCGTCGCCTCCGTCAAAGCCGCATAAGCGCTCTGAGGCCACCATGGCATGAGGAGGCCACCGTGACGTGAGGAGGCCTAGCTACGCGCAGAGACCTCAGGGAGGCCTTCTGGCCGGCAGGCCTCGTCTTCCAGTCCCCCAGCCTGAATGCCAGATGTGAGAGCGAACCCATCTTTGGAGGCTTTGTGCCCAGCTGTTGACTCCGCCCCCAGCCTTCAAGGCCTCCTAGCTGAGGCCTCAGACATTAAGAAGCAAAGACACAGGGAACGGATGTATCTCAGTGGCTGAGCACCTGCTTCCCACATGCAAGGTCCTGGGTTCAATCCCCGGGACCTCCTTAAAAAAAAAAAAAAAAAGCAGATACAAGCCATCTCTGCTGTGCTCTTTCTGAATTCCTTACCCATAGGATCTATGAGCATATAATAAAAGGGTTGGTTTGTTTTTTTAACACCACTAAGTTTAGGGTGGATTGTTCCTCTAGTAGTAACTAGAATGAAGAAATGCTCTCTTAACTGACCTCCGGGTATGGCCACTGCTTTGCATGCCCCATAGGACACACTGAGCCATGTGCACTCTCGAAACCAGCGGGGGACCCTCTGCAATCCTGCTTAAGGTCTGGGGAGCAGTAGCATCACCACCATCCGGGAACACTTGGAAATGCACACACTCAAGCCCCATTCCAGGCTTATTGAATCTGGATCTATATTTTAATAAGATCCCCAGGTGACCAATATCCACTGGAAACTCTGAGAAACAGGTCTCTCTAAACATCCCAGGTGAGTTGACCACTTAGCAAGAATCACCTGCATTTGTTCCCAAACCTAATTGTTCCTATTGCACTTGCTACTGTGATTAATTCATTTCAACATCAGGTAACCTGATGAAACTCAGTGCATGGGCTTCTGTCAATACATCTTTCAAAGAAGATGTAGCCCGTGGGTTAATTTTCATTGTTAGGTAAGGGGAGAAAGCTTTAAAAGACTGAGGATAAAAACCTAGGCGGTTGTAGACTCTCTCGGTTTCTTGGTGTGGTGGTTGTCCATCCTCACCTCCTTGTTAGTTGTCCTGGGTGAGTCCAATGAACTGGAGAGTAGGTGTAGCAACTCCGCTGAGGCTCAGGGCCCAGCTGGCACATGGACAGCCCAGAGATTCAAGTCTCTTGGGCGTACACCTACCAACTCCAGCACCAGCTATAGGTTCAAATAGAAGGGACAGAAGAGGCACATGTAGAGAAGTCACAACTGAGTCCAACTCTGTCATACTCAGGAGCACAAACTCCTAAGTAGAGCCCATTGGCAAGGTACCAAACTCTGGAGCTACCTGCCCTGACCATAGGAACTGGATGTCTCCAGAGCCCTCAGGAGCCCCACTATTTTGGGGTAGCATCTACTTTGGCAGTCTATGAGACCCTCCTGAGATGTGCATAAGTGTAGCAATGAATGTAACGCACTAATGAAAGAAGTTGTTAAGGTGAGGAAAGGTGGGAGGTGTGGGGAGTGGGGTATATGGGAATTCCTTATATTTTTTATGTAACATTTTATATAATCTAAGTATCTTTTAGAAAAAAATATGTTTAAAAAAAAAAGCTAGGCCGATTCTGCACTCAGATTGCTGTGCAAGTGTTACCGGTTCTTGCTCCACTCACTATAAAGAAATTGACCCTGGGAACTACAGACAACTCATTATAGGCATGGTTAAAGCAAGAACCCTGCTTGGCTTGGTCCTTCGTGCACACATGCATACACAGACAAAAAAAAAAAAACATTCAAAAGCTTTGGCCGGCTCCAAAAGATTTGTATATGGATGTACAAGTATATGTTTTAGGTTAAAATACAATACTCAAGATTGGAATGTGGAGCAAATGCTGTGGCCTGGGAACTCAAAAGGCAGACAGAACCCCTCCCCCTGCCACCTTCTTGATTTTCCAGGTTCTCTTGCAGCTAGGCAAGGCAACATGGGTATATTTCCAGCCAATAAGCTGCAAGTAGAAGTTCCAGGACGCGCTTCCAGGGAAACTTTAAAGCAAGCAGATGTAATTTGTGGGTAGCTCTTTCACTCAGCACTAAACATTTTTAAAACCTCATATCTGCTTCTTTGCTGATAATGGCTACATAGAATTCCAGGTATAGACCTACCTCCTTCAGGCCTTCCATTCTGTAATGATATTGGGGGCGGGGAGGGTTCTAGATATATCCTAGACCTGAATTCCTGGTTGGTTTTACACATTTTAAAGACCTTCTTTGAATCTATCACCTGTTGTGCATAGTGTACTTAGCTGAACATAAATCCTTAATTTTCACATAGACAAATTCATCCATTTTTGCCCTCAATTTGTGCTTTTTGGGTCTTATTTAAGAAGTCCTTCCCAATAGTCTCCAGTATTACTTAATATTTTATATTAGTTTTATAACATCACTTTTTTCATTTAGGTCTTAACCCTCTTAGAGTTTACCTTTGTAAATGGTATGAGATAAGAAACTAATTTATTTTTCTCCTTAGGTCCAACACTACCTTCTAAATTAAGCCTTTTCTCATTGGTTTGTAGAAGGAGCTTCTCTCATCTTTGAGTCCATTTCTGAGCCTCTAACCTGCTCAACTGCACAATTTGTTCAGGTGACAGAACCACTCTGCTCTTATTACGTCTTCAGAGTATAAATCATTATCTGAGAGGGAGAGTCCCCTCTCTTTGCTTTCTTTTTTCAGAATTGACCTTCCATTATTCCTTATCATTTTTGGAACATTTTCAAGTTTCCTCAAAATCCCTGCTGCAGTTTTGATAGGAAATCCATCAATTGCATAAATTGCTTTAAGGAGAACTGACATATTTAAAATATTAAGTTATCCCACCCACAAACACGATTGATCTCTCTCCATTTATTCCTGTCTAATTTTCAAAGTTTTAAAATTTTTCTCCAAAGGCTTTTGCATTCTTTGCTAATTCCCGTCTACTTTGTAACTGATGTTGCTAGTGTGATGATATGCACTTAAAATAACTTTTTAAACCCTGATTCGTGGTTGTCTTTTCATCAGCCAAAGGCGTACAACCACCTTGCCCTCCTCTCCCACCCGCCTCCACCAAGACTCCCATCTCTTCCCACCGTTCCACTGCTCAGACCAGAGAGAATCTGATAAATGCAGTATTGGTGATTTAACATTTGAATTCTTGAAACACTAGCAAAGAATGACTTCACACACCCCTGGACAACCAGGAGAGACTTCACAGGCAACGGGTCCTCACTCTTCCCCGGAGCCCACAATGCTCTCCCTGCAAGTCAGATCCCAGGGACCTGTCCTCGCACCACGCACCTCTGCCTAACGCCACCGCAGCTACTTCAGTGAGTCGAATGGCTTAGGAGTCGGAAAACAGGAGAAGGGGGATGTCTTTGTATTTCCCAATGTCGAGGCCTCAACTATTTACAGTCAGGCTTGACTCATCTCGCTGAGAGAGGACAGCAGACAGAATAGATAATCCAGAAGTCTTTTCAACAGTCACATAATGAAATCAGCACCAACCAACCATGAATGTGTTCATTCTAGGCTTTTCCATTTGGGTCCAACAGCCCTTGGCTTCCACCTGCTTATCAGCTGTCTTGGCTCCAGCAGGGTGGGGACCAGACCAAGATGTCATCCAGCTGGGAGGGTGTTCCAAAATAGGGTGTTTTCCTCTAAAGGGGGTGGAAGTGCTCTGTTACAGGAGGGACAATAAAGGAATTCTAAGACTGGCATGTTTGCTATGATCATTTGCAGGAGGTTAAGCTCAACCTACTAGTTATCTTGCTTTTAGTTGCCCTCTGATAGTTTTCTTGTGATTAAGGCAGTTCTGACCAGGTGATCCTGAGAGGCAGCTTGGTTAACGCTTAGTGGGATAGCAGATGGCAGATACACTCTGTCGTTCACCATTATCATGTACATTCATAGTCTGGAAAGGCCTTGAAGATCAATACACACACCAGCTAGATGAGAAACACATGGAATAAGCCAAGTCTCTAGACCAGCACTGTCCAATAGAACTTATCACAGTGACAAAAACGTTCTCTATCGGGAGGCCAGCTGAACACTTGAAATGTGGCTGGTGACCGAAGAAGAAAAATTTAAAATTTTTATTGATCTAATTTTAAGTTTAAATCATGTCACATGACTGGGCTGGACTTTCAAGTCTAGACAATTTAGTTATAAGGAAATCTATCTCCTTTCCTCCCCAGTCTTAGAGTAGGTTCTCAACTGGGGACGATTCTGTCCTCCCAAGTCCCAGCGGACATTTAGCGATGCCTGGAGGTATTTTTGGTCATGACTTTGGAGGGGGTGGGAAGAGGTGGTGCTACTGGCATCTAGAGGGAAGGGGCCAGGGCTGCTGCTGAACATCCTATAATGCACAGCACAATGAAGAATTACCAAGCCCTAAATGGCAGCCGTGCCAAGGCCGAGAACCCTGCCACAGGCCTTTTTCACGGTAAGTGAAGGTTTTCCTAGTTTTTGCATTTGTTATGTTCATTTCCCCCACTTTAAAAATAAGTTCTATTTTGGAATCATTTTAGATTTACAGAAAAGTTGCAGAGATAGTAGAGTGAGTCCCTGTAGACCCTTCACCCACTTCTCCCATTATCATCTCACACAACATTAGTGCCTTTCCACCAGCTAAACTGCAGGCTCGGTTTGGATGGCACCAGTTTTCCATCAGCGTCCTCGCTCTGTTCCAGGAGCCAGTCTTGGCATCCACATCATTGCATTTAATTGCCTGCCTGCTCAGTCTCCTCTGGTGTGTGAGTTTTTTTTTTTTTAATATGTATTTTTTTTTTTTTAAGATATTTAGATTACATAAGTATTACACAAAAAATATAGGGATTCCCGTATGCCCCACTCAACACACCTCCCACATAAACATCCTTCATTAGTGTGGCACATTCATTGAAATTGATAAACGCATCCTGGGGCATTGCCACTGAGCATGGATCACAGTTCACATTGTAGTCTACACTCTCTCCCACACAGTTCTGCATGTTATATGCTGATGTAAAATGGCCTATATCTGTCGTTGTAATGTCACTCAGGATAATCCCAAGTTCCAAAAAAGTCCCTGTATTACCACTGCTTTTCCCTCTTCCTGCCCCCAAAGCGTCCGGTGGCCACTTCCTCCATATCAAAGTCGTAATTTCTTCCATTGCTAGAATCACAGTAAGTCTATAGTAGAATACCAGTAAGTCCACTCTAGTCTACAGTTCATTCCCCAATCCTGAGGATTCTGGGATAGCGATGTCCACTCCACCTCTAACTGAGAGGGGGCTTCGATCCCATACAGACGATGGATGGGGCTCTCTTGCTTGCAGTTGTTGGCTCTCTCGTTTCCTTGGTATGGTGGTTGTCAATCCTTACTTCCTTGTTAGTTGTCCTGGGTGAGACCAATGAACTGGAGAGTAGGTGTTGCAATTCCACTGAAGCTCAGGACCCAGCTGGCTCATGAACAGCCCAAAGATTCAAGTCTCTTGGATGTACACCTACCTACTCCAGCACCAAGTGTAGGTTCAAATAGAAGAGACAGATGAGCCATGTATAGGGAAGCCATAACTGAGTCCAACTCTGTCACTCTCAGGAGCACAAACTCCAAAGTAGGCACACTGGCAAGACACCAAACTCTGGAGCTATCTGCCCTGACCATAGGACCTGGGTTTCTCCAGAGCCCTCAGGAGTCCCACTATTTGAGGTAGTATCCATTTTGGCAGTCTATGAGATCCTGCTGAAATGTGCATAAGCGTTACCTCTGGGATGACCCCCCGACTTACTTTGAAGTCTCTTAGCCATATAAACGCATTTGTCTTTACCTTTCCCCCCTTTTATTTGAGGTCTTTTTCCAGTTGCATTGCTAGTTCATGCTTGGTAGTAATCCCATGGTGCCAGGGAGGCTCATCCCCGGGAATCATGTCCCACGCTGGGGGGAAGATAAAGCATTTATATGCTGAATTTGGCTTAGAAAGAAGCCACATTTGAGCAACAAGGAGGCTCTCAGGAGGCAACTCTTAGGTACCCCACAACACTAGGCTAGGTTTCAATTTCAAGAGCAAAGGCTCAGAAGCATAGTCGTCAATATCAAGGGCCCATCAATGGACCATTATCCTTCACTAGTCATTGCCCCTGCACTTGGGAGACAGTAGCTGCTACATTAGAGAACATGACAGCTCTCCAGGATGGGAATTCAATATTCTCTCAGTTATTGTATGACTCTCCAACCACTGTGACAACGCTCTGTGAACATTTGAACACATTTATATATCTCATATGTCCAGGTGAACTTCCTCCCATATATCCCCCATCACTGACACCCCATACCAGTGATCCTCCCCTGCCCCAGTTGTAACCCTTCTGTAATCTAAAGCCTCTTAAAAAAAAAAAAGCCAGTAAAATAGCCAAACACAATTAATAAGAAAATGAAATAACGGTAGGCTTAAATATAAAAAATAAAATACATAAAAATTTTAAAGAAAACTAAAAATAAAATATTTAAGAATTGGGATATTAAAAAATGAAAAATATTTAAAAATTTTGATATTTTTCATCACTGTAATGTCTGTTGTCCTATATGTACAGTGACATTTTCTTCCATTCATTCCCCAATGTTTTACTTTTTTTTTTTCATTTTGTTTTCAAAGAAGTTTTAGGTCCCAGTAAAGTCACATACAGAATGCAGGGGGCTCTCATATACCCAACATCCTCCCCCTTTTACCCCTTCCCATATTAATACATTTTTATATGTGGATGGTATCTTTGTTACAACATTTATACAAATAGTGAAACATAGCTACTTAACATAGCCAATGGTTTACTTTTTTTTTTCCTTAAGATTTTACTTATTTACTTTATCCATTTTAAACCCCCCTTCCCCATTTGCTGTTTTGTGTCCATTCACTGGGCAATTCTCTGTGTTTGTCTCCTCCAGCTTTATCAGGATTCAATCCTGGAGACCTCCAATGTAGGAGAGAGGTGTTCTGCCACCTGCGCCACCTTGGTTCCTGGTTTTCGGAGGCTTCGGAGCATCTCGTCTTGTCTCTCCCCTGCGTCTCTCTCCTGTTATGTCATCATCTTGCTGCATGGCTCCCAGGGCCTGGGGGCTCACCGGCACACAGAGCCTGGCAGCCCATGTGCCTTCTATGTGTGTGTGTGTGTGTGTGTATACATTTTTTTTTTTTTTTTTAATTTTACCGAAAGGTCCCGGGGATCGAACCCAGGTCCCTCCATATGGCAGACGTACGCCCAACCATTTGAGCCACATCCGCCCCCAATGGTTTACATTTTGGTTTATATTTTAGACCGTACACTTAGAAATTTTGATGATAATTAACATGGCCTGTGTCCATCACTGCAAGATCATGTAGAACACTTTCATTGCCCACTAAATACCCCCTGTTCCATCTATGCTCCCTCCCCCTCTCCTCGGGACCCACAGCGACCACCCGGCTTCACTCCTTGGATGACAAGATTCATAGTTACTTGCAACAACACTGAGGTCTCGACATATTGGTTTGTCCTCCCCTATTCGGAGCCACCCATGCTCTCGCGAGACCCCCACCCCTCTGTCTGAGGGCATATCGGTCCTCCCCAGGATGGGAGTCCAGCTCCATCCTGCTCATTATGTGGGTCTCCACCCACTGATATATCACATTATGACAAAATTATCATTCGCACACTCCCTAAAAGCCTGCCCCAGGTGTGCCTTGTCCTGAATGCTCCCCATCCAATACCCTAAACCAGGGACCCTTCCTTGTTATATTGCCATAAGAGCATTCCCAACTTTGTACTTTCAACCACATACCCGCCAATCTCCGGTGTTCACCTGGTCCCTCCCCCAAACCTCCCCCCAGTTCCATGAACCGGTGCAGAGACACTGGAGTACAGGATTTGGGGAAGCATCCCACAGTGGTGAAGTGCCTCTGTGCCCTCTTGGCACATCCCATCAGGGAGTGTGTGAGATCCACACGGCCTCACCTGTGACCTTAACCTCCTCACCTGGGCAGGGTAGTGTGTGCAGGCTTCTGCACTATGTTACTATTTTCCCCTTTCTAAACTGTTCTTTGGAGGTGAGTTCACCAAGTTCCCCCCAGTGGGGGAGGAGAACAGGGGAGAGGGGGTTAATGTCTGGGATTCTTCTGTAAGGAAGGAAGAATTTGTCTCTTCTCCGTTTATCTATTTCTTCCATTTTTATCAGTATGTAGTCATGGATGTATTTTCTATGTTGGGTTATAATCTAATACTACTTTATTGTTGCACAAGCTTCCAGTTTTGGCTATTGCTGGCTTTTAAAATAGAGTATTGCTTTTTAAATAGTGTGCCAAAAACTATACGTTTGGCATTTGATACTTTAATGTATGTTTTGAACCTGGAAGGAAACATGCTTTTTCCAAGGAATGAACCTTAGCCCAGACAGTGTTACTTACGCCATTGGTAATTGTGACAATGGAGGCCACACTAGTAATTCTAAAGGGACAAGCTCCCACCCAGCGCCTGAGAGAGGGTTAGAATAAGGGCCAGTGGGAAAGCACCGCCAGAATAATCCTGAGAAGCTCACAAGTGTCCCCTCCAGACGTGGCTGCTGTAAAAACCTTTCTGGAAGGGTAATTAACTGATCCAAAAGAAGAGAGTGACATCACCACTCCACTGGCCCAACACCGTCACACATCTCTGGGTTTGGGGAAAAGCAAGAAAACCAAGTGGGGTGACTGTGACTGAAAAACAAAGCAGTTTTGACCTTCAGACATAGATGTTTAGTGAAAACATCCACTTGTATCTTGCTCCGAGCTTGACAGAGACCCGCAGAAAAAGGATATTTGTGCTTAGAAAGAGTTCGTTTGGATAAAGGCTTCTGGAGAAACAAGTCCCAAAAGACCAAGAGAATGGTGTTAAGTTCTCTGCTTCCAACCCCACCGCCCCCAAAATAATTTATTCTGATTGGAAAGTTATTTCCCATCTTGGCACCTGCAATCAGACCAGAGATTAAAAAGAAAATTTACTTGGGTGTATGTAGAGTTTGCCCATGAATCTGGAGTACCATTGAAATGGCTACTCTTAAGAATTAATGATCTTTTTTTTTTTTTTTTTTTAATTAAATGCAAATTGTTTGAAAACAGCTTCCCCTGATTATTTCAAGGTTCCTACTGTAAAGTCATCTGCATTCAAGACTGCGGGTCCCAGCGTGCCCTTTTCCTTCTCGATGTCAAGCGTGGTATGCAGTTTTCAGTCAGTGGCTCTGCTAAATGACTGTTGAAAAATCAGGGGCACTGTCCTTAGGAGTCCTTTCCGTTTCAGGTGCAGATCAATTGAGGCAATGAATCCTCCCCCGCCTCCGGGCAGCGGGTGAGGACTTTCTTCCTAACGATTAGTGAACAGCAGGTATTAGTTTTGGTAACGAGTTCTCGGCTGGGCACATCTGCCAAATTCCCACAGCGCGCCCCACTCTGGAGCTGCTCTGAAAACAACTTCTAACGGAATTTAGAAGAGTTAAAGTGAAGCACATCGAAATAACTTTTTTTTTTTTTTTTTTGCATATGCACTCGGTAGCTTCCAAAGAGTACACTGCAGAGTTTCACTTATGGTAGGCGGTGCAAAGACACGCATTCTTAGGGACCCGAGTGTCCCAAATAAGTCAGGCACTAGGACCGTCTTCTCGGAGGCTGAATTCTTTGCCTAAGGTCTTTTTGTCCGTTACAACCGTGCATGTAATCAGCGATTCGTTCCTATTGTAAATCCCAGATTCGCCATCTGTATGCTCCAGAGGGCTGGGCAATTGTTAATCCCCCGTCCCTATGGGATTAATCTGCAATTTCACACTAAATGATTTTTAAGTATAATTTGTTACAATGATACAACATTGTTTCTAAAACAAACAGCCTGGATTGCTGCATTGCAATAAAAAGCAGGAAGGGTCCAAGGAGTGCTATATTCCAATGCGTTTCTGTTACAGCTTTATATTCCCTTCACTTTAGACACAGATAGGAAGGAATATGGAAAAAGGAAAAAAAAAAAAAAAAAAAAAAGACACCCACCTTCTGGGTCCAGAACCTTGGGAAGAGGCTTTTAGTAAGTAAAAATGCTGCCTGTTTTTCCTGGGGAACAGGATCTGGACACACAATCTGGTGGCACATCTTCTGAGCAGTCCTTCGAAACCACTCCAAGTTATTTGGCATTTGTGGGATAAAGTTGCTTGCGATGGAAAGTTCGAACTTAGATTCTCTGTTGAGCACTGAACTGTTAAAGGTCTTTATGCAGACAAAGGAGAAACCCTTGAGTCAGCCTGTATATTAAAAAGAAGCCTGCAGAGAAAATCAGTCCTTTTCACTAGGCACTCTTTTTAAGTGTTTTAGTTCATTACACAAAATGTATCCTATCCTAAGTTAGAGCTCTAGGAATTTCAAACTCTATCCAAATGGATAGTTCTTTGAAGTCTAACCAAAGCAAGAATACCAGAGATATTTTTATCTATCCTACTAAGAATGATGTCTTTCCATTAAATTGGAACAATTCTCCTGATTTATTATTACTATTATTATTTTTTACAGTGGGTAAAAATGTTCATTTTTATAGATTAGATGGTTGAGATGTTAGCTCCAGTCACTGAATGGAGTTATAGAGGATCTTCGTGTCCATTTTGCTCGGCTCCATTTTTTATTAAAATCTCTACCAGAACTGCATGTGCAACCTCCATGGGGCCAAGAGGTGTGGAGTAGCAGCAATTCCCTGGGCTGTACCACACTCTTATCAATGGTACCTGCCTTATCCCCAGGCCGTGGCTAGTCATAAAAGATGCCTAAAATGTCCTGCCCATGGGAATCAGCTATGGTGCAGAAAAGTAAGGGTTGGGGTCCCCTGACATCATCTGGTAGAACGGATCAGGGAAGCCAAGTCAGGTGTTTCCTCCTGTAACAGGTGCAGAAACACCCACCTGACGGCATCGTAAGGAAGACTGAATAAGATGTGCAAGCACCCAGCACATTGTCAGGCAAAGGAAATTGTCGTAAAAAAGGATAGCTCACTTGTATTAGCTACCAACCACCTTTCTGAGGAGTAGCATAGGACAGAGATTGCAGCAAACCTTGGAGGAGGTAGTAGGCTATCAAAGGTACAGAGATATTACAATACTCCCTGGAAGTGTCCATGGGGTTAGCATCCCTTTATTAAATGAGATTATGACAACAATAAGCAGCAGTTCCTCTACAAAGGCACTGCCCATACGAATGCTAATGCACACATCCTCTAGGTGGATGTCCTGAAACAAGGAAAAGCCTAGCAAGTCGCGAATGCAGCCATGCAAAGTGTGTCAAGTGCTCACCCACAGATGGTACAGAAACAGATCCACTTTGCATCAGGAGTGAAATGAAAATTGACATGCAGGAAAAAAAAAAGGGTAAGAAGAGCAAAGGATCAAAACTCATTTCTTATGTAATAAGCCAGGGGTCACAAACTAGAATGTGGAAACAGGCCAGGGTGGATGCTGTGCACTTCCTACAGAAATATGCTCGCAACTTGTTCTCAAAACATACAGCCCTTGGGGAAGCGGATGTGGCTCAATCGATAGGGCTCCCGTTTACCATATGGAGGCCCCGGGTTCGGTTCCTGGGGCCTCCTGGTGAAGGCAAGCCAGCCTGGTAAGCTTACGTGGTAAGCTGACGCAGCAAGATGATGCAACAAAGGGAGACAAGTAGACACAGAAAAATGCACAGCAAATGGACACAGCGAGCACAAGCAGCAAGAGGGGGATAAATAAATAAATAAATAAAATCTTTAAACAAACAAACAAAAAACCATACAGCCCCCCTGCTCCCCTTTTGATCGCAACAAGGGCACACGTACCAAAAGTTGGCACTTCCTGCTTTACTCTGTTTTAAGAAAAGCAACGGCCATGTTCAAAGTGAAGTGGCAAATGACCCTACGCCTTGGGGTTGGACAATAAGGAGTGGCAGGGCCTGTGGCAAACTGGAGATGGGTGATCACCCTCTAACAAGGGCAAGCTAACAAAGCCCCAGTGACGGTACCTGGTGGGACTGGGGACCCAGCATAGCCAGTTTTTCAGATTTTTCAAGAAAAGCTGGAAATCCCAGCTTGAAGGGTTTTTAAATGCTGGCATCTAACTTAGAAGTTTTAAAAGAGAGTCCATGTGCTACACAAAGCTTATCTGAGGCCGAGTGTAGCTTGCAGACCACCTGGTTCAGGTAAAAACCAACAGAAAAAGGTACACAAAGAAAATGGAGTGGAGGAACCGTGGGGAAGTCACAGTTCTGAATATCATGTAGACACAGATTAGATGTGGAACTGTGCGTACGTTGTACATGTAACATCCATTTAGAGGCCACGCACAATATGAGAAAATCATACTATGACAGATACACAAAATAGCCAGGTTAAGTCAATTATAGAATTCACAGGTAAGCTAGCTTTTCCCAACCAGTGATTACTGACTGGGATTTCCTGGTGGAAAAAATGAGGATAAGGGCTTAGATTGGGTGAGATAATGGATTCTGGACAGAAGGACCCTGAATATTTTAAATACTTAAAGGATTGTCTTGAGAACATCAGCTAATTCTCCTAGGGTGCCAGGTGAACCGGGTCAAACCTTTCAGATGACTAGAGAACCGATTAATCAATCTGGATCCGATTGGTTTAAGAAGTTGCGATAGCGTCCCAACGTAACTCAATTGATTCCTTACTTTCTCAGGAGAATCTAGTTCCAGAATAATGAGAAAAACCTTTAGAAATGCAAAGCCACCTGGGAGGACAACACCTAATGTGTGTGAGGCGCTATCTCTAGGCCTGGTGCAGTCCTGGAAGGGGGGTGTTATTCCCATTTTAGAGATGGGTAAACAGAGGTGTGGGAAACAACTCGCCCAAAGCCACAGAGCCAAGACTTGAAACCTGGTCTGGCTCACTGCTCAGCAATCCCAAACCCTCCTCCTCTAGAGCTGTGCCACCACATTTAAGGAGTCTGCCAGGGTAGGGAATGGGCAGTTCTGAGTAGATCCTGATTAATATAGAGTTACTATGTTAAGATGACAAGATTATTCACTTTCCAAACACAAAACATGCTCAAGGTTAAAATAATAGCAAACAATTTACTGTCTTTGCTTCAGAAGTTACCTCAGAATTTCTCAGGACCTGATGGATATCCATTAGCATACTAATGTAAATAATCACCTGTAATACCAGTCAAGAGAAGGGCAGGTGGACTAATTTTTAAAACCATAGATTGTTGTAGGAGCCTGTTTTACTCTATTTGCATTGTTTTTTTTTTTTTTAGACTGAAGCCAAACAGAAAAGGAAACAGCTCATAAGAGGTTCAGATGCTGTCACTACAAAGGCACCCCATTGATAGTGACACAATGTTTTATGTGTTTCTCAAAGCATTTTATTTACATGCCTCCACATATCACAATAAGACAAATAGGTTGAAGCAGCAGAAACTTGCTTCCACAGTCAGCAGAAATTTTGCTATTTATGTACGTGGACTTCGCATCAGAGTTCGAGGATAAGTCAGAATAACACAGAATTTCAGCTTTGGGCAGGTCTTGGAGGCCTAGTGTAGCCCGTTTTTGGTTTGGGAATCCCTTTTACTCCGTACAGCAGCTCAGCAGAGGGGCACTTTCTACCATGGGAGAACCTGTGCCAGCCTGGAATGGCTCTAGCTGTTAGAAAGGTTTTCCTTATACCGAGTTAAAATAAGCCCCAGGACCTACAATCCAGCGATCTTGACTTTCTTTTGTGGCGTCACAGAGAAAAAGTCCTCTAAATGTTTATTCTTTCAATCCTCAAAAAAACATAACAGAAACGCCCACAATTCTCAAAAGAAGCTGTAAACAATGAAGCTTTTTCATAAAGGAATGCAAGGACATATTCCCCCCCAACCCCCCCCCCCCCAAAAAAAACATTAAAAAAGCAAAGATGAGGTTATAAAAAAAAAGGGAAAAAAATTGAAAATGAGAAAAGCCCCTGAAATTTGCTCTTGCATATTAGCATGTCACCTTCTTTAAGGGGTTTAATTGTATTAGCTACCGACAACTCTGAGAAACGAGACTGGACAAGACTGAACTGGATCTCGGGGCAGGCAGTAGGGGATCATCAGAAAGGTACACAGACATAGAGTATCCCTTCCCTGGAAACGGCCAAGGGTTTAGCACCCCTTCATTAAATAAGATGTATGACACTTAGAGGCGGCAGGGCCTCTACAAATGCGCTCCCCGAGAGAACGATAATACACCTATCAGTCATGGCCAACAAAGAGCAAAGGAGATCAGCGTACTTTCATGGTCTCTCACAGAAAAAAAAAAAAAAAAATTCTGTTCTCAGAAGCTGACTTTAGACCTTAAAAATGGCTTTGCGGTGTTGTAGAACTGCATCTTATGAAATCCAAATGAGAAATTACTTTTCAAGGCAGCACGGTCTTTGCAGAGTGAATACTGGAGAGTATTCTCAATGAAACCAGTTTTTCAGCCACTGACAAAGCAGGAGAGGAAAATGGCTGGAAATCCCCAGAGTGCCTACTGTATGCCACACACAGCCCAGGGTGCTGTGGTCACAGAGGTATTGTTCCAGAACTGTTCATGGAAAGCGGGCTTGATGCCTCTGCTTCCTAGACAGGCTCTGCAGTGCACTAGCCCAGCCAGCAGTCACGGTGGCAGGAAAAGAACTGAGTATTTATTGCTACAAATCATGTGTTCCTGACTCAGATCCTCCTTCCTCCTCACCACCAGAAAAATCAGAGCAATAAAGACAGAAGTCAAGAACTGGGGAGAAAGCAAAAGAAAAAGTCATGGTCTCTAATAATAACAGGGCGTCGTCTTGACCACATTAAGCTTTAAGCAAATTAAAGCTTCAAACTTGCCGAGTTAATAGTTTTCAGTCCTTCAGTACCAACACTGTACCTGCACATTGCATATGAGGAACCAGGCTTCCCACGTTAGGACTGTCGGTTTTAAGCTCCTCGGCAACATCATGAAAAAGTGTTTCCTGGGCAGCCTAAGCCTGAAGGGACAAGGCAAGTAGCTGTACTGCTAAACCATCAAATTCCAAGTATGGGTATGGGATTTTTTGTTTTTCCTTTTGTAGTAATGAAAATGTAAAATTGACTGAGATGATGACAGCATAACTGGTGAAAATGAGAGCCACTGAGTGTACGCTTTGAATGGATTGTACAAAGCATGGGGCTGTATAACACAGGGAACCCAGTGGTGGAAGAAGGACTGTGGTTAACAGGACAAATATGAAAATGTTCTCATGAACTATGACAAATATATCATATTAAGACAGGGTGTTAATAATCGGGTGGGTTGGGGGAAATATACCAAATGTAAGATATGGTCGATAGTTAATTCATAGTTTGTAATGAATGTTTCACCACAATGCAAGGTGTTGGTGGTGGGGTGATGTATGGGAGCCCCGTATGATGATGTGCATCATTTGTTGTGTGAGTTCATAACTTTCACTATATACTTAATATGTTTAGATATGTATATGTATGTATGATATACTTCAATAAAATTTTATATATAAAAAAACCTGAAAATAAGTGTTGGCAACGATGTGGAGAAATTGGAGCCCTTATATATTGTTGGTGGAAGTGTAAAATGGGGCAGCCATTGGCAGTTCCTCAGAAAGTTGAACATAGAATTACCATATAACCCAGAAATCCCACTCACTGGTATATACACCAAAGAACTGAAAGCAGGGACTCAGATATTTGTACACCAATGCTCATAGCAGCACTATTCGCCGTAGCCAAACGGTGAACACAACCCACATGTCCATCAATAGATGAATGGATAAACAAAGTGTGCTGTACACCGGAATATTCTCCAGCCAGAAAAGGAATAAAATTCTGATGCATGCTAAGATACGGATGAACCTTGAAGACATCACATTGAGTGAAATGTCAGACACAAAAAGGCAAATGTTGTATGATCTCACATGAAATACTTAGAAACAAGCAAACTCAGAGACAGAGAGTAGGCTACAGGTTCCCAGGGAATGAGGTTGGAGTGGGGTGGGAATTGTTGCCCTAACGGAAGCAACATTTCTGTTTGAAATGATGAAGTGATGACAAAGTTTGGGCAGTGGATTTGGTAACGGTCGTGCCATGTTGTGAATGTAATTACATTCATTAATTAATATCACTGAATTGCACTCTTGGAAGTGATTAAAATGGGAAATTTTGAGTTGTATATGTGACTCCACCAAAGTTTTTTTTTTAAATGTATTTTAAAAAATTCAAGATCAGAGTATTTTCTACTACAAAAAGTTGGAGAGAAAAGTAGAAAAGCCACATACCTATTGCTTTGGTCCCCTTCTGCAAGAACTCCTGTAGCATCAGGCTCTGGCGAATTCGGTTTACGTTGGGTCTCCTGAAAATCTCGCTAGCAGGGAACCTTGAGGCACATGTAGCAAAATGGGGAACAACTTAAGGCTCAGGGGCGTTTCCCTCCACCCACACGAGTCGTAAAGTGCTGTAAAGCTTTGGAACCAGGTGAACTTCATAATCTTTCATTTAAAAAAGAAAAAAGTGCTATTGGCCATCTTTACTGCACGAGGGCATTTGCAGGTGTCCCCAACTTGTTTGTTCTTAGCGTCACCTGTTAAACTGTAAGCACTCCCAAGCCCTCTCCTTTTATAGCTCTACCTTCACCCCCAGGTGACTCTTACAATTCAGCTGACTTGAGAAATACCTTACCTTTATAAAAGGGGAAATAAACATTAATATAACAAACCAAAGAAGGCTTTCCACTAAGCTGCCTGTGTAGGCGACTGAGTGGTAATATTTTCACCAACCAATCCTGAAACAAAGAACTCACACCCTCAATTCTTTGGTAAAGCGCCTGGCCAAAAATCCACAGATAGCAAACGAATATTCAAAGGAAATGGGAGTTTCAAGAACATTTGAGAACATTCTGAAAAAAATTTTTTTTTTTTCCATCTTTTCACGAAGGGTCCTTGCTCTTCTTTTCCATAGAGGACGAGTCTACAGAACCTACAGACTCGAGGCCTTTTATTTTTAAAAGTTTTACTGAATTCATCAGCTTTCTGAAAACTTTTTCCCAAGTCACTCTGAGATATAAAATTATACCTTAATACAAAGGACTGCTATTTCAAAAATGAGGCTGTTACCCCCATTTACTTACAACTCCATTCAGGCTTAACAGAAATAAAACAAATGCTTTGGATGCTTAGAATTTTTTTTTTTTTTTTTTTTTTTTTTTTTTGATGGCCTAACTGCATTTTATTGGTTTCCTTGAATGCTTACAATTTAACCCTTGGATTAATCATAGGTCATGCAGGGATATTCAAAACAACACAAACTATGTAAACTGCCTTTATAACCAACTAAGATAGGAATTTTAAATATATGCCCGTGGGAGAGTGATGAAAACAGAAAATTTTATGAGGATGACTGTAATATTTGTAAACTAACCCCCCCCCTAGAAAATGCAAACTGATCTGAATTATTCCTGGCAGAGGAGAAAGGCATAAGGGTGCCCGGGTGCTACAAGAAAACCATCCAGGAGGCCATCTCAGGGAACACTGAATCCGGGCACACCCAGCCCGGGGAACCCCGCGTCCTTCCTGATCTTCGACACCCGGGTGAGAAAGGCTTCCAAAGCCCAGGTGCGGAACTACGGCTCCCCTGGCCGCTGCGGAATAAACGGCGCGAGGCATGCAAGAAGCAGCGGATGCCAAGGCCACGCGGACTTGCGTCGCATGAACCCACGGGCGCCATCTGCGGCGCTGTGGCTTGGCCTGGATGGGAACCCCGGCTCCGCTGCTTGCCGGCCCGCTCACCTCCGCGTCCAGAGCCTCAGTTTCCCCACATGCCAAAAGGGGACCATCCTTTCTCATAGGGGGCTGGCGCGAAGAATAAACGAGAATGAGGTCAAGGGCAATGAATGAATGAATGAATGAATGAATGAATGAATGAATGAATGGAGGTGGCTGTGACTATCATTATCATGGCCAGTTATTGCAACCGAGGCTTAATTAAGCGCTGGAAATGCAAGCCTGGCCCGGGGACCACACGGATGCGGGGGCCCCCGAGGTCGCCGGGGCCGGCCCTTCCCGCCTGCTCCGCGCCACCTTTCCCGCGGCGGGCGCGGGGCGGAGCGGCCGCGCGGCGCGGGCCTGGCGGCGGGGAAGGCGGGAGGGCGGGCGCGCGGGCGGGTCTCGGCGCCCAACGGCTCCGCGCGCGGCTTGGGGCGCGCGACCCCCGCCCAGGCCCCGCGGCGCTCCGGGCGGGCTCACCCTCCGCGCAGGGCAAGGGGTGGCAGCGCGTCCCCCCCCCCCCCCCCCCCCCCCCCCCCCCCC